>VDFB02047230.1:203332496-203420498 GCA_007258455.2 Sequoia sempervirens | reverse complement strand
TGTTGGAGAGGGACCCAAAGATGTAGCCATATTGGCAAACTTTGTTATCAACTTGTGTTTTGTCTTCTCTCTTCTATCTCTCTTCTATTATATTCATCACTTTATTATTATTGTGTTCATTTAAGCACTTCAATTATATTATTGCATTTTAAGGCCTTCAAATTAAGCATTGTAAACGTTAAGATAACACATGCAATTGTCATAGATCCTAACACCGATCAAGTTGGCATTATAGCTTCTTTTTTTCTAGTATTGTAGAAGTGGATTCTAACACGATCCAAGAGTCGACGAGGTGAAGGAACACTTGTAGAATACAATCCTAAGATCGGTAAATGAAGAAATTTTCCAAATATAGAAGAATCGGAAGCTGGAAAGAGTCAGGAGCTTGATGAAAAGAGTTTTCAATGAGCTTTTTTCGAAATGAAGGCAATGGTAGAAGTACTTTTTCAGGAGAGGAAAGAACAGAAGCGGTTTGAGAAAGAAGGCTCGTCAAAATAGGTGGATTGAGGGAAAAGACCAGGAGGTGATCGTGAGCCTCCAAAAATGCCTCCAACTCCATCTTCTCCTACAAATTCTACTTCTTCTGCTAATCCTTTCAAGGGTGCACATAAGCCTAAAATTAAATTGGATGTAAAATTTGATCTAACTAAGTATTGTGGGGAATTAAATGCTGAGAAATTAGATGATGGGTTCAATAAGTTGAAGTGTACTGTAGAGTTCAAGGTCTCTTAGATAATGCTTCTAGGATCCAATTAGCTACTCTTTGGTTGGGAGGAACAACTCTCACCTAGTGGGAGAGTAGAACTTTGGCAAAAATTTCACATGGTAGAGTCAATTTAACTTGGGAAAAAAAAATTAATGCTCTTAAGAAGCAATTTTATACCCTAGACCATATGCAACAGTTAATGATGGACTAGAAAAATTTTAGGAAAAGGAAAGGTAAAACTATCCAAGAGTACACCCATGAATTCAAGAAAAGGGCTATTGCTTTAAATGTCCCATTGTACACCCAGGACACATTGCTTAAGTACATAGGTGGTCTTCACCCTTATCTAATACATTCCATTTTGGTTTTGAATCCTAGTAATTTGGATGAAGTATGTGTACAAGCCACACATTTAGAGTCAAGAGGTAAGAGTACTTTCATTGATAAGTCTAACAAGAATCCAACTAAGTCTAAAGATACAGGAAAGGGGAAGAAGACAACTACCATTCAGAAGGTGGATGATAAGTTCACATGCTCTCATTGTGGCAGGAAAGGTCATGATGAAGATCATTGCTAGCAGTTGCATCGAAAATTGAAGTTGTAGTGTAGGAATATGCATACCCTTGCATTTTCACACTTGTTTGGGCCTACCTTGCTTTATTTATCCTTATTATGTCTTAATTGGCCTTATTTTGCATCCGCAAGCCTAATAAATTGTATCTTTTTATGGCTAATCCCAACAAACTTCAAAGGGGAAATGATAATTTAATGATTATGGTTGTGTGTCCCTAATTTTTGGACCAGGGCTTAGATGCCACCTAGGGCCTCTTCATCCCCCAAAGGTCTTGGGACCTTGATTTCAAAGGCACCTTAAATGGCCCCCTTTTGGAGTCTATGCCCTGAGTTTCATGCCTCGGGACTAAGATGCCATATAGGGTGTCTTAGTCCCCCTTAGGGTATTTTTGAGATTTAATTTCAAATCTTGGTGGGATTTAGCCTCCTTTAATTAATTAATTCATATTTTGGCTTGTTGTGGTGTAATCTTGGGATATTAAGTATAGATAAGTATAAATACAAGGTTATTTCACTCACATTTAGACCTAGCAATCTAACAAGCAATCTAAGCATCCAAGCACTCAAGATTTTGAGCATTCAAGAGCAATTCATCAAGCATTTGGAGTCATCATCAAGATTCAAGCATCATATCAAATATATTCTTGCATCATGTGTGTTTTTGAGCTAACATTTGTGATGTAGGGTTTTGATTCAAGCAAGCAATTCAAGTTATGATCTATCAAGCATTCAAGTATTTCAAGATCTACATTCAAGCTAGCCATTTCACACAAGTGTGCGGATTTCATAACAAGGGTTTGGTGAGTTGCAACATTGCATGTTGTTCATTCATCATTTCCCTTCATTATTCTATTTCATTCAAAGGTTTAATTACAAACAAGGGGTTTGACCAAGGAAAACCCCCATTTATTAAAAATCAACAAGTTTTTCCTCTCTTGCATGTTTGTGTTTGTAGATTTAGGTTGAAGACTTGAAGATAATTTAAAGTGCAAAGTTGCAAAGTTGAAAAGTTGCATTGCAAAGTTGTCATCTTCACGAAAACTCACCTACAGGCTAGATCTAGAAGTTTCAAAACCTAGGATATGAGAAGAAGGAAGTGTAGAAATTGAGCCTCAGGATCACATTTGAAGATTTCAAAAATTTAGATTGAGGCTAAGTCGGCAGCAAGGGAGTCTTAGTCCTCTAGGTGGTATTTTGCAAAGATTATTTCAGATTTTGTTCTGACATCCAAAGATTTTGCATCTGCCCCAAAAAATAACAGTAGGACTAAGAAAATAGTAAGGGAGTCTTAGTCCTCCCTAGCATTATTTTGTAGTATTTTTGCATTTCTGGAATCCTCATTACATTTACAAACTTCCCGGGTACACATACCCTAACTTGGTGTTGCTTAATTTCATCAATTTCACTCATTTAATTTGCATTACTAGGTTTCGTGAGTTGAAAGCTAAGTTGTCTTTTCCAAGCTTTTGCTTGGTGGTTAACCCCTCAAAGCTTAAAGAACCCCCTCCTAGGTCTCCCTTGTTGAGAATTGACTCACCTTTGTGTTGATAGTCAATCTAATTTTGGGTTCCTACAACATATTTGAATGGAAATTGGAGAATAGTGGTGTTCTATGACCTAGGCCATAAAGCATTCCACCCATTTACCTATTGTTCAAAAGCCAAAATGGGCTCGTAAATAGAAAGACCATAAGAAGGAGGCCACAAATGTTATTATGGATGTTGGTTCAAAGTCTGAGGATGAAACTGAGATAACAACAATGGGATTAAAAGGTAAGGCTTCTTTTGCCAATGTTTCTATGGCTATTTGTGCTTCTACTCCTCAAGACTATGATGTCCCTGAAGATTGGAAAAGAAATGAGTTATTTCACATAAGGGTTGTTGCTAAGCACACTAAAATTGATACACTCATAGATAGTGGATCTCAAATTAACCCAATCTTAGAAGATGTTGTAAGGAATTTTGGATTGTAAACTACACTGCATCAGAGACCTTATCCATTTGGTTGGGTTTGTGAAAACAATGAATTTCAAGTAACAATGCAATGTAGTTTAAGATTTGCAATCACAAGCAAGTATATTGATGAGGTGTAGTTTGATGTGGTTCCACTACATGTCTATGGGATAGTGTTGGGTAGCCTAAATTTGTATGATCGAAAAGCTATTTTCTATGGGGAATTTAATCATTATCATTTGTTTAAAGATGGCATCAAGTATATTGTACATTCTCATAGGATCAAGACTGGTAGATCTTTTGCAAAAACTTGCCAGTTGAAATGGGTAATTAATGCAAGTAAATATTTTTCTCTTATGTCTTTCAAGTTAGGTGGTTCTAGACATGAACAGGAGGTAATCAAGGCTAATCATGATCAGTTGTCACAGGATACACCAATAGTACAACACAAGGAAATAGTAAATGAAAGCATTGATGGTCCAAGTCCTCAACTTATAGTTGGGAATTTGGAGGTTCCCTTAGGTAAAAATGTCCCTGTCATGAAAGATAGACATGTTGTTGCTTCATTTGTTTTTTTATCTACATTGTTATTCCTAGCTTGATATTAGTTAGTGGTTAGTGGTTAATAGTTCCAACAATTGATGTAGATGCTTATGGAAGTGATAGAATGATGTATATGTTTAACAATATTATTGCAGTCCTGATTGTAGTGATGAACCAAGTGTGTAGATGGATAGATGATATGGGACAATTGGGGAAGCCATGCCATAACTTACTTTCCAAGTAATCAAGCTTTCAGAGCTCCAAAAGCTCTCTAGTGGGGAGGCCTAATCCAGGTGGATACTTTTCACCAAAATTTGAAGTGTTCCATATGTCCAAAAATATTTTCCATGTCGAAGTTCTCAAAAAATTGAACCCAATGCAACTTGAACAGAGTCAAAAGGAGCTCGTACACTCAAGTTATGCTCAATCAAAATTGGGTCAAACAGGTACCCAAGGTCGGTCAAAAAAGGAAAAAAATGATTGTTTCAGAATTGGATGAAATCAGTGTCAAAATGAAGAGCTCGACGAGAAGATCCCAATGTTGCTCGTTATGCCAAAATCAGAGCTCATATGTCGAAGATATGGCCAGTCAAAGTTGCAAGTTGACTTTGTTGACTAGACCGTATAGATGTTGCGTCAACATGATGTCATCATGATGATATAGCAGCTCGTACTGTACGAATGGTGACGTGGACCAACTGGGTGTGACACGTGGTATTCTATATAATTGATTGTGCATTCCATACACTGACGTGGTTTCTAATGTGGTTGTTGATGAGGTGATGACGTGGCAAGTTGACATGTTCAAGGTAGTGATGTGGACCAATCAGGAAGTTCCATGTGGCCCAATCACAGGACACCATGTGGCACCCCCATACAGCTCCTCTGGTAGTTTGTTCCATTCGCTAAATTTTTTGATGGGGATTCAACCCCTTGACCTATCGATTCCAAGCAAGCCACTTTGCCACTCCACCGCGAATTATACTCCACTATATATATGGCATGGGTTATTTTTAAAGAAGAAATTTCCAAAATTGTGGGGGAGGGGGGGGGACGCAGGGGTTTGAACCATCGACGTCTGGGCTCTGATCAACCAAGCCCCCTACCATTATGCTATGCACATGGTTTTGAAGGAATTTAGGGGCTCGTTTCTTTTGTTAAAGATTTTAAAGTCGACTCTCCTAATTTTAAGATTTAAACCCCCTATAATTAAAATGAAAATCCCATAGGATTATTAAGAGCTTGAGAAAATGAAATTACAAGGGGCTTAAAATAAATTTAGGTGATATTGAAAGATTATTTAAAAGCTATTAAGGGGTTTTAAAGGATTTTTATGTTGTAAAGGGGGAAATTTTAAATATTTACCTTTGTAAATAGGGGATTATGGAGGTTTTCATGTTGTAAATGGGTGATATGACCAAATTTTGTAAATCATATGGTTATTAACCATATTGGGAAAATTTTATGTATTAAAATGGGGGTGTAGGCATGTGAGAGGGTAGCAAGTGGTAACTTATGAGAGAATTTGTATGGAGAGTCTAAGTGTTTGAATTTGTGCATCAAAGGAGTGTCACTCTACTACACTTGAAGGAGGAAGACTTTGAAGCTCATAAAGACTTGACATTGTATTATGTTGATGCCTTGTAATCAGTTTGGAGCATAATCAAGGATCGGTCACTCTGTTGGAGAGGGACTCGAAGATGTAGCCATACTGGCGAACTTTGTTATCAACTTGTGTTTTGTCTTCTCTCTTCTATCTCTCTTCTATTCTTTTCATCACTTTATTATTGCTATGTTCATTTAAGAATTTCAATTACATTATTATGTTTTAAGGCCTTCAAATTAAGCATTGTAAATTTTAAGCAAACACATGCAATTGTCATAGATCCTAACACAAATCAACATACTACAAATTTTTATGCAATATTTTTTAAAATTTTTAATAGGTTTTTCACAAATTGTATCAAATGAAACTTGGATTGCACAACAACTGCAAAGTGATCATACAATTGTATGGTCATCTAGATACAACTTGCATGACAAGTGGGCTAAAAATTTTCTTAAGCGTACAAGATAAAAGTGTCTAATTTTAATGAATTGGCAATCAATTGTTAGGTTCTTGGGCCTTTTAGACATGATGGTAGGGTCAAATTTGAGCCAAAATACTCCAAACTTGTGGCTAATTAATGCATTTGGAAACAAACTCCCAACTTTAAATCCTTCCAGAACTGTCCTCACATACCCAATTTGGAAAAAATAAAAGGATAAATTAAATTTATTGGACACCTTAAACTCAATGGTGAGCTCATATATGTGCCAACATGCTCTAGCATAAATCTACAATAAAAATCCAGAAAGGGAAACCCCCAAATGTGGTATTTACTTCACTTTTTTTCTAATTCTCTAGGTCATCATATGATGCAAGAAAAGAGAAAAAACAAATTTCAAGATTCACTAAGATTTTCAACCTAGATATCTTAATAAAGACTAACAAGAAGCAATCCCACAAGCTCTGATACCATGTAAGAGTTGGTATAAAATGATTTATACCATGCAATATTTGGCTAAATATGTAGCCACCCAAGATTTAGGAGCTTTAGTGAAAGCGCAAGAGAAATAAAATATGAGAATAGTATTTTTCTATCAAAGAAATCAAATGATATGATGATGATCAATTGAGAATACAAAAGGAACCCCTTGGTTATATAGACCAAGGTGAGACATAGGATTACATAAGATTATAACATTTCTTAATCTTATGAATTGAGAGATGAAGTGATAAGTATCCCATGTGTACCCTAAATAAACTTAAGTAACTAGTGTGAATAAGACCTAGGTGATGAACCGGTTATGTAAAACATCATGTTCCCACCAACAACCATCTTAGTGATAAATGAAAGTAACAAAAACATCTATTATTTTGGTTCATTTTAGGTTCCCTTAAAAATGACTATGAGAAGCTAATGATTTTGTAAATTTGTGTA
Organism: Sequoia sempervirens; assembly: GCA_007258455.2. NCBI lineage: Eukaryota > Viridiplantae > Streptophyta > Pinopsida > Cupressales > Cupressaceae > Sequoia > Sequoia sempervirens. The sequence continues at coordinate 203,413,740 of VDFB02047230.1, read as the reverse complement.
TCTCTATTTTTTTTCTTTGGATTTATCTAACATGTATCTTGTATGAATTGATAAATTGATAAATGTGTCTTTTTATCTATTCACTAATTAAGAAACATAATTAAAGTATGCTCTTTAATTTTTTAGTTGCATTGTTCAATTATTGGTCAATACATGTCATAAAAGAACATTTAGAAACTTATACACTACCACTTCATTTAATATAAATTTAGTTGAATACTACCTTCAATCACTTAATAGTATTTATATGAGTGTAATTAATTTTTTCACCATGTCTTTGCAATTCTTTTCATAGTAAATATCTTACAACAAACAATATAAACATAATCAAAATAATATAAAAATAGTGTAGGTACAAGTTACTAGTATGTGACACTTGTTAGTATTATTAAAAATAGCATTGTATAGTTTAAGAGCAACAAATTTTGAGAAGTACAAATTACAATTACTTAATTGTGTTCCCTCTTATCTTAAACAATCACCTATACCATGTGAATATTATACTATTATGTAAGAATGATTACTTCTCCATTCTTTAAATTGATGTGTATGTTAATTTGAATAAAAAATAAAAACATTTACTATATTTTGAAGGAGAAAATATTTAAATTTTGATCATTATTTTTGTGATGATAAATAGGAAAAATACTTAAGAATTAATGTTCATTTATGTAAGAATTTGCAAAGTAGATGATAACCCAAATCTAGTGCAAGAAATAAAAAATATGTAATTATAAATACATATGATTATGAAATCAAAATAGAATTTAACATAGTTAGCTTTGTAAGATAGAAATAAAAATTCTCAAAAACAAAAATAGTAATAAGAAAGATCATAATAGTATGGATAGATTTACAAGCTAGAGGAGAATACATATATGGGCCTCTTAGATGCATGAATCAAGGAGATGACAATTTCAAGAGGTGTGAGTTAAATATCAATCACTCATTATCAAGAGGTGAGTTAACTTAATTTAACTCACATAGGGGTGGCCTTGACTAAAAAAAGGTGGAAACTAAGTATTGGTATGTGGCAATTGATCATAGGGGTGGCCTTGAATTTAACTCACATAGGGGTGGCCTTGACTAAAAAAAGGTGGAAACTAAGTATTGGTATGTGGCAATTGATCATGCTGCATTAATATTTTGATGACTTTATTAGCCATATTTTTACCCCAAATTAATTTATGGGGGAGTGTAGGGGGGCAATGCCCCCAAAGCAAAAATTTCTCATATTTTAATAATAAAAATGGGCTTATCTTTTTTTAAAAAGGTTATGAATTCAAAAGTTCAAGAGACAAGGCATGAGTTCTTGGTTTTCACATGCAACAATTGTTTATGCTACAAGTGAGAGTGAAAGAGAAGTTTTGTAACTCATTCTTTTTCCGGATGATAAAAATATAGTGGACCACTGTTTCTTGGTGGATGTAGCCCACATTGGGTAAACCACATTAAATTTTTATGTTATTGTGTAATTTTTTTTTCTCATTTTTAAATTTGTATTATAATTGATGTTATTTCAATTACTTTGGTATGCATGTAAATCCTAACACTAAGTACCATCAATCAAGAATTGATGAGGTAGTGGTTACACTTGTATACATAAAATAAAGGCGTACACTTGTCATTATTAACTACCTAGAAGAGAATAATTACATGCTCATATTATCCTAAATAAACTTAATAAATAGATACAATATCACACTTATGATATAACATATCCAAGGTGAATAAAATATTACATTTACAACCCCCATAATTGAAACTTAGGAGGAAACGAAATAGGTCCTAACAAATAGGCTTGATGAGGTACCCATGTACATAAAATCTCTTATAAACAAGAAAATGGAGAAAACCTATAGGAAAAAGCTCCCCTTTAAAAGAGAGAAAAGGGCCATTTTAAGAATAGCTTAGGTGCATGAAAATATGAGTCTCAAAAAATGAATCATAATGAGGTACCCATGTGAAAATAGATCCCCTTAAAAGAGAAGAAGCCTCCCAAAAGAGAGAGAAAGACCCCTCCTTAAGTGTAGCTTACGTGAGAGAAAATATGATTCTCAAAAAATGAAACCTAAGGGGGCACCTATGTAGAAATAGATCCCCCTCAAAGAGAAGAAGTCCCCTTAAGAAGAGATAATATCCCCCCAAAAAGAGAGAAAAAGATTCCCCAAAAACATAGAGGAGAAAAGATGGCAGAAATAAGTATCCTCTCCAAAGAAAATAGCTTCATGATATCTATACAAGGTCAATAAGCTTGCATAATAGAAAAAGAATATAAATGTAGAATATCTTAGAATGAGTGCTAAAATAAGTCCCTTTGCAACAAATGATGCACTTTTTTTTGAAAGAAAGAAACCACAAGTTGCAAGTCTACTAAATTCCCAAATGTTCCAAAGGTGGAATAAAGGGGAATAATAGGAATATCTCTAGAAAATGCTCATATATCTACATGTTTGTTCTTAGATGTGTGAAATTCTAATCAAGACTACTAGGCTTAAAATTATAGAAGATAGAAATAAGGAATCATGAAATGGAGATAGAGAGAGAGTAAGAGGGTTTATAAGTATCCTTATTACATCCAAAGATAAAATCCCCCAAAAGAAGAAAGAGAACAAGAAACATGTCTTGGAAATAAGGCCATGTAAGATACCAATGTACAAAGATGATACCCTAAAGAGAGGTTTAAATAACCCCCCAAAAATTTTGAGTACAAATATGTCTCTAGATTGTGCTCAATAAATCATATGTTCATCTAAGACAAGTGTTGATGAATCAATCAGGTACCAAATAGAACTTATAAGGGCTCTCAACATCAATATTGGAATTGAACCAAGGTACTCCTACAAAAGTGGTCAACATAAATGAAGACTATGATGAATCATAGGATTGAGGAACCATGTTGTGTCACTATGTAAGCATGTAAAGGAAAAAAAAATACATCCAAAGAATTAGATGCAACTCCATTAGATCTATCACAAAAGAGAAGAAAAATATCATTAGTAGTGCCATCAAGATATGAAAGATGAGAGTCCACAAATAGCTATGAAATTTATATTAAGTATATCACCAAATGAAGTGAGATATATAAATATGAAGAACCCTACTACAAAGAATCACTAGAGGTTGTTGAAGAAGTGACTCTAAATTGCAATAAAATAACAAATGATGAAGGAATTCCCTATAAGAGAAAATATATGTCCTCAATGGCGTCATCTAGATCTAAAATGTTGCACTCCAAAAACAAAGAAGATATTATTGGTAGAAATGTGTCCCAATGAAATGAAATTAGAAGATGCATATAAACTTGTTACAAAGAATCATTGGAAGCCCACAAATATGTGACTTTGAACTCTAAAGTATAAATAGGTACAAGAGGAATATTGTCCATTGTAGATGAGATAGCATAAGGAGGAGGGGGATTGGTAGTAGTCTTAGTATTATCCACATGTGAAAGGTTCTCAAAGGAAACATCATTCTTAGATAGAGAAATAAGGTTTCCAAGTAGTGAAATGATACTTAGTGTGCTCAAGTTGATGTTGAATATCCTCAAAAATAGTGAGACATAATAGTCCATAGACCTTGTAATTATTGGATGAAGGTCCAAGTAGTGAAAGGGCACTTAGTGTGCTCAAGTTGATGTTGTATATCCTAAGAAATAGCGAGACATAATATTCCATAGACCTCTTTATTATTGTTTAACCAATCACATTTTTGTTCATAGTTAGTTGGCTTAGGAATGAGTCCAAGGAGACAGGGAATTTGATCCCAGATAATGCATTAATTCTCTATCACTTGTGAAGAGGGATGAAAAATATTGAAGGAAAACAAAGGAGGATAAAAGAAATAAAAAAGCATAATATCTTCACCTAGAATCTTTGTTTCTCTCCTTGATGAGCAGAAATGGAGTGCACCCTTATTCCATTTGATTTTCTCTTGATGTTGATATGTTGATTACTCAATGCTTTAGCATAACCTTGATATTATTTGATAATGATAGTTATAGGCTTGCTCCAATAGAGATTTTGATTTGATAATGATAATAGATTCTAGATATGAAAATGAATAAAGAGAGCCTCTAGATGTAGAGTTTTGAAGAGACAAAATCAATGGCTAGAAATGATTGATGATGGACATGGCTAAGATTGAAGGATGATTAGGGTTTAGATCAAGGATGCAACCATATGACAAGTATCAAATGATAGATAGGATTTATGTTTAAGATTGGGATAAGGATAAAAATCCTTATGGCAATATCTAGGATTAAGAGGATAAATGAGATGAATGGATAAGATGAAAAGTTATTTTACTTTGGGTAGGTGTTTAGGTCTGATGAATCTATGAAAGGAGTAAATTAGAAATGTGAAGGGGACATTTTTCACATGAGGATAAATTTATATTATGATCCATGTGAATAAGATGAAAGGCCAAGATTAGATGGACAAGGATAGAGGATAAAACGGAAATTAATTAATTAAATAAAGTATTTATTTAATTAATGGGATCATGTGAAGGGATATTAATTAAATAAATAAAGTATTTATTTAATTAATGGGATCATGTGAAGGAATATTAATTAAATAAATGTTAAATATTTATTTAATTAAAATTATTAGGATAAAGATGGGAATAATTAAATAAATAGTAGGCATTTATTTAATCACTAGCTTTAAGGATAGGCTAAAATAAGGTGTGGTTGGGTAAGGTCATATTTTAGATGTCTACAACTTGTTTCTAGGGAAAATAGTTCTCTAGATTTAGATTGATAACAAAACAATGGAAACCAAAATCCATGATGTTAAGTCTCCCCTTTGCAACTCAACAAATGAATCCTCCAAAAAAAAAAATTGGTACTCTATATTTAGTTCAAGAAAATTTGTCACTAGTGAAACACAAAGAAATAGATTTTAATATTTTTACAAATGCTCAAATAGGCTATAATGTTGAAAGTAAAAAAAATGAATAGAATTTAGAAAAACTAACATCGCCACTATGAAGCATACCAAAAAAAAACTTGCAACTAAGAAGGTCCTCATATGTGCCTAAATGGAACCTCAAAAATTCCCAAAACAAGAATTGTGTAGTGTTACCTATGAGAATATATTTTTTTTAGACAATTCATACATCAAAATAAAAAAATTCTCTACACTTCTATGAAGAGCATGGTGAAATAGCCCAAATAAACATTTGAAATTTCTTGAAAAATAGTACTTATATGGCCTAGAAAGGAGTCTTTGAAGATGGAGCACCAAAATGAGAATTGTGCAATGTCACCTTTGATAATATTAAAAGTTTATCTACAATCCATACATCAAAATAAAATATTATCTCAAATCTTATGAAGAGAGTGGAGAAATAAACCAACTAAAAAAATTCCTTAAAAACCAAAGCTCATATGGCCAAGAATGAAGCCTCTAAAGATGGATTTGTAAAATCAAAATTGCATCTATAAAGGGGGTAATATTGGGGGAGAATTATGGCATCATGAAAACATCATGTTGATGTGAATAAAGGAATATTCAAAGAATCCCCTAGAATATTCCTTGGTGCCAAAACATAGGTGCCAAAATACTCCAAAACCATCATTTGATTAGTGTGAAACTACTATCAAATAGAAAATTTCTCTTTTCAAAATGAAAAACCACCTTCCTTGCATGTGAGGCCAAATTTGAAAAAAAAATGTAGTTTTGAGACTATAGGAAAAGCAAAGGGTGGTGTGGTGCAGGAGCACCTGGGAAAATACTACGTTCCCTTGAAGTTTTGTTTGATGTTATATTTTGGTTGTGTTGGTGTTGGTCATGTTGACCATTTTTCTTTAGAATTTGGTGGAGTAGTAATAAAATTTTATCTTTTATGATCAATGGTTTAGGAGGTGAAAATCTGGAATGGGTTTTGGAGCTCTAATTTGTCTTGGTTACCAACCTAGTCAAATGTTTGAAAACACAGAGGGTTTTATATTTTGCAATTTTAGGTCATATGGTGGTGGTTATGTCCAACCAAGGGAAGAGTAACCACTTGGTGAACCTTTAAAAGGGAGCTCTCGACTTGTTTGAGAGGTTGGAAGAATTTGGAACATTTGTAGTTTCATGAGAATAAAGAGAAAACAGTAATTTAGTGTGCAATTTCTAATTTTTCTATTCTTGTTCTAGTAACAGCAGTGAAATGGTTTGAACAATGCTTTTGTAGGATTGAATAGCATGTAGTGTAATATTTTGAAGCATTGTGTTGGCATAGTAGTCGGTTTGTTAATCTCTTTCTATTATCCTTCTAAATTTTGTTTTTCCCTTTATTGTTGTTTTGAATGGTAAAACTGGAAAACATGGAGTTTTAGTCTATTTTCTCACCGCACCAAGAAGTATGGGGTTATTGGAAACAAGGATAAGCTCCATGATTGTACATACATTAGCAGTAGGAGTCTGTAGGAGGCAAAGCATCATGATAAAAGTCTTTCCCTAAGCGAGTTTGTTGATACCTAGCTTGGGAAGACAATGAAATGCACAGTCCTAACGTGGCAGGGGGTGATGAATGTTTAATAATGAAAAATGTGTAGTGGTTGCAGGAGCCTTCACAAAGGTTGGGAAAGAAGGCAGAGTCCTTATCTGATCATTTGGAGGCTGGAAGAAGCAAACAGACTAGGAAAATGGTCTAGAAAACCCTAGTTCTTGAGAAATCTGAGTTATGCCTGTGTACGGACAGAGAGGGTCCTAAACCCTAAAAATATTTTAGAGCTTGAGCCAGGGTGTCAAAAGAAATTTTGGCACAAATATTTGAAGGAGAGGAGTATCAACTGGTTTTCTAGGGTGAGGAGACCTAATGGGGGCTCAAGGCTAGTAGCCCTTCTCAAACCCTAAAATAGGGTTTTTGTGTAAGCGATGGAGAAATGTTGATGGAAGGTCAACTAAGAATCCTTGTGAGGTGGTTTTCATGCCATGGGAGATATCTCACACCCCTACAACAAGATTAGGAAGCATTGGAGGATAGCTAGTCTTTAAGAGTATTAAGGGCTAGGGAGTGAATGAGAGGAAGAGCACCAAGTTTGGCTTGGTTAATGGACTTGAAATGATAGCAGGGTTGGCCAGAAGAACCAGGGTTGCCTAAATAGCATAGGACCTATAGGTTGAGTGGTGGAGAGTGACACCAAAGGGGTTCATCAAGGTGAGACCCAGAGCATTGGGACAATGATTGTCTCAATCCAACCCTATCCCTATCAAATTGGTATCAGAGCAGGCTAAAAGATTTGGGAAAGAGTAATATATGTCAGAGGTTAAGTAAAGTGAACCTCCCATCATGGTGACAAATGCACAATTAGACAAGAGGGTCAAAGAACAAGAAGAGGACAAAAAGTCGTTAAAAGAAAGAATAGAGAAACTTGAGAAAGCTTTGAACAATGTGAAGGTTGAAGGTAGGGTACCAAAGGAAGAAGAGGTAGCAGAGGAAGACAAGGTCCCTGAACCTGAACCTATTTTGGAGGAAGAGCCTTTCTTGAAGGCATTGAAAGCCTTGAGTGGAAAAGGACTTGAGGGAGTACCATTATTTAGTGGGAAAATGGAACCTGGTTTGGTCATGGATTGGATAGAAGGCATGGAGAATCACTTTGAGTGTGATGGAGTCACTGAAGCTTAGAAGGTGAAGGTTGCTAAGTCAAGATTGAGAGGATCAGCCTTGACATGGTGGAAGTTCATTCAAACAGAAAGGGAGAAAGAAGGCAAACAACCCATATCAACTTGGAAAGGAATGGTTGCTAAGGTAAAAGAAGCCTACATGCTAGATGACTATGAGATTCAACTACACAAGAAGAGGCAAAGTCTAAGGTAGAAAGACCAAGATGTAAACACTTATTATGAAGAGTTTCAAAAGTTATGCATGAGGTCTAATGTGACAGAGGATGAGAGCCTTAAAGTGGCTAGGTATCTTAATGGTTTGAAATGGAACATTCAAGAAGAGATGACTCTTTTGAGCCCTAAAACAATGCATCAATGTTATCAGTTAGCTATCAAAATTGAGGAAAGGAACAAGAGGAAGCAAGATCAGTCTTCTAAGGGTAGAGGCAAAGGCAGAGATCAAAGAGATCAAAGAGGACAGTGTGGTGGTTACCAAGGAAAAGGCAGTGATCAAAGGAATTATGGAGAATCAAAACTCACTGAGCATGGAGGTGAAACATCTTCAAGAGGAGGATTTAACAGAGGAAGAGGACCTCAAGGAGGTTCAAATAGAGGAAGAGGAGCAGGTAGGAGCAATTCTTATTTTTCCAACATGAAGTGTTATCATTGTAAACAACTAGGTCACCCTGCTTATAGGTTCCCGGAGAAAGCATCATCATCAAGCAATGAAAAGAGAGTGGCCTATGCACAAGAGGACACTATGAGTCCTAAGGCATCTGAAATCAGTCACATAGAATCTGAGGTAGGAGAAAATCTGATGTTTAATAGAGTTCTGATCAGGTAGCCAGTCAAGGAGGAACCTAAGCAAAGAAGAGCACTTTTTAGAGTAAGGTGCAAGATACTTGGGAAAGTATGCAAAGTTATTGTGGATTCAAGTTCAACAGACAATATAATCTTGGAGGAGGCAGTAACTAAGCTGAAATTGGAGAAAGTACCTCACAGTAACCCTTACAAGGTCACATGGCTGAATAAAGGGCAGAGTGTTTTGGTTAATGAGCAAGTAACAGTGGAATTTTTAATTGGAGGATATAAAGATAAGTTGTTTTGTGATGCATTACCCATGGATGCATGCCATCTACTACTGGGTAGACAATGGCAATATGATAGAAGTGCCATTTATGATGGGAAAGAGAACACCATCTCATTCAAGAAGGATGGAAGAACCTTCAAACTGCAGTCACTGTCAGAGGAATATGAAGGACAATCCAAGACACCTAACATCATGTTGAGCAGTGGTAAGGAGTTCCTTAAGGACCTACACCAAGGGAATGAAGGATATGTGATCATGATGCAGTCCAAAGAGGAAGAAAAGGTTGAAAAGATAGTCTTACCAGAAGCAGTCCAAAGGTTGCTTGATAATTACAAGAGCATAGTTAGTGATGGTACACCTACAACTTTACCACCAAAGAGAGCAATAATTCATCAAATTGAATTCATACCTGGAGCCTCATTTCCTAACAAAGCAGCATACAAGCTTACACCAAAGCAGAACCTAGAGGTAGCTAGGCAAGTGCAAGAATTATTGGATCAAGGATTGATTCAAAAGAGCATCAGCCCTTGTGTAGTGCCAGTGGTTTTAGCAACAAAGAAGGGAGGTAAGTGGAGACTTTGTACTAATTCTAGAGCAATGAATAGAATCACAATTAGGTATAGGTTTCCAATTCCTAGAATAGAAGACTTGATGGATTGCCTTGGAGGAGCACAGTATTTCACTAAGTTGGATCTCAAGAGTGGGTACCATCAGATCAGAACACCTTTTGTAGGATTGAATAGCATGTAGTGTAATATTTTGAAGCATTGTGTTGGCACAGTAGTTGGTTTGTTAATCACTTTCTATTATCCTTGTAAATTTTGTGTTTCCCTTTATTGTTGTTTTGAAAGGTAAAACTGGAAAACATGGAGTTTGTCTATTTTCTCACCGTACCAAGAAGTATGGGGTTATTGGAAACAAGGATAAGCTCCATGATTATACATATATTAGTAGTAGGAGTCTATAGGAGGCAAATCATCATGATAAAAGTCTTTCCCTAGGCAAGTTTGTTGATACCCGGCTTGGGAAGACAGTGAAATGCATAGTCCTAATGTGGCAGGGGGTGATGAATGTTTAATAATGCAAAGTGTGTAGTGGTTGCAAGAGCCTTCACAAAGGTTGGGCAAGAAGTCAGAGTCCTTATCTAATTATTTGGAGGCTAGAAGAAGCAAACAGACCAAGAAAATGGTCTAGAAAACCCTAGTTCTTGATAAATCTGAGTTATGCCTGTGTACAAACAAAGAGGGTCCTAAACCCTAAAAATATTTTAGAGCTTGGAATTTGAGCCAGGGTATCAGAAGAAATTTTGGCACAAATCTTTGAAGGAGAGGAGTACCAACTAGTTTTCTAGGGTGAGGAGACCTAATGGGGGTTCAATGCTAGTAGCCCTTCTCAAACCCTAAAACAGGGTTTTTGTGTAAGTGATGGAGAAATGTTGATGGAAGGTCAACTAAGAATCCTTGTGAAGTGGTTTTCATGCCATGGGAGATATCTCACACCCCTACAACAAGATTAGGAAGCATTGGAGGATAGCCAGTCTTTAAGAGTATTAAAGGCTAGGGAGTGAATGAGAGGAAGAGCACCAAGTTTGGCTTGGTTAATGGACTTGAAATGATAGCAGGGTTTACCAGAAGAACCAGGGGTGCCTAAATAGCATAGGACCTATAGGTTGAGTGGTGGAGAGTGACACCAAAGGGGTTCATCAAGGTGAGACCCAGAGCATTGGGATAGTGATTGTCTCAATCCAACCTTGTCCCTATCATGGTGCCATCGAGTCTAGCTACCCATGGTAGAGAAAAGGTGGAGTGAAAGACAGGTCATAAGTGGGTAAAATAGGGCCACTTTATGGTGGTAGTGTGTTGGTTCTCACTACTATTAGTAGTGGTGGCAATGGCGATGATGGTGCCAAAAGCCATTATGCACTAATACTTTTTAATAACACACATTCTATATTCTTATGTAGGGGTTGTATGACCTCTCTAGACAAAAAATTTACCCCAAATTCTCCTAACATCAAATTTGATAAATTTTATACAAAAGTAGGACTTTTTGGGCCTTACCTATGGATGTAATGGCAAGGTCCATTTAGCCTAAAAATACCCCAAAATGAGTAGGATATCTTTCTAGAGTCTAATTTGCATGAAATAAAAGATAATATTGACTTTCTCAAGCCTCTTGAACACTATGGAATAGCTAAAAATATTGCCAAAGTTATTGTAAACACCCAAAATCTAGAAAAAACAAGTACAAACTTGACAATTAAATTATTTTCTATGAAACCATTTAGATCCTTTAGATCATTTGAGGATGAAAGAGAAGATTATATTATATTTTAAACAAATACACATGTGCAAAGTGATTAGCCCTCTAATATCTCGAAAGATAGAAATTGAAAGATCTACCATGACACCAATGCTTTTATATGATGTTAGAATATGTAAAATAGATGATAACATGGAAACTAGTACAAGAAATAGAAACTATGAAACTATAAATATAGGTGATTTTGAAATAAAAATAGAGTAACATATTTATTTTTGAGAAGAGGGAAAATTAAATTCTCAAAAAATAAAATCATTTTAAGAAAACTCACAATAGCATAAATTGATTTATAAGCTAGAGGAGGATACATATATATGCCTCTTAGATGCATGAATCAAGGAGATGATAAGTCCAAGAGGTATGAATTAACTCTCAATCAATGTCAATCAAGAGTTGAGTTAACTTAGTCTAATAGAGACAAAGGTGGCCTTGACTAAACAAAAGTGGGGCCTTGACTAAGCAAAGGTGGCACCTAACTACCATCAATTAATGATTGATGATATATTCTCAAATCAAGGTGTACACATGTCATTGTAAGCTACCTACAACAAAAAAAATAAAATTAATCTTATTTAATGTAGAATTAATAAATAGGTGTAATATTTCACTTAGGATATAACATATCCAAGGTGAATAAAATATTACACAAATAGTTAGAATTTTTTTACTATTCAAAGTTTTCTTGTGTCAAACAATGATACATTTTTGTAAGATTACCTTTATTACTAAAGTGGAAAACACACACACAACAAACATATACATGAATTAAAGTCATGTAGATTAGTAACATGTGCAATAAATCACCAATGACCACCTCTATCTAGGAGATTCATTCTATATGTTTAATCATTCATTCTAAACACTCTTAACATTCTTATTCATTTTTAATAGGTTGTTAGATTAAGTCAACCAAATAGAAGCAACTACTACAACATGCACCTTGGTTGCTAATCTCTTCACTCGTCCCTCAAACTTGCTCTTGATTTTTCAATTGGGTATTCATTCTCTTCCCTTTCAAACAAACTTTTTATGTAGTGGACAATTGAAGGCACATACATGATTGCCCAAACATTGATAAACACTGATTTGTACTTGCTTTATTAATTTTACCTTCAACAATTTCACTTCAAAATAACATTTTATATATTTTTTTGTTTATGATTCTAAATGAAAAATAATTAAAAAATTTCACTAAAAGTGAATGTTTATAGTTCTAAATATTTTAGATATGAACTTTTGAAACATAAAATCCATATATAAAAAATCAAACTAGATTTTATGTTTGTAGCAATGTTGAACATCATATCCAAATGTAGTTCAAGATACAGTTATTAGATATACATATAAATTGGGTATGTGCAAACATTACCTTTTAAACTAACTTTAACTCTAATCTTATCTTTAAAAATTCCTTTGTTAACCTATGATATTTAATTTTTTGCAAGTCTTTGACTACATCCTCACCACAATGCACAATACTCTATTTATACTTGTAAAATATGTAATTTTCATTAGAAGACATGCCATTCTTGATAGAGAGTTCATTCATGAATGTCATTTACCTATATAAGACATGCCATTCTTCATTGTTTTGCAATACTCGTATTCTCTAAAGGCATCTAAGGAAATAGGAGAGTGGTTGTAGGTGGCAAGCCAGATGGGCTAGGTGTTGGCTTTGTTGCCAAGAATGTTGGATTGGACATCTTTACAAGGGTTGCAGTTGATATTTCCAAGGCTTTAAGCTTAATAAACTTGCAGATGATTCTAGATACACTTAGGATGCCATATATTTTGGAGAGTAAATTATATTTCATTAAGGAGGCTATTTGATTTCAGATTTTATGGTAGTCTCATTTCTAGTTTTGGTTACATTTTGGTTTCTTGATATTGTTGTAGCTACTACTACAATAGTGTGTATCTAATATGTAACTCTATAAAATCTATTTTGCTTCTTCAATTAAAAAAAAAAAAGTTTAAAAGCAATATATCATTGCACAACAATACACTTCTAATTGTATTGTTGTGAAAGATGGATATGAACTTGCTCTTATCCCTTCAATCAGAGGAGGTTGAAAATGACTTAAGTTTCATAGATTTTTATTGTGTCCAAGCATTCCATTTTTTATGTAAGGTAAATAGTTTACATTCTTAGTGTTATTGTAGGCCACCAATTTATATAATGCCAAATTTTAAGGTTATTCTTGGTTTTCTATTGTTAGTATCTAATAATTTAAAGGTTCAACATAGTCTTCATTTTAATCAAGTCTCTAAATTTTTATTAGCTTCAAATCTTGAGTTGAGAGGATGGACATTGTGAATATCTTTTATCAATCTATTGGTATTGGAAGCTCATATCATAGATACATGAGACACACACATACTAGGTCATGAAATTAAAGCCAATAAATTATAGCATTACAAATAAAAAATTATATGATAACACTAAATAACACATTTGCTAAAAATTGAATTTCAAATAAAATTTGTACTTAAGGAAATTTTTAATAATATAATATAAATAAAAGATTGAGTTGAAAGTGAAGTCCAAATTTAGACTTACATAGAACACAAGTCAAACCCTTCTCCATTGTGTTTGTTTAGGGTCATTCTTCTTTGGTCGTATACCTTTCTACATGTTTGTTTGTATGCTTTTGTTAAGTTTTACCTTTAATATCTTATCAGCATATCCTTGAATCTCCTATAGATGCAAGTGCTATTTATCCATAATGATAGCTTGAATGTAATTCAAATGATATTCAATCTAGTTCACCATTTATAGACAAACATGTCTAGATTCATGTATGCACTATGTCCAAGTAATTATTTTAAGATGTCCATGTGGATATCAATAAATTCTTTTTATTTATTTAACATATTTACCAAATTTCTTACTAAGAATAAATTCCTTAAGCTTTATGTTTGGATGAGACTTCATGACTCCCTTTTTAAGGATTGATGCCAATTGAGGTGGTACATGTAGGCCAACACTCAACCTTAAGGGAGGATATTAGAGTGTATGGATATTATGGTGTATAATGTAAGCTCAGTTGTTTTTGTTGGGGAGACTTATCTTTGTGTGTTTTGTTGTCTAAGCAACCTTACGCACCTTATGCATTGTGTAGTCTATATCAAGCATATTTGTACCCTTACTTTTCTAATGACTTGGATGTGTATACATTACATAATACGATCATTGTTTGTATCCCATTCCTCATTACATTATACTCAAAATGATTCATTTATCCCATAAACACCAATATAGAATCTTGTATCTCTTCTACGTGTGTGCCTTACTTCAAGTTGTTCATTCTAATTATACACGTATGTTGCATTCATTTCTTCAATTACCATAGTGAATAATTTTCACAATTTTGTGTTTTGATATATTTAAATTTATATCAATTGATGTTTCTATAGTATTAAGAATTATAATACTTTTATTTCAAATACAATTATGTTAATTCTATTTATCAATAATAAAATATATTTCGAGCAATGTATAAGCTATCTGAAACATCTTATTTAAAATATATATTTATTTTTAAATATGAATAAGTGATCAAAAAAATTACAATGATTTAATATCAAGAATAAATTCACTATGCATCATCTAAAATAAAATATTTATGGTCAAACATAACCAAGCACCTCTAACCTAACTAAAAATAATTGCTATAATATGTAGCTGTAGACATCCAAATTTGATCACTCCCAAACGATCAAATTTACCATCTTTATTCATCATTTCTGTCAATATTAATTTATATAATTAATATTTAATTTAACAAATGCTTTACCTTACACCTTTATTCCTCTATAAATTAAATAAATACAACAATTTATTTAATTTAGTCATCTTAACAATTTTTGAATTAAAATTAATTTAAAATTCTTATTTTTTCTCTCCTTGTCACATCCTCCATAATCCCTCTCTAATCTGGATCAATTTAATTAATTCATGATTAGGATGTGTATCCTCTTAATCAAGGATTAATGTCACATCCTCCTACATTTTCCACTTGCTTCTAATCTCTCATTAATTACCTTAATCGGGTATTTGTACAACTTTAATCAAAGTCATTAGCCATTTTTAGCACCACTTTTTAGTCAACCTTTTCATTTGTCTTTCTTAGCATTGACCCTCTTTCCCATGTGAATTTTTAATTCATATTTATTCATCCTAGGTCTCTCTCCTCCCCATGTGAATTTTTGATTCACATTTTATCCTTCCAAGACTTCTAGAACATTTGACTTGTCACCTCATCCACATGTGACCAATTCCCACCTCTTTGGAGACCCTCTCTTATCCATTATATTCTCCTAAGAATTCATATTTGTTTCTCCAACCACTTTCTCATTTCCCATGGATATTTTTGAGGAATTCCAAAATTTCTCAAATGTCACTTTCATTCTCACTTGGGGACAAGAAGTTCTTTTTTGAGAAAATATTCTAACTCCCCAAGGTACTTGGAAGGTACTTGTCCTTTCTCCACATCATGTACTCTTGTTCCACATCACCTACACATCATCTTATCCTTGGCCATCTCACATTCCACATTTCAAGATGTGAGGACTTGTGAGTCTTCAACTTACAATAGCCCTACATCTTGACTTTGGTGGCTTAATCTAAACCATTGAATTCTCTGGAGAATTCAATTTCTCTATAAATACCTCCTCTTCTAATCCATTTTTAACACTTAGTCATTTGAGCAACCTTATGTTGTCAATTTGTGCACTAATTTTCTTTCATCTAGCCATCCATTTTAGCTATTTGTATTTGCATCCCACCATCTACTTAATCTTCCATTCAATTACATCAATATCCATCTAAGGAGCATACAAAGTAATCCAAATCAAGGGACAACCAAGGAGTTTCAATTGCAAAGAGAAGGTATAATTGTTTTCAATCTTTTTTCATCTTATCTCTTTGTATTAACAATTCCTTAGGCTAATCTTGAGGTGTTTCTATGTGTTTTCTTTCATTGCATTATTTTTTTTTGCATATTTAGGGTTGATAAACATTTAGGATCACATTTTTGGCACACTCGGTGGGACCCACAAGCGGGTTCCTCTATTTTATGTTTGTTGTTGTTGAGTTTGTTTGCAGAAACAGGTCGCAGAGGGGCGACTATGCCCTCTGGTTCACTGTAGAGGGGTGACTATACCCTCCTAGTTACTGCAAAGGGGTGACTACACCCTCCTGGTTACTGCAGAGGAGCAACTAAACCCTCTTGGTCACTGCAGAGGGGTGACTATGCCCTCCTAGTCACTGCAGAGGGGCAACTACACCCTCCCAGTCACTACAGAGGGGCGACTACGTCCTCATGTTCATTGTAGAAGGGCGACTACAACCCTGGTTTGAATTTTTCTTGCTAATATTTCACTGTAGAAGGGTGACTACGCCCTTGATTTGAATTTGTCTTGCTAACATTTCACTGCAGAAGGGTGAGTAAGCTCTTGATTTGAATTTTGCTTGCTAACATTTCACTGCAGAAGGGCGACTACGCCCCTTATTTGAATTTTTCTTGCTAACATTTCACTGCAAAAGGGCTACTAAGCCCCTGATTTGAATTTTTCTTGCTAACATTTCACTGCAGAAGAGCGACTACGCCCCTGATTTGAATTTTCCTTGCTAACATTTCACTACAGAAAGGTGACTACGCCCTCTTGCCGCTGCAGAAGTTCAACCGTGCCCTCTTGCAACTACACCCTCATGGTTACTATAGAGGGGTGACTACGCCCTCCTGGTCATTGTAGAGGGGTGAATTTTCCCTCTTGGCCACTGTAGAAGGGAGAATTTTCCCTCTTGGTTAGTGCAGAGGGGTGAATATGCCCCAAAATAACATATTTTGAGAGGTAAAATGGTTGTGTTAGCTTAGTTTTTACTCCAGTTTTTTGCTTTTTTCAAATATTAACCCCCTACAATTGTTTTTTGCAAGGATATTGACATTTTTGCTAACATTTTACAGCATATTCTTGTGAAGAAAGAAGGATAAAACAACTAACATTTGCTTGCAAGACCTTTTGTTTACACAGATTTCCAAAGCTATCCTTGTGCTTTTTTCGTTAATCTAGGAACACAGTTTAATTAGGGGGGGTAATATCTATTGTTTTTTGTGTCTAACTCTTTTGGTGTTACCGAAAGGGTGCATTAGTTTGTTTTCACTTTCCCCTTGCACTTCGTGTGAGCTTGGGGAGTAGTTGGAAATGATTAGTGTCTTCTTTCTAGTGGGACCTGTTGGGGGATTTCATCACCCCAAGGGACGATCCCAACCATGCGTACCGGCGGGGTATACAAAGGGGGGAGAGAATTTTTTTTTACCTCAATCCAGTCATGTCGTAATTTGTGGAGCATCGAAGCTAGGGTGATACCTAGATACACGTGAAGAGTTGGTCTGATCCCTTTAGTATCTCGTTGGGGTTCCTGACTCACGCTTGTGACAAGTTGGTGTTCACGGTTGTGCCTCACGTACCAAGAGTATATCGAGGACTCCCTAGACACCTTGTGCATTCTAGATTAAGACCTTTATCAACCATACCCTTAACACTAATTGTAGGATTGTGTTTGTTTGAAAGCATTTTCTTGTGAGAAACCAGTAAACCTTTTGACAGATTAGCCTTATTGTTGTCATTTTAAGTCCTTGCCATAGTCATTTTCATCAAAACCAAGTTGTTGTTCACTACAGAGGGGAAAATTTTCCCCCTATTTACTGCAGAGGGCAAAATTTTCCCTCTTTTTTACTACAGTGGGGCGAATTTTCCCTCCTATTTGCTGCAGTGGGGCGAATTTTCCCTCCTGAATAGTCAAAATCACCCTATTTAGATTCGTTTAGCCTCTAAACCATTTTCTAATCACTCCAAACCTTTATCTAATCATCCCAAGCCTTCGTTTTGTCATTCTAAACCTCTAAAACCCCTATTTTATTATTCCAAACCTCCATTTTATCATTCCAAACCTCTGTTTAGCCTCCAAAATTTATGTCTAATCATCCTAAATCTTCATTCATCATCCCAAGCATCCATACATTTATTCTCTCAATTCGCCCACTCATTTTAAATTTTCTGGTGACTCATTTGGAAAGCCCATATCATCACCTAGTGAACTTGATTCACCAAAATCTTACCACTTGCATCACCTAAGCCGTATCACATCAACACCAATCATCATCAAATCGCCTTAACCTCGTGTTAAAAAGTTGTTGCCCAAATTGACCTTAGCACTTGAATTTGATTGTTATCCTTCACATCAATCATCAACTTTGACCCAAATCAATTTACTTCCATCTTGAGGTGAATTTGGTGTCGTGATTTATCATCCTCAGCCCAAATCAATCCATTTCTATCTTGAGGTGGATTCAATGTCGTGATCATCCGTTGGATCAATCAATGCTCTAGGTCACTAAGGGTGATGTTTTTTGACTGGATTTAGGGTCCCTCACCTCTTCCATCATCCAATCACACCTATCCAACCACTAAATCTATTTTATCCAATCATCCAATCAAACCAATCACACTTATCCACTTATCTAATCAATCCAATCGCATCCAACCCAATCCAATCTATCTTAACAATCCACTCAAAATACGATCTAATCTATCCAATAGAAATCTAATCTTAACCAATCAAAATCCAATCTCATCCAATCAAAATAAAATTGTTCATCAAGGACATCTTCTTTATCCACCCATAGCACATTTACATGCCTGTTCAAACTAGGTCACAAGCTAAGAAGCAAATGGTACAACAACAAGGTCAAAATTCTCAAGTGAACATATCTTAAGATCTTAATAACAATGCAAATCCTACAAATGGTGCAAATGTCTCTCCAGATCCTAACAATGGAGTAAACATCTCCCAAGATCCTCATAATGGCACTTCATCACACTCCAACACTGAAAATCAGAACAACTCACCGCATGGTGAAGAGAGTATGGCTAATCAACCTAAACTCATGCTTGAGGAACATTTTAGTAATCCCACCAATGTGTAAATGACTGACCACCTGTTCGAAAAACATGGGGAAGAAATCCTGGCCTGCCTAATTGAAAAGGGTGTCAAACCTCCATCAAGTGTTGACTTATCCAAATATAGGAGCCCCACATCTAATATACCCCAAGGTTCACAAAATGCACCAGATGGTTCATACATCCCCAATGTTCCTCCACTAGAGGGTTGGCATCAATGACCTGAATTTGGCAACACCATTCTTTATCATATTAACCACCCCCCACACGCTACAATCTCAGTTATGCAGGCTCCTCAAGTGTCTAATCCTAATAATCCTTTCGCCTATGGTATGCCTCAAAATGTTCCATAACTTGTGCCATTAATGCTAATAGCACCACCCCTTTTGAGTTGACCTCCCGTCAGCGCTGGGGGCAACCCTTTTACTGCATTGATTCCACCTCCTAAGGCCACAAATCTACCACTACTTCCATATACATCTCAACATCCTCATCAATCTAACCTACCACCTCAATTACCTCTACAAAGTACATCCCAACCAAATTTTTTGGTTGGTACCCAACAACCTCCTTTACAGAATTCCTCTACGTTATCTCAGCCACCTCATTAGCAACAACCCTCGCAGGATGCTTTTGTTTCTTCACAACAACCACCATACCAATCACAAGGCAATCCATCCCAGCTGCTCACACAAACCATATCCCCATTCCTCACATCCATTTTACGTCCGCAAGCTCAACCACAACACAACATCCCATCTCGTCCCACACAATAGTCAACATCACAACAAAAACCTCCTCGGCATTATTACTATCATAACCAACATCAATTCCAAAAACAACCACCTTATGTGGCCTCCCAACAATCACAACAGTACCTACAATACCAACAAACCAATCCACAATATCACATTCAATCTCCTCAACATTTGATCATGCATTCTTATCAAATAAATCTGTACTATACCTCACAACAACAACCCCCATATCAACAAATACCCCTGACACATCAATAGGGAACACCATCCTCTCATTATCAAAATCCTTATGTCCATCTTCAAACATTATCTCAACAAGGTCCACAGTCATCATATCATCCCTATATATCCAACCCACCTACCTTGATTGCACAACCATCCAACACAGATCTATTGGAAATTAAAGCTACTTTGAAATATCTCTAAGAATGGACTAGTAAACAATCCTTTAAATTCAAAGATATATGTCCCTATCCATTTGATCCATCCATCTCACTAATTCCCTTCCCGAAGCACTTTGATATACCAAATTTTGACAGATACAAGGGAAACAAAGACCTAAAGGTTCACTTGCAAGATTTTTACTCCCAGTGTCAAGAAGTTATGCACAATGACAACTACCTCTTGTGATTGTTTCCACGAAGCTTGACGAGTAATGCCCTAGAATGGTTCATGGGTCTAGAATGAGGGTCCATAAAATCCTTTGCAGATCTTTCAGAATATTTTTTTTCTTACTTCTCCTTTAATTTAGAAAAAGACACTGATACTTTGGACCTTCTTAAGGAGAAGCAACATGAAGGTGAAACCTTTTCTAGCCACCTTCAAAGGTGGTGACCACTAGCAAGCCAAATGAACACCCCTCTCAAAGAGAAAAACATGGTCACTCTCTTTGTGGAAAACTCACATCCCGACATGGCTCATAATTTCAGGTTGCACTGTGTTACCACTTTTGCTGAAATAGTGGAAAAAGGACCCATCCTTGAATGCACCCTTATTTCCAAAGGGCACATCAAGATACACAACCATGACAAAGAAAGGTCATTTGGTGATAAGTCACACTTTTGGAAAAGAACAAAAACACAGTGAATGATGGTGTCACTGACACTAAACATGTCCAGGTGGCTAATACATCTTAGAGGCAACAACCATATGTACCTAATGCCATATTCATACCACAGGGGGCATCTCGTCCTCCTCAGTAGTCAAACCAAAACAGTCAAGGGAATGGAAAATGCCAATATACTCAATTAGGAGAACCCTTGAGCGTCATCTTCAATAAGTTGTTACAGGTCAACTATCCCATCATGTACCCTATCACCAAAGCACTTGATGAATCCAAGCCCAAACCTGCCTAGTTTAGGGAGAATGAATATTGTGAATTCCATAAAATTAAAGGGCGCACTTTGAATAAGTGTCAAGGTCTCAAAAACTATGTCCAAGATCTTATCGGTTGAGGAGATATCAAAGTCAATACCAGTCAAGCTTCATCATCCAATGCTCAATTACAGATATACCAAAATTCCTTCCCTAACCATAATCAAGGTGCAAGCACCTCCAATAAAAATCCCCAAGACAACAACACAAATAATATAAGCTATCAAAATGTACCCCTCAATTATGATGGCATTGTCCATTACATTGAACAGGTAGAACCTCATATATCTATGATACATGTTAAGTCTAAAGATCCCCAATGTGTTGTTGCTACCATACGGTCTCACATTACTGTCCCTATAGCCTCCACATATGTCCAATCAAATCCTATAAACTCTCAGTATAACATTCTTGATCACTTAGGGAAGACCCCTACCCAGATTTCAATCTTGGATCTGCTTAAGTCTTCTCCTGTACATCAAGAAATACTCAACAGAGCTTTACAAGAAACCCACATACCTAATGACATTGATCCCACACAGTTCCAAGATTTATTAGGACACCTGGCTTTGTCTTACCAACTACACTTCAGCCAGAACAACATGTCAAATATTGATGCCAATCACAACCATCCCTTGCACATTGAAGTCCTAGTTGTCCATCATAAAATAAAAGGGGTCTTGGTAGATAATGGCTCTACCCTCAATCTATGTACTCTAAAGTTAAAAAAATAGGTAGGATATACTCAAGCGGATTTGAGTATTCAAATCATCATAATTAAGGCTTATGATAATGTAGAAAGAAGTTCTGAAGGGAATATCAATCTTCCTATCCAGGTTGGACCTATAGTTCAGTATACTACTTGTCATGTCCTTGATCTGGACTTACCATAAAATATCCTCCTCGGCTGCCCATGGCTCCATGCCATGCAAGCCGTACCCTCCACATACCATCAATTCCTAAAGTTCCCAATTAATGGAAAACAGTTCACCATTTATGTTGACCCACAACCATTTGAATATTGTCACACTCTAGAAGCATCATTCAACCATTTACATTATTCTCCTGGGGTTGAGGTGGGGGCATCTCATTCATCACCCTCCAATCCATCATCCACCACGATGACCACTCCATCTTTTTCCAATAATCCTACAGTCACCAAAGTCTAGATCATTGACAAGGGGTGTGGTGAATATGAAATGCATATTGCTCTAAATGTGGCAACCACACCACCATCACCACAAATGTATGGCCAACCTTCTCAGGCTACTCCAAAGGAAGACAAGACTATCACCTTTAGTGCAAAAAACATTCCCACTACCACTTTTTGGTCTCCTAGTATAAAGATAGATGCACCAAAAGAAGATATCAGTCAGTGGGTATACTATGAAGAACCCCAACCAGATCCTCCTCTAAAAGAATATTTTCAAGAAACATACCCTTGGTTGGCTAAGTTTGCAGAAAAGTATAACTACCAAGGTGGGGGCCTAGGTAAGGAAGAACAGGGATAGTTGCAACCTATTGATGTATCAAAGCTGCCGCAGAATATAGCCCTCGGATACGAAAAAAATAGTAAGGCCCTACAACATTGTCTAGTACCTCCAATAGCATTACTATGGAGAATGGTCCCTTGGAAGACATACCTGAGGAAGAATCCATCATACATGTGTACGATGATGTTGATCACACAGACCTGTCATCCATGTTTGACTACTTATCTGTCTATACCATCAGCATTTCTCTTCGCCATCCTAAACTCATTGATTGGGACCTACGTGATAGCACACTTGCCAAGGTCTCCTTGGATACATATGTCAATCTCATGGGATTGAGGGAAGATGAACGCTCCATTTGCAAGAAAAAATAAAAAGAAAAATAAAAAATGGTCATCTAGTGAAAACCTCCCCGAGGCACTTCCTGACCTAGAAAAATTAAAAATAAATGATGCATCTAATAGTAAAAACCTTGAAGAGGCGCTGGAAGATGGAGACATTCATCTTTCCCTTGTGGGAACTCAATTATCCACGTGGTCATCCATCCTAATTGAAGAAACTAAAGAAGTTAACCCGGGTACTACTGAAAACCCTAAGATCACTTATGTGGCCAAGTCACTATCAAAACAAGAATATTCAGTCTTGTTCAACTACTCCAAGATGGAATCATTAAATTTTCTTGGTCATACTCAAACATGTCAGGATTAGACCCTACTTTAGTAGTTCATCATTTGGATTTTCGCCCAGATGCCAAGCTTGTCAAATAGAAGCTCTAAAAAATGCATCCACAAGTAACATTATTAGTCAAGAAGGAATTGGAGAAGCTATTGGATGTCAGTTTTATCAAACCCATTGACTACTCTGATTGGATCTCCAACATAGTACCTATTTCCAAGCCAAACAGAGACATTCAAATTTGAATAGACTTCTGGGATCTTAACAAAGCTTATCCAAAAGATGACTTCCCACTACACAATATTGACATGTTGGTTGACCTTACTGTAGGACATGAGATGTTATCCCTTATGGATGGTTTTTCTAGTTATAATTAAATCTGAATTGCACCTGAAGACCAACACAAGACCACTTTTATGACACCTTGGGGTACTTTTTGCTACAATGTTATGCCCTTTGGTCTCAAGAATGCAGGGGCGACATATCAGAGGGAAATGACTATCATCTTCCATGACCTTATCTATATTATAATGGAAGACTATGTGGACGACTTGCTAGGAAAGTCCAAAACCAGAGCAAAGCATCCTACCATCTTGAAAAAGATCTTCGAGCAGTTAGAACATTACAAGCTATGACTAAATCCAAAAAAGTGTGTCTTTGGTGTTACATCAGGGAAATTGTTGGGCTTCATAGTCTCTCGAAGGGGCATTGAGGTTGATCCCGCCAAGGTGAAATCTATTCTAGATATGCCACCCCCACACAATCTAAAACAATTAAGAAGTCTCCAAGGAAAGCTGCAATCCATCCGCTGGTTCATAGCCCACCTTGTAGATAAGGGTCATTCATTTACCCATCTTCTAAAAAAAGACTCCACCTTCAGATGGAACCAATAGTGTCAGAAAGGTTTTGATAAGATCAAGGAATACTTGGCTCATGCACCCATCTTAGTGCCACCGATTCTAGGGAAACCCCTCCTGCTTTACATCTCTACCACTTTAGTTGCACTAGGGGGATTTTTGGCACAACATGATGAATCATCAAAAGAAAGAGCATTCTACTACATCATTCGAACAATAGTCGACTATGAACTAAAATATTCACCCATGGAGAAAGCCTGCCTTGTAGTGGTCTTCAGTACACAAAAATTTTGACATTACATGATCAACCATCTGGTCAAATTAATAGCAAAAATTGATCCACTAAAGTATTTGTTATCTAGAACTACTTTAACTAGCCGCATGGCTAAATGGGTCATGCTCCTAAGTGAATTTGACATAGATTATGTGCATCGCAAAGACAAAAAGGGACAAGTCGTAGCTGATCAGTTGGTCGAGGCACCAATAGTGGATGCTTATCCTCTAGTCACTGAATTTCTAGATGAAGAATTTTTCACAGTTATAGAAACATCAGCTTGGATATTGTATTTTGATAGCTCATATACTCATAATGGATCAGGTGTAGGAATTTTGTTGGTTACCCCTCAAGGTAACTACATTCCAAAATCATTCAGGATAGCATTCTCGTGTACCAACAACATAGCAGAGTATGAAGCCCTCCTCACAGGCCTTTGAATTGCAAAGAAGTGGCACATAACTCACTTGAGAGTCTTTGGTGATTCATTGTTGGTCATTAAACAAGTTAATGATGAATTCCTAACAAAATATGATAAACTATTACCCTATAAATGCAAGGTGGATGAATTCAAGAAATATTTCACCTTCATACAATTTGACCAAATTCCTAGGGTATAGAACAAAGTAGTTGATGCAATGGCTACCATTGGCTCCCTAATTGGCATGCCTAACGATCAAACAGAATGTGAGTTCCTTGTGGAACAAATTTTAATCCCAGCATATGATATCCTGGAGGTCAACATCATGTGTGACATTGTAGGTCTTGCTTCCCCATGGTACCAAGACATATATACTTATCTGCATGATAATATTTTACCCCCATACCTCACACGAAACCAATGAAAATCCTTTATTCAACATTCATCCTGATACATTATCATCCGTGATACGCTTTATCATCTTGGGTATGATGGAACCCTCCTTAGATGTCTAAATGAGGCCGAAGCCAATACTGCACTAACAGAGGTATATAGTTGTGTTTGCGGGCCCATTCAAATGGTATGGCTTTAGCCAAAATAATCCTCTGAGCTGGATATTATTGGCCTACATTAGAACATGATGCTTATGAATTCATCAAGAAATGCCTTCCCTGCCAGCAACATGCAGATTTGATTCATGCTCTGGCACAAGACCTTCAACCCCTACTAGCACCATGGCCCTTCTCTCAATGGGGTTTCAACTTGATTGGAAAGATTTACCCACCCTCTTTTGCAGCCATGCATTCATAATTACTACCACTGAATACTTCACCAAATGGGTGGAAGCAATGCCACTCTCACAAATCGCCAGTACTCAAATTTCCAAATTCATCCTTTACCATATTCTCTGTAGATATGGTATCCATCCACCATCCTCTCTGACAATGGAAAACCTTTTTAAAACCAAGCCATGAAATATCTCTATGACACCTTTCATATCTAGCATCGTTGTTCAACACCTTATTACCCCTAGGTTAATGGTCAGGCAGAAGCAACCAACAAAACCCTTATCCACATCCTTAAAAAGGTTGTCAATAAGACTAGTCAAGATTGGCACCTCCATATTCATCCCAACCTTTGGGAATATTTCACCTCCATCCATACCCCTATAGGCCCTACCCCCTATTATTTAGTGTATGGTGTTGAAGCCATCTTGCCAATCAAAGTTGAGATCCCATCACTGAGGATTTCTCTAAAAAACCTTATTAATGAGAAGGATGCTCGTGTTGCACGACTTGCACAGTTGGAGTTACTTGATGAAAGATGAATCAAATCCTATGATTATCTACAAGCATACCAAAACTTCCTCAAGTGTAACTACAACAAGTTTTGTCCCCGACAATTCCAGATTGGTGAACTAGTCCTTAAAGAGAACCAACGTACTCAATAGGACTGCGATAAGAAAGGAAAATTTGAAGCAAATTGGTTGGGTCCTTATATCATAACCACTAAATATGGATCTAGGGCATATAGACTTGCTACCCTTGAAGGATAACCCCTAGAAGAGACTATCAATATCATGCATCTAAAAAGGTTCTACACCTAAATCCACTTTTTCAACCCTACCTGCAAAAATACAAAAAAATCAAAAAATCAAGAAAATCAAAAAAATAGTAAAGAGAAATAAATTCGTCCTATAGTGAAAACCACCTTTGGTGGCACCTTGGATAATTACAAGTGGTGAAAACCTGTTCCCAGGCACCATTTTTAGAGGGCTTAATCATTATCTACCTTGCATCCTAGTTATTTTATGCTTTCATCCACCCTATCATCCTCATCCATCCCATCCTTGACCGCTTGTTATATATCTTGATTAAGCATTGGATGATCCACCTTGACTATCCCTCATCCTGAGATTTTTGGTATCCCACCCTGAGCTTGTGTCACTCATTTGATTGTCAACCAGTTGGTGTCATCATATAGGATCATCCATCATGTCAGTCTTCTCATCCTTAGTCAAACTACGTTGCCCCTACGCTTTTATGTAGGCAAAGCTGATCATTTGATTTTCCCTTGGGGCAATTTGACCATCCCGTGATGGTCATTCATCATCTTTCTTTACTATCCCCTTTTCTCTTTTATCCATGGTCGATTGTCATTTGTCTTTTCTGAACTACGTTTCCCCTGCACTTTCACATAGGCAAGGTTGATCATTTGATCCACCCATGGGGCATTTTTGTGCCATGACTTGTTTCATTCGTCATCGATCACCATTGTCTTCTTTCTACTTTATCCATAGTCTTTTTGAGAACTACGAGGGCTTTGTGCTTTCACATAGGCAAGCCTAATCTATGATCAACCCTCAAGCCCCTAGGTCTATAGGATGTATCAGTTTTCTATCTTGTGACTTGTCTCTTGTAATGTGTCACCAAGCTATGCCCTTATATAGCTGGTTATTAACAAGCGAGATCCGCTAGTATCAACAAATCCAATCATTTTCAAATATCCTATCATATTGATCTTTTAGCTTAATATCCATCATCGGTCTCAACAAGATGCATCCTTCCTAATAGACCTCATCAGCCTCATCCATCCTCTCAATCCTATGGTAAAGGACATTTGAAATTTGATTGCGATCTTTTGATACTTTTGGTTTTTGTTTATCATTTGATCTCCCTATTATAATTAGTTAGGATCACCATAATCTATAATATTATGGTGTGTCTTGGTTGATTCACATAGGGGCATATCTTGATCTTTTATTGTTGTTGTATGTTGGGTTGTCCCACGTAGTACCCACCAAGATCCTGTGATCTTATTTTACGTTGGGACATCTCTTTGTGCTTGTAGTTATCCCAATGCCTAGCCTGACCAAAGTTTTTACTACTTTGGGGTGTTGGGATAGCCTTCTTGTTTGTGTGTTTGTTTCATGCATTAGATACTAACTTGCCTTGGTTTCCCATACCTTGGCACTTGGTGTCTTATGCTGTAGAAAAAATCAGTGCTCCAAAGATGGAAAATCATATTAGGATTACATTTCATCATTTGCTGCATTGCATTCACCCTATGATTTTGGTTGTGCAAATACTTACCCTCTCTCCCATTCTCCTCGGGATACTAAAAGTTATTAACAGGTGCCAAATTACACCCATTTCCCGCAATCACTACACATACATCTTCCCCCCTTTTCTTTTCATGTCAGTCCTTATTGACACTTATGACCATGTGTTATTACCTATCATGATTTACTATTGTTGATTCATTAAAACTTTAACTCCATTACACGTGCATTATCATCTACACATATTAGGTTCATTCTACTATTCATACATACATTGTTGCCTACATCGCCACCTGCATCGTAACATTGTTAGAATCACGCATACATTACCACTTGCATCACAAAGTGTTAGCCTTATAATATATCACATCCTACATGTATAAAACATTCATAAAAGCATCTACATAAGCCATCATACACATATACATTCGCGTCAATAAATCACATAAGCATCCATACATAAAAATATACATAAGCCATCATAGATAAAACATATGCATACATCATATCATCATATGAGCATCTACATCAATAAAATCATCCATAGTCCACGAATGCATAAACACAATCATTCATCCAACGCATGAACATGGTGTCAATAAGGGCTATCATATATCATATAAATATGTACCAAAAGTCCAAAGTACATCTCATAATCATGACTATTACCTGAATAATATCATAATAATGTCGTCGATGTCATCGTATCTATGACCATCGTATACAAAATCATGAGATCAAAATACTAGTACAAGGTCTTATAAATAACCACTGTCACTATGACCTATCCATCCACCCTGCACCTATGAAAAACTCAGTAGCTTGTCACCTGCCAAATGAGCTACCCACATTTGATATCTGAGGTGAATCAGGTACTAATCACCTACCTGGTGAAACCCCCTAAGAATCACTAAAACCTCAGGTCTGTGTCCCCAACGTCTTGGATGGTGCTAGCATCTATGGTGTCTGCCGAACATATTAGAACATCCATTGTGTCGGGTCTGAAACTACATGAAAATATGTGGCCATCCAAAATATTGCCTCCCTCGTATTCTCCTCTCGCTCAACAACTTGGACCCAAGTGGAATTCCACTCCAGGTGATACCTATCCCGATCTCTAGTGATCACTCTCCTCTCCTGCTCCCAGGCCTCCTAGGATAGTCGTAACTACGCCATCTTTGCCTGAACCTGATCTCTCATCTCCTCGGCGAACACTGCCCTAGCCATTGCTGCATCTCTCTCCCCCTATAACCCCTGCATATTTTTCCCTATCACATCACCAACCTGTACTGACTGCAACTGAGCCACTACTACGTCCCGCTCTCCCTACAACATCTGCATCTTTGCAACATCCCTCTCCCTCTGTACGGCATGCGACTAAGCCACCGCTACATCCATGTCCCTTTGTAGCTCATGCACTCTCAAACCTGATGCATCTCTCTCTACAGTGATGATACCCCTAAAATTTCCTCCTTTCTCCTCTAAAGAGACTATATTTGTGCCTCTACCAACTCTCTCTCACTCTGCAAAACTTGCACCTATGCCTGTGCCACATCTCTCTCTACCTCCATAGCCTGCACTTGTGCCTGTGCTACATCTCTCTCTTCCTGCATAATATGGTCCTACTCCCTCGCCTCACCCTCTCTCCTACATCAACCCCATATCTTTGACTATCTACTCTAAACAATGCACTCTATCATGTAGCTCATCTCACTCCCACTAGAGATCATCTATTTGCTGCCCAATGCCTACTGACCCCTAATATGTCACTCCCTTTGACTCCCCCTGACCTGTAATATAACAACCTCTACCTACAATCTGTCATGGTCCCAACTAACAATAGCCAACTCATCTTGTACCCTCTGTATGTTGGCCTGTAGTCCATCTCTCTCCCTCCCCATCACCTCTACCTATGTAGATAGAAGGTCAACCATAAATCTATAATCTCTTTGACCTACTACCCGTACCCATGATAGCACGACCCTGAGTCTAATCACCTCCGCCTCAACTATCCTCAACCTCTTATCTATCATCCAAAGCCTCTCCGCAGTATCTCTCGGCTGAGCGATAGGATCCTCTAATGACACGAATAGAACCACTGCCAATGGCTTTGCATCCAAAATATTTGGAACATCTCCAGCTATCTCCATAGCATCATCACCCCCCTTGCACTCCTGCTCCTGCTAAGTCTCTTGGTCGTCCACAGTGGGATGGACCCAAACTCTTTGCGGCTGACCATGCCTCCCCACTCTCATCAGTCTCCTTGGCTCTCCTACAGCCCTCGCCTCCCTCTCTGGCTCCTCCTCATCCTCGCTCCCCCTATCTCTACAACGGGAGGCTCCTACTCTACCATGCTCTGCACCCTCCTCTATTGTCTCCTACTTGCCATCCTCTCTAACTGACCCCTAGCCTCAATCTCCTCCTAGGCTCCATCTTGTTGTCCACCCCCTCCCATCTCCTCCTACTCAGCCCGCACCAGCACTCTCCTCCACCATACCCTACCTCCTATGCCTATCTTCCAACTAGCACCACCCTCCAT
Organism: Sequoia sempervirens; assembly: GCA_007258455.2. Lineage (NCBI taxonomy): Eukaryota > Viridiplantae > Streptophyta > Pinopsida > Cupressales > Cupressaceae > Sequoia > Sequoia sempervirens. The sequence goes on along the minus strand of VDFB02047230.1, from coordinate 203,383,313 downwards.
CACACATATCATATCCACCTCCGGCTCATCGTATCCTACTACATCTAGCTATGGACCAATCCCAACCTCCTGTCATCTTGCATCTCTCCCACCAATGGGTCCTGCAATGTCCACCTCCACCCTAGCCCTCCTTCGTTGTCTCCTCCTCCTCTCTGGCTATCCTACCACCTCAACCTCATCCTCTCCTCTACCCTACTGACCAACACCCCTTGCATCCTCCTATTGTCTCGCTGCCCTACCCTTCCTCACCCCCTGGTGCTCATCCTTTGATCTAAATCCTATCACTCCTATAATAAGCACCAACGGTGTAATCCTCTCCCATCAGTGGTTGCGCCACCCCTGGTCATATCATATCATCACTCCTGCATCCTCCACCCCAACAACTCTCCTTGGTTAGGGAAAATGCACATGCACTGTCACTGCCCACGTCGCTATGGCATCCCTCAGTCTAAACATGTGCCCCCATAGTCGCTCTCTAGTGAGTTGACGAAATCTAACGGATGCATCTAGAATATCTTGTATTAGCCCAAACTGCCTCAACACTCTGTCTGGTCGATGCATCTCCACTATGCATGGTTGACTCCCAATCAAGACAAACCGACTCATAAAGTAACCCCTCTATCTCTCTTCCTCCCCCCTCCATCCCCTGAACTATCAATACATATGCGGATGCCATAATATTTCTCTCTCCTGCAGACCATCTATCACTCTCCTCCACCCATCGATATCCCCCTGCATCTCGTACCGCAAAACCTAGCCCCTCACCTCTGTATACCCCCAGGCCGTAGGCTCCCTATCATCCTCATCTCCTTCCCTCACCACTATGGGTCTCATCACCATAATATGCTCCCATGCCCACACTTGTAGTAGGGTCATGTGTGTCAAACTCACTAAGTTTTGGTAGCAAATCACATGCATATCCCTGTATAACTGTGCTAATACACAGGTACCCCACGAGATCTGCCTCTCGCGCCACTCAATAATATTTCAAATCAACTCCATGTACCATAGAGTACAAAATCACCTACTATGATCTAGTAAAAATATCTCACTAATGAGTCCACCCAGAAATAATGGTTGGGGTGGTACCCCCACTAACAAACATCTAACTAGGTCCAACTACCCACTCTGTATAGGCAGATCCACATCTCCAAATAACACTGACATAGTTTGATCTAACTTTGTCCCTCTCAATACCACATCACTAACTAAAAGCCCTGCTATCGACAACTTCAGGATGCACCATACATCCTCCAGCATCACCGTCATCTCCCTCATTGAAAGATGAAACATCGATGTCTCATAACTCCATCTCTCTATCAGGGCTGTCAGCATCGCTCGATGTGCCCTCATCACCGAAACCTATAAAAAGTGCAATAACCCTGCATGATCCAATGCTACATGATCTACTCCGGTCATGGCCACTATGATCACTGTCAATACCTCCGACCGTCACTCATGTGTTCGTAATCACCCAAAACCTTGCATCCATATTACCCAATTGTCAGTACAGCATATTCCCAACCCCAGGACATCGCTCATTTCCTCTTTTGTTTTGTTTTGTTTTGTTCTTCTATTTCTTGCTTTACCCTCATCAGAACAAGCTTTTCTTCCTAAACCCACCTGGAAACACTTCTACACCTGGGAAAATATGCCCCTGTGTTGGGGCGGATACACCCAAGCATCGGGGTGACTGCGCCCCGACCCGAGGCAACTCTGCCCCGATCCCGAGGAGATTTCTCCCCGAGCTAGGGCGGACACACCCTTGTCCTGGGGAAAGTCTACCCCAACCCAAGGCAAACACGCCCCCACCCGGGGCACTTCCGCCTCGAGCTAGGGCGGACACGCCCCTGTCCCAGGGTGAGTCCGCCCCAACCCAGGGTAGACATGCCCCTATCCCAGGGCACGCCCGTCCTGACCTAGGGGGGACACACGCCTTCCCGAGGCACTTCCACCCTGACCAGGGGTGCTTCCACCCCAAGCAAGGGCAAACACACCCCTGACTTGAGGAGGTTTTTCCCCGAGCCAGAACGAACATGCCCCCACCTTGGGGCGAATCTGCCCCAACCTGGGGTGGATGCACCCTGATGTCGGGGTGACTCTACCTTGACCTAGGGAAAATATGCCTTACCGGGGTGGATTCACCCCTCTAAGAACCATAACCATCCCCCCCATTCTCCTCAAATGTCATCTCCTCCTTATCTATTTGCCAAACATTTAATTTACCCATTTTTCTATTTTATCCTGCAAATAAAACCCATGTTTTACATTTTCTTTAAACATCCCAAAACATGCTCTAAATGTTTACACTGCACAAGTGGGGTTTTCTTACTAACCTAGTGGGGCACCGCGAAGTGGGTCTGGCACCTCCATACCTCGTCTGCCTAGTGAATGATATCATAATCATAATCCTGCGACATTGTTGCTCTTTCCTCTCCTCCTCTCCTCTCCTCTTCTCCCAACTGCTACAGTGATAATGTGACAAGGTAATTATTACAATTAAATTTTAACCCCTCTTTCCCCCTTTTCAAATAAAAGATTTGTTTACCTTTTATTTAGCTTTTTTCTCCTCCAACTAATTCCCTCCTTTCCCAGGGCCGCCATTTGTAAACTGTGCATCTGATTGACTCTGTTCAAAATTCAAAGTTGCTTAGTTTTTCAAGATCTATCCAATGGTGTCTTTCATTTCTTCCTATTGAGAAGTCGTCTGGTGCCCCTTTTCTTCCCCAACCGCCCTCTCGAGGGGGCATACCCTACCATTTTCCCTCCATCCCTTCGTGGCAGTCACTGGGCCATCTCCATCATTGTTTTCCTCCACTTGGGAAGCTCATTCAACCTCTTTCATGCTGGGGCATCAAGCCCTATCATTTTCTTTTACCATCAACATTTTATTTTTCTTCGAAACACTGTTATTCTAACAATATTTTGAAGAGGGGAAAAATGTAGACATCCAAAATTGATCGCTCCCATATAATCAAATTTACCTCTTTATTCATCCATTCCGTCAATATTAATTTATTTAATTAACATTACACTTCTCGCCTAAGGTTCTTAAAGTATTTAATTTAACAATTAAATGTTTTGCATTACACCTTTTTCCTCTCTAAATTAAATTCATACATCAATTTATTTAATTTAGTCATCTTAACCCTTTTGGAATTAAAATCAATTTAAAATTCTTCTTTTCTCTCACCTTGTCACATCCTCCATAATCCCTCTCTAATCTAGATTAATTTAAATAATTCATGATTAAGATGTGCATCCTCTTAATCAAAGATTAATGTCACATCCTCCTACATTTACCACTTGCTTCTAATCTCTCATTAATTACCCTAATTAGGTATTTGCACAACCTTAATCAAAGTCATTAGCCACTTTTAGTACCACTTTTTAGTAAACCTTTTCATTTGTCTTTCTTAGCATTGACGCTCTTTCCCATGAGAATTTTTAATTCACATTTATTCATCCAGGTCTCTCTCCTCCCCATGTGAATTTTTCATTCACATTTTATCCTTCCAAGACTTCTAGAACATTTGACTTGTCACCTCATCCGCATGTGACCAATTCCCACCTTTTTGGAGACCCTCTCTAATCCATTAGATTTTTTCTAAGAATGTGAATTTTTAATTCACATTTATTTCTCCAACCACTTTCTCATTTCCCATGGAGATTTTTGAGGAATTCCAAAATTCCTCAAATGTCACTTTCATTCTCACTTGGGGACAAGAAGTTACTTTTTGAAGAAATCTTCTCACTCCCCAAGGTACTTGGAAGGTATTTTTCCTTCCTCCACATCATGTACTCTCCTTCTACAACACATGCACATCATCTTATCCTTGGCCATCTCACATTCCACATGTCAAGATGTGAGGGCTTGTGAGTCCTCAACTCACCATAGCCCTACATCTTGATCTTGGTGACTTAATCTCAACCATTGAATTCTCTAGAGAATTCAAATTTCCCTATAAATACCCCCTTCTCTAAGGCATTTAGAAGACTTGTTCATTTGAGAAAACTTATGCTTTCATTTTGTGCACTCATCTTACAAGTATTTTTCTCTCATCTAGCCATCCATTTATTCATTTACATTTGCATCCCACCATCTAGTTAATCTCACATTTAGCTATATCAATAGCCATCTAAAGAGTACAAAAAACAATCCAAATGAAGGGCCAACTAAGGAGTTTCAGCTGCAAAGAGAAGGTATAATCATTTTCAATCTTTTTTCATCTTATCTCTTTGTGTTAACAAATTCTTAGGCTAATCTTGAGGTGTCCCTTTGTATTTTCTTTCATTGCATTATTGTTGTTTTTGCATATTTAGGGTTGATAAACATTTAGGATCACATTTGAGCCAGGGCGTCTTTGCCCCTACTCGGAAAACACACCCTAGGCCGGGGCGATTCCGCCCCCAGCCAGGGCAGACACGCCCCTGACCCAGGACGAACACACCCCCTGACCTAGGGCACTTCCACCCCCAGCCGGGGCGAAAATGCTCCTAGCTCGGGGCAGAACACCCCCCAGCTGGGGTGACTCCATCCCAACCTGGGGTGGACACTCCCCCCAGCCGGGGCGCTGCTGCCCCAAGTCAAGGCGAACACGCCCTTGACCCGGAGCAACTCTGCTCTGACCTAGGGTGACTTCGCTTCGACCCAGGGCGGACGCGCCCCCACCTTGGGGTGACTCCACCCCAAGCCAGGGTGGATTCACCCCAAGCTAGGGTGCATACGCCCTGCCGCGGGGTGGACCTACCCCAATCCAGGGTAAATTCGCCCCTCCCAGCACCACCCCCCTCTAAATGTCATTTTTTCCCCTACTTAGTTGCAAAAAAACTTAATCTACCCATTTTTTTTATTTTATCCCGCAAATAAAACTCATGTTTTACATTTTCTTTAATCGTCCCAAAACATGCTATAAATGTTTAAAATACACAAGCAGAGTTTTATTACTAACCTGGCAGGGCACCGCGTAGTGGGTATGGCACCTATGTACCTCGTCTGCCCTGTGAATGATATCACAGTCATAATCCTGTAGCATCATTGCTCTTCCCTCTCCTCCTCTCCTCTCTTCTCTCAACTGCTATAGTGACAATGTGACAAGGTAATTCTTACAATTACCTTTTAACCCCTCTTTTCCCCCTTTTCAAATAAAAAGTATTTCTCACCTTTTATTTAACTTTTTTCTCCTCCAACTAATTCCCTCCTTTCACGGGGCCGCCATTTGCAAACCATGCGTCTGATCGACTTCGTTCAAAATTCAAAGTTGCTTAGTTTTTCGAGCTCTATCCAATGGTGTCTTTCATTTATTCCTATCAAGAAGTCATCTGGGGCCCCTTTTCTTCCCCAACTGCCGTCTCCCCCTACCCTACCATTTTCCCTCCATCCCTTTGTGGCAATCACTGGGGCATCTCCCTTCTTTTTTCCCTCCGCTTGGGAAGCTCATTCAACCTTTTTAATGCTATGGCATCAAGCCGTATCATTTTCCTTTACCATCGACATTTTATTTTTCTTCGAAACACTATTATTCCAATAATATTTCGAAGAGGGGCAAAATGTAGACATTCAAATTTGATCGCTCCCATACGATCAAATTTACCATCTTTATTCATCCATTCCGTCAATATTAATTTATTTAATTAATATTACACTTCCCACCTAAGATTCTTAAAGTATTTAATTTAACAAATTCTTTACCTTACACCTTTTTTCCTCTCTAAATTAAATAAATACATCAATTTATTTAATTTAGTCATCTTAACCATTTTTAAATTAAAATCAATTTAAAATTCTTCTTTACTCTCTCCTTGTCACATCCTCCATAATCCCTCTCTAATCTAGATTAATTTAATTAATTTATGATTAGGATGTGCATCCTCTTAAGCAAGGATTAATGTCACATCCTCCTACATTTGCCACTTGCTTCTAATCTCTCATTAATTACCTTAATCAGGTATTTGCACAACCTTAATCAAATTCATTAGCCATTTTTAGCACCACCTTTTATTCAACCTTTTTATTTTCCTTTTTTAGCATGGACCCTATTTCCCATGTGAATTTTTAATTCACATTTATTCATCCTAGGTCTCTCTCCTCCCCATGTGAATTTTTAATTCACATTTTATCCTTCCAATACTTCTAGAACATTTGACTTGTCACCTCATCCACATGTGACCAATTTCCACCTCTTTGGAGACCCTCTCTTATCCATTATATTCTCCTAAGAATGTGAATTTTTAATTCATATTTATTTCTCCAACCACTTTCTCATTTCCCATGGAGATTTTTGAGGAATTCCAAAATTCCTCAAATGTCACTTTCATTCTCACTTGGGGACAAGAAGTTCTTTTTTGAGGAAATCTTCTCACTCCCCAAGGTACTTGGAAGGTACTTTTCCTTCCTCCACATCATGTACTCTCCTTCCACATCACCTACACATCATCTTATCCTTGGCCGTCTCACATTCCACATGTCAAGATGTGAGGACTTGTGAGTCCTCAACTCACCAGAGCCCTAAATCTTGACCTTGGTGGCTCAATCTCAACCATTGAATTCTCTAGAGAATTCAAATTTCTCTATAAATGCCCCCTCTTCTAAGGCATTTTTATAACTTAGTCATTTGAGCAACCTTATGCTATTAATTTGTGCACTCATTTTCTTTTATCTAGCCATCCATTTTAGCTATTTGTATTTGTGTCCCACCATCTACTTAATCTTGCGTTCAATTACATCAATAACCATCTAAGGAGCATACGAAGCAATCCAAATCAAGGGCCAACCAAGGAGTTTTAGTTGCAATGAGAAGGTATAATCATTTTTTATCTTTTTTCATCTTATCTCTTTGTATTAACAATTCCTTAGGCTAATCTTGAGGTGTTTCTTTGTGTTTTCTTTCATTGCATTATTGTTGTTTTTGCATATTTAGGGTTGATAAAACTTTAGGATTACAGTAGTAGTATCAACTCTTATTTGTCTAATAATATTTATAATTTGTTAAACTTAAATAAATTTTATTTAAAGATATATATTTTCTACAAAGTTAAATATATATTTAATATTTATTCAACTTATTACAAAATTATATAATATTTTAAATATATGATTATATGAATTTTAAATCTTATTCATTTAAATGATATATATATAGAGATATATACCTCGACCACAATAAAAGAAGTGCATTCTTAACATTTATTTGAAATGAATGACTGAACTTTGCATAAACAATAACTACTATTAATTAACTGGACACTTTTCACATACAAATAGAATAATATTAACTCCAAATTCTATGTAAAAGTGGAAATAGTGCCTCGACTAGTGTTTTCTCTTCACCTCTCATAGCCAAACCTCTCTCCACTTTCACTTCTTCTAAAAAAGTGTCAGATGTGAGTCTGAAGCAATTTTTAGCAAGCCACCAGAAAATTTTTTTGAAGACACCTATGAATACCCATCTACCCTCTCCAATCACCATCAAGTTTTAGATCCCCACTAAACAAAAATATATTTGTGAAGGAAAACACTCTATAACAAAACCAAGCATGATGGCCTTGTCATTGGAGGAATGGTTCTGCAGCAATTTTGGTTGGGAGACTATACTCTCATTAGAGAAGGAGTCAATGGCACAGAGATCTAGAGAGAGCCCAAGTTTGAAGGAGTCTACAAGTGAGGATGCATCAAGGACCACCTATGTACATAACATTCTTTCATCTGGCCATTTCTACAAATTCTTTGCACAAAATTTAGTACGTCAATGAATGATTAGATGAAGATAATTAAAATATTGTATTCCTAATAACTATTTATAATTTATTACCTGTATCGTTTCAATGCAACTTTCAATAGTTGATCCATTGTTTGCTCTGAGTTCCACCCTCCTCAATTTCTCCATCTGCTACAAACTTTCTATGCCCAACACCTCCCAACAGGTGTGCAATCTCAATATTTCCAATCTTGTGCAATATTTTAAACCTTGAATTTCCTCAATTTGGTGGAAACCTTCCACTAAAAATTCTCTGAGAGAGGTTAATCGTGCCAAGCTCGGAAGCTTGACGAAATTTGGACACAACCATATATCCAAATATTCAAGGTTTAATGGAAGTTCTTCGATCTTTGTTAAATGATAATGATTATGAAGACTTAGAATCTTAAGGCTGGCATAACGGTGTTCACAAATTGAAATCCTACACACTTTTGTGTCTAATAGGAAAATTTTCCTTAGGTTGCTCGATACAAAAGATAAAGACACCGTCCCAAAATCTACTTGGATGACTAGGCAACCTTTATTACTAAATTCTCTAAGAGATTAAGACACCCGACAAAGGATGGTAAACATTTCAGCTCTGGAAATTTCTCAATTGAAATTTTATTCAAGGATGACATATCTCCAACAGAGTCTGGCAAAGATTCTAGGCTGGGACAATCCTCAATTGAAAGATTAGTCAAGGAGGATAAATCTCCAAAAGAGGTTAGCAAAGATTTCAATTTGAGACAATGCCCAATTGAAAGATTGATCAAGGGGGATAAATCTCCAAGAGAGGTTGGAAAATATTCTAGCTTGAAACACCACTCAATTGAAAGATCGGTGAAGAAAGACAAATCTCCAAGAGAGTTTGGAAAATATTCAAGCTTGAAACACCATCCAATTGAAAGATGGGTCAAGGAATACAAATCTCCAAGAGAGTTTGGTAAACTTAACAATTGATTAATCTTTTCTAGACTACCTGGTTGACTCAAATATAATAGATCTAAAATAAAGTCCAATCCAAATAAATAGAGCTTTCTCAAGGATACCTAATTTGTGATGTTGTGAGGCAAATCTTCCAATTGACTACAAAAAGTAAGGCGCAAAAACTCCAAATTTGTAATGTTTTGGAAATCATCTGACCTAAGCATGAGCTCGTTACACCCACTTAAATCAAGATATTGCAAGAGCATCATGTTCTCAAAAGAAACTGGTAAACTCATGAACCTTTCACACCCAGACAAATTTAGATACTGCAGATTTGTCAAATCACCGAAACTATTGGGTAGTGATAATAGCATGTGACAACCCACAAATTCGAGGTGCTCCAACACTTGCAGATGACAAAATTCTTCTGGAAACTCCTAATATTAATAGATTTTTTGATTACTATGTTTTTCAAGTCACTGATACACCCTATTGAGTTTGGAAAACTTCAAAATCTACAACAATCAGAAACAACCAACTCTCTTAACTATACGAGAGCCTGGAGGACATTTCAAACAAGACATACGTAAAACAATGTACTGAAAATATTAAATAAATTGAAATATAAATTTAATAGATTAGAAACAAAGGACTACTTGCATCACTCTTAGCCTCCCATAGCTCTTCTAAGTGACTATCCCAATCTAAGCCTCATTGTTCTTCATATAGCTCCAAAACCCTCAAATATTTTAATGAAAGTGGTGCTGAAAGATTTCTCTGCCCAAAATTGGACTAGCGAAAGCCAAAGCAACTCTGTTGATACTTTATGTATTACTTGTTTAAAATAATCTCCTCTAATCACCAAAAGCTTTAGTCCAACTAAAGAGGGTGTGGGCAAAAAAATTCTTCTACTTATATGAGGTAAACATACACCATATGACCTCTGCTTTTTTATTCCAATTGGGACATTTTTAATTCCTTGAATGATATTTCCTTTCTGAAAATAAAAATAAACATCAAAATGAATTCATTGGTTGTTCAAACACATATAGAATAAATAGGCAAGTTGTTGAGTCGATTTGATTGCAAAAAGAGCTAGCAAGACTTTTTTTCTAAGAAAAAGTTGTTTAACTTATAAGATCAATAAACTTCTTAGACAGAAGATGTTTTCCTTTTCATTGTTTGTTCACACAATAAAAGAAAATATTAACCTTACCTCTGTTTCTTTGCTAGCATTAGTAATTTGTTTGGATGACCAGAGTCGGTAGGGCCAATGTTGATTTGCTATTTCCCTTCCCAGATCTCTTAAGTGATCATGCATTCTTATGCAATTGTCATGGTCAAGCTCAACCAAACACTTATTTAAAAGGATTTCCCAACTATATAGACCACTCCACCCTGATCCATCCCAGATTTCAATTTCCAAACTGTTATGTTCTCCAAAAATGAAACAAGCAGTATCAAGTTATGCCTCTTTCTCTTCATCACAAAGAGCATCATAACTTATTTTGAGTTTTTCTTTGATATCATCATGTACTATTCTTGATATCTTATGAAGCAAAGACTCCCAAGATTCTTTGCTGCAATTCCCATATAGTTGTGTTCCAAATACCTTGAGAGACATGGGAAATCAATGAAAAGCATCTAAGAACTTTTTAATGAGCTCATCAAATCCATCAAGAGGAGAGGGTTGTAGAAAAGCATGCCAACAAAAAGTTGCTTGGCATTACTTGGCTCCAACACTCTCATTTTATACACAAGGATATGCACCAAGATCTAAGAACTTGGTGTTCCTGTGTTGTCACAATGATGAGACTACCTCTTCCAAGGTTGTCTTTTATAGGTAAGAGAGCATCCAATTGATCTACATGATCCACATCATCCATAACAATGAGCACCCTGAAATATTTCAAATGTCTTGCAAGAATTGCCTTACCTTTCTCTATATTGTCAAATGTTTCATTCCCACCAAGGTCTTTGAGGAGTTTAAACTACTTGTTCTGCAATAGGCCTTTGGCTTCTTTGATGTCAAAAATAAAACTAGACCTCTCCATGAACGTGGATCTTTTGTTGTATAATCTTTTGGAAAGTGTGATCTTGCCCAAACCACCCATGCCCCAAATACCCACAACTTGTACATCCTGATCACCTTGGTCAAGTTAGAATGTACTCTCAAAATCTTCTACTATTTCATTAAGACCTACCGGATTTTTTGCAACCATTAGTGGTGCATTGCATATTTCTTTCAATACAATATTCACAATATTCTTCAACAGCCTCATCTCATCATTGAACAAATAAAAACACTAAAAAATTAAACTACTAACAAACATTTAAATTTATATTACATAAATATAAAAGAGAACGGGTATTTGTTAAGATAGGGAGGCTGAATGTGTGCTACTTAGTAACTTACTCATCATTTTTTATGATTTCACCTCTATAAAATGAGACCTTGTGGAATGCATCTGCCCACTCCTTAAGATTTTTTGGGCTATATCTACTTTTCTTTTCATGCCTCTTAAAGGAATTGGCATACATTCCTTTCCTTTAAGCTACATATCTGAGATTAGTAGGCTCTACAAAGTAGAAAATGGGAACAATCTTCGTGTCACTTTTAAGCATACATGAGAGCTCTGCCAAACACCAAGGAGATTCTGCATAGCCTTTTGAAAAAAAAATTGTGTGTCAAAAAATTTGTATGCATAGAAAAACACAGAGTTATTGCTTTGTTTCCCCAAAACACAAACAAGGTAATTCACAAAATGCGGAATAACCAAAAACACAGGAGACAAATTTGGGAATGCAATATTTTCCTTTTTATATTAACTGATCTAGAAATGGAAATACATTTAAGATCAAACATAAACTGCTGAAAGCTAACTCTAAGCTACAAATCACAATCTTCTAGGAGCTTCATTAGCTACTCAACCAAAACAGACAACTTCAGGAGCTACTAGGAGCTCACTGGTAGGAGCTACACAGAGCTCTTCAGGAGCAATCACTGCTCACTCACAAAAAACAAACAGCTACTACTATAGGAGCTTTCAAAAGATCACACAAAACATTCTCTGTCTACAGATTGTTGTTGCTTTGAAAATTCTTCAACTCCAACTGAGTCTTCTCAACTGATAGAATAAAACTACCTTCATTCTTTTTGTCTTTCAACTCATTCCCTCTCAAATTTGAAATCACCTACCAACATTGAATTGGAATTCAAAAATTCCTAACTTCATTAATTCTTTTGCAGTCTTCAGTTGCACGTCAGGAGCAAGTGGGGAAGGAAATCCCCAAAAAAATCTTTCAGTTGTAGGCATCAAATGCCCCTGACAAGTAGGTGGCAACGGGAAGAGGCTCAAGAGCATTCAATTTTCCAACACTCCCCCTTGATCCTGAGCTGACAACAACAAGATCAAATCTGATCCAAATCAACAATGCCCAAACTGCTTCTTAGGCGCTTGAAACTATCCTTGCTCAAACGCTTGGTGAATATGTCTACTAGCAGCTACTCAGACCTGCAAAATGCCATTTTAATTTCACCATTCTCAACCAATTCATTGATAAAATGATACTTCCTTCAATGTGCTTGCTTCTTCCATGAAACACATGATTTTTTGTCAAGGCTATTGATTAAACATTGTCTCAAAATATTATTGTTCCATCCTCATGTTCTTCCTTCAAATCTGCCAAGATTCTTCTTAGCCAAATAGCTTGACATGCTGTTGCATTTGTTGCTATATACTCAGCCTCTGTTGTAGATAGGGAAACTATTGGTTGCTTCTTGGAATCCCATGAAATGACTCCCAAACCCAAATGAAATGCATAGCTCGATGTGCTCTTCCTATCATCTAAACTTCCTACCCAATCATTGTCTATGTATCCAACCAGCCCAAACTCATTTATTGTTGTGTACAAAATGCCATATCCTTTGGTGCCATTCACATACCTTAGGATTATTTTACCCACTTTCCAATGGGTGTCCCATGGAGTCTCCATAAACCTGGAAATAAGACTCACACTATACATTATATCAGGCCTAGTTGCTATTAAATACATCAAACTTCCAACCAAACTCTTATACATGGTCAGATCCACATTGCTACTACAATCTTCCTTGCTCAATTTCAGACCTATGGTTGTTGGTGTTGGGGCAGGCTTTCTTTTGAGCATTCTAAATCTTTTCAAGATATCATTTGCATATTTTTCTTGAGATATAAATATTCCATCATGCATTTGTTTTACTTCTATGCCTAGAAAATATCTCAAGAGACCTAAGTCTGTCATTTCAAACTCTCTTTTCATGGCCTCTTTAAAATCAACAATGAGGAAATCATCATCCCCAGTGAAAACTAAATCATCTACATACAATACAACAATTAAAACCTTACCATTTGATGCCTTGATGTAAAGAGTGGGCTCACCATTGCTTTTCCTAGAGCCATTGCTCATCAAATATGATTCAATCCTATTGTACCATGCCTGTTGAGCTTGCTTCAACCCATAAAGAGCTTTCTTCAGCCTATAAACCTTGTGTTCTTGAACCAGAACTTCATATCCAAATGGTTTCTCCACATAAACCTCTTCTTTCAACACTCCATTTAGGAAGGAGGACTTCACATCCATTTGAAATACTTTCCACATGTGCTGGGCTGCGATTGTTATGACTGTCTACACGGTCTCCATCCTTGCAACAAGGGAAAATGTCTCATTATAATCTCTCCCAAACTGCTATTTGTACCCCTTGACAACTAATCTTTCCTTATGCCTCTCTATTGTTCCTTCGACATTACTTTTGGTCTTGTAGACCCATTTCAACCCAATAACTTGCTTGTTGGGAGGAAAATCTGTTAACTCCCATGTGTTGTTCCTTTCTATTGCATCTATCTCCTCATCCATTGTCTCACACCATTTCTCCTCTTTCACAAATTCTTCAAAATAAACTTTATCACCATGAGAAAATAATGCAAAATTCACACTCTCATCAAATTCTTCATCATACCTTTCATTTTGGTAGATCTCCCTTAGACTCTTGGTCTTATTTGGCATTAGGGAGGAAAGAGGTGGTTCTAAACTTTCACTACTATTGTTGTTGTGCTAAGTAGGCAAGTTCAGGAGCTGTTGGGAGCTTTCAGGAGCTCTACCGATAATTTCAGGAGCTCTTCCAAAGCTTTTAGGAGCCGATCTTTTGGAGCTTTCAGAAGCCAATCTTTTGACTATCTCTAGTTGCTTTCCTTTCTATCTGCTCACTTCAGGAGCTTTCAGGAGCTCGACTGGTAGATTTAGGAGCCAATCATTTAGCTGACTATGATAGTTTGCCTGACTATCTTGCTGACTATCTTCCAACTTCAGGAGCTTTCAGGGGCTATCGGGAGCTTTCAGGAGCTCTTAGGAGCTTTTTAGGAGCTTATCCAACGCTTTTAGGAGCATCTGCAGACTCTTTTTGTTGAACTTCATGTTAAATTTTTGTTTCTTCAGGAGCTGTCAAGAGCGGTTCTGAGCTGTCAAATTCTACCACTCCATCCCATGACTTGTCTTCAAGGAACTCCATGTCCCTACTAATCACTATCTTCTTGGTGACCGGATTGTATAGCCTAGAGGCTTTGGACTCTTCACTATAGCCTATGAAATGCATTTTTCACCCTTATCATCCAATTTTTGCCTCTTTTCCTTAGGTACGTGTGCATATGCTACACACCCGAACACTCTCAAGTGCTCAACTGTCCACTTGCGTGTTGTCCATGCCTCTTGAGGTATCTTGTCATGGACCACCTTTTTTGAAGTTCTATTAATCAAATAAATAGTTGTTGCTACAGCCTCTCCCTAATATTCAGTTGGGAGTCCTTTTTCTTTCATCATGCTCCTTGCCATCTCCATGATGGTCCTATTCTTTCTTTCAGCCACTCCATTTTGTTGTAGAGTATAACTGGCTATAAGCTCCTTATTGATGCCATTTTTCTTGCAAAAAATCACAAAAAAATTAGAGGTATACTCTCCTCCTCAATCTAACCTTAGGACCTTAAGCACGTGTCCACTCTCCTTTTTAGCTTGAGCCTTAAACAATAAAAACTTATCAAAATCTTCAGATTTATGTTGCAAAAAATAGACCCATGTCTTATGGCTGTAATCATCAATGAAATTCATAAAAAATCTTCTTTTACCAACATAAATGATTTGCATAGGGCCTACCAAATCCATGTGCACCAGCTCCAATGGTGCTCTTGCCCTTGTAGAGTTTCCCAATTGAAAGGGCTACCTATGTTGCTTGCCCAAAATGCAAGCCTCACATCTAACATTAGACTCTACTATTCTTGGAAAACCATCAATCATTTTATTCTTAGACAAAAGACTCAAACCAACATAGCCTAAATGCCCATACCTGAGATGCCATAGCTTGGAGGGGTTTTGAATGGTGCTCTTGAGTGCTAAATGATGTACTGTTGTACATTTTCCATTCATGAGAGGTGCAACAACAGACTGAGATGAGAAACACGTCTCAATCTTCAAAGAAAACATATGGTTCTTTGTCATTTGGACTGCTACAAATACCTTTGTCCTCTCATTCTTTTCATAAATGATGCATTGACCTTTATCCATTAGCACTTTGTATCCATTTTGGATCAACTATCCAACACTCATCAAGCTGTGCTTTAAACCAGGAGCAAGAAATACATTTTGTATCTCCTTCTCACCTTGCTTGTTACTGTAAGGAAAGCTAGATTCGGAAACAACTCTCCTAATGTCAAAACCTCAGAGAATAATGTAGATATACTTTTAATTTTTCAATTATAGTTCAATTAAGATGCACTATGAAGAAGATAGCAAAAAAAAAGTATATGACAATCACAGAAGAACACCAGATATACGTGGGAAAACCCTTACGGGAGAAAAACCCACCACACCAAGAGAAGTCACTTTGTATTATAGTAATAAAGATTATATACAAGTTTCAAACTTATCTTTTTTATTCCTATTTACAGCAACATTCACCATGAACAATCTTGTATAGGAACCTTCAAATTACAGTCTTTACAGAATAGAATTCCCTTTGATACAATTCAAACTATTCACACACAACTGTTGATCGAACCAATCAAATCACTAAAGAGATTACAAACTTAATTCATGCCATTCCTCGCTGTCGAGCTTCCTCACAGAACTATCACAACAAACCTTCTCCCAACAGTTCCTATTCGGCTCCTCTAACTGACCAAATACTAGCCACGTAGATAGTCATTGCTCGGTAAGAAGAAATCAAAATTTGTTGGCATCTCGGTGAGACACTAACAATGTCTTGCCGATGCCACAAAGTCTTCATATCGATGTTGCCAAGAGTCGTTTCCATTGGAAAGAGGTTCCACTGAGCTTACAACTTTTATTGTCTTAAGTTTTCCTTTCGACAAGACTATCACTCTCGCCAAGACATCTCAACGAGCCTTCTTGTGTTACACCAAAGCACCAAGCAGTTGACAAGACCTATCACTTTCGCCAGGAGATCATAGCGAGCCATCAAGGGTTATACCGAAGTCACATGTCATACCAAGCTCCAAATAATAATCGGCAAGACATATCAATATCGCCAAGAGGTTTCTCTGAGATCACACATGTCACCCCGAAGTCATCAATAGTTGCCAAGACATATCACCTTCACCGAGAGTTCTTATCAAACACATATATGTTACACCGATGACCACTGTTCGCCAAGAGCTATACCGAAGACTTCTCATCTTCGGTGAGACATTCCATTCTCACTGAGACGTCTCTCTGAAACCCTTTATGTTACTCAGAATGAATACAGTCGGTGTGACTTTCTCATATCGGTAAGACTAATTACCAATAGTATTCCTTCCGGAAAGATTTTCCCCGATGACTTTAAACCAAACCCTGTCGGCGAGACTTTGACAATTCGCTGGGACTTTATAGCGAACAAAGCCTTTTGGCCAAAGGTCTTCCCGATATATGATTGAATGGCCTATCGGCCAGAGATCTCCACAGGTGCTAAGAGGTCACACCAAACGCTTCTTGTCACAATGATATCATCCTTCAGTGAGACAAAAGCTAGGTCACAGCGACCTGTACAAAACATGATGTTCAAAACTGCTCATCGGCTAGACATAGAAGATGTCACACCGACTTGGCTCCAATGGAGGTTTCACCTGTGATGATTAGGCATACTTTTCCAACAATCTCCCACTTGACGAAGATCACACAGGCACCTCCAGAGCACAACATAACTTACTGAAAATCATGGGCACTAAGGCCCCATTGAACTGGCACACCACCTGAACTTGTCTGTGCTCACTAGCTTCGTCAATGCATCTACAACATTCTCCAAAGTATCAATTTTTTCCAAACTGACCTTTCCATCCTCCACCATATCTTGTACAAAGTGATACTGCACGTCAATATGTTTCATCTTGGCATGGAAAGTTAGATTCTTTTCCAGAAAAATTGCACTCTGACTATCATAGAAAATAGTTATTTCCCCTACATCAAAACCAATGTTAGAACACAAACATTTCAAACAAACTGATTCTTTACAAACATGAGTAGCTACCATGTATTCAGCCTCCATAGTGGACAAAGCGACTACAGCCTGTTGCTTGCTCATCCAGCTCACTGCACCACCATTCATCATGAAAATGTATCCACTAGTGGACCTCCTGCTGTCAATGTCCCCTGCCCTATCAGAATCCACATAGCCATGAATACTAAGAGTCCTCTATGATTCAACCAAGTTCCCATGGTAACACAAAGAAAAATCTGAAGTGCCCTTCAAATATTTGAAAACTCTTTTTACAACATCCCAATGTGTTCTTCCAGGATTAGCCATAAACCGACTAAGAATTCCCACCGCTTGGGCAATGTCTGGCCTTGTACAGACCATTGCATACATGAGACTGCCAACTGAACTAGTATACGGTACACTGGTCATGTCTTCCATCTTAGTAGGAGATTTTGGATAGTCCTCAACATATAGCTTTGTTCCCTGCAAGACTAGAACCACTAGTTATTTGCAATCATTCATACAAAATCTCTCAAGAATAGTCCTGATATACTTACTCTAACTAAGCCATAGTTTTCTATTCTTCCTATCCCTAGTTATCTCCATCCCTAGAATATACCTTGCTGCACCAAGATCTTTCATTTCGAACTTAGCCAACAATTGAGACTTAAGATCAGAAATCATTAGCTTACTATTGCCTATGAACAACATATCATCAACATAAAGAGCAATAATAAGCACTCGATCACTTTCAGCTTTATAATAGATGCAATGATCTGATTTTGATCTCACAAATCCTAGAGACAATACAAAAGTATCAAATTTCTGGTACCACATTCTAGGTAATTGCTTTAACCCATACAAAGACTTCTTTAATTTGCATACCAATTTTTCTTTACCTTTTTCAACAAAGTGCTCAGGCAGGGACATATAGATTTCTTCTTCAAGATCACCATGAAGAAATGTTGTCTTCACATCCATCTGTTCTACCTCTAAGTCATATGTTGTTGCAAGTGACAAAAGAAATCTGATAGATGTCAACTTTGCTATAGGAGAAAATATTTCCCCATAATCAATTCCCTCTACGTGGGAATAACCCTTTGCAACCAGTCTTGCCTTGTACTTTTCTACACTGCCATCTAGACCAATCTTCTTCTTAAATACCCATTTACAGCCCACAAGTTTTTTGCCTTCAGGCAAGGGCTCCAAAATCCAAGTTTCATTCTTTTCTAATGATGCCATCTCTTCTTCCATGGCTTCCAACCAAGAGTCTGAATCAAACATTTTAAATGCCTCTTTTACAGTCCTAGGCTCATCAGTGCTAGAAATCAAAGCATAGGCACAAGTAGAATCAATCAAAGAGAACCCATACCTATCTGTTTTTTTTCTTTCTTGGGTTGACCTCCTCAATGGCTGAGGCTGAGGTTCTTCTTCTTCAAAACTTTCATAACTGCTTGAGCTCTCCTCAGTTTCAGGTACATTTTGAATTTTCAATTCCTCTTTCTCTGGTGTAGGAGGAATTACAGCTACATCCTTACTATTTTCTGACTTTGTCTCTAACTACAGATCCAAGGTGGAAGGTTTCAGCTCACAAAAGATTACACTTATGTTGTATACAACCTTCTCCGTATCAGGATTCTAAAGCTTGTATCCTTTTATGCTAGCACTATAGCCAATAAAAATACATTTGACAGCCTTGTTCTCCAGTTTAGATCTTTTCACATCCGGCACATAAGCATATGCCTCACAGCCAAAAACACGAATATGTCTTAAATAGGGCTTCTTACCAGACCACGCTTCCAAAGGTGTTTTATCAACAAGAGCAGAATTAGGAGATCGATTAATCAAGTAACATGCAGTAGCAGTAGCCTCAGCCCATAACTTCTCCTCCAAGCCAACTCCATTCTATTGTGGAGTATAAGGTGTAGTCTTATTTCTTTTAATCCCATGGTCTTTACAGTATCTTTCAAATTCATCATAACAGAATTCACCGCCATTATCAGTCCTTAAGCATTTTATTTTTCTACCAGTCTGATTTTCAACAAGATTTTTAATTTCTTTAAATCGACTGAACACTTCTGATTTACTTTTCAAAAAATATACAAATTCTCTTCTTGAATAATCATCAATTAATGACACATAGTATCTTGACTTAGACAAAGAAGGAACATCCACTGGACCAAATACATTCGAATGAATATAATCTAACAAACCAAAATATTTATGAGGATTGGAATAAAATGAAACATGGTGTTGTTTTCCATATATACAATGCTCATAGAATTCAAATTTGAGATTACAATCTTCAAGCCCCTCAACCAGGTTTTTGTTCTTTAAAGTTTTTAAACCTTTTTCTTCTATGTGGCCTAATTTATAATACCAGATCATAGTCTTCTCTGCTGCAAGTTTTACTTCCATAGAGTTTATATAATTAGGGATATTTCCCTCTTTACCTCCATGAATAGCTTTCAGTCCAGAGACACTGTTACATTGAATAGCTTGTGCATCCAGCTTGTACAGGGTACCAATTCAAGCACCTCTAGCCAGCACCATTGAACCTCTAGTCATCTTGTAGCCATTTCTAGAAAATGTGACTTGTACTTTAGTATCATTCAGCTTACTGATAGACAACAAATTTCATGCCAGACCTGGTATGTGCATTACATCATTAATTCCCTTTACTCTGCCATCAGGGAATTGGATTCTGACTCTTCCACGGCCAGCAATTTTCAAATTTGAATCATTTGCCAAGTACATCTTTCCACCATCGTATTCTTCATACTTCATGATCCAGTCTCTATGAGATGTCATGTGGAAAGATGCTTCAGAATCAATCAGCGGACATCATCTAATGCCTATGTAGCCAAGGCTGCAATGAAGGCATCTGAATTAGCCTAAGAAGAATCATTGTCGGAAGACTACTTCTTCTTCTTCTTTTTCTCCTCTTTGAAATCCTTTCAGATATGACCAGGTTGCCCACAATTCCAGCATTTCACCTTGGACTTCTTGCCAGGAGACTTTGATCTCCCTTTTGATTTTGATTTCGATTTCTTGTCCTTCTTCTTACCTTTCTCTTTCGGTCTTCCTTTAACAGCAAGAGCTTCCTTTGCCATCTTAAAAGATTTCCTTCTCATCTTTTCTGACATCAAAGAACCAACAACATCTTTCATCTTGAAACTCGATGTTGTACTCCCAATAGCCATCACCAGATGATCCCAAGAGTCTGGCAAAGAACACAGTAAAAGCATATAGCGATCCTCTTCATCAATTTTTACACCAACAAATTTCAATTGAGCAATCAACATATTAAATGCATTCAAATGATCAGCTACAGACCCTCCTTCCTGCATTCTCAAAGAATACAACTTCTTCCTCAGGAATAGTTTATTCACTAAGGACTTCCCCTGATAAATAGACGCCAGTCTCTTCCATAAAGAAAAGGCAGTCTTCTCCTCATGCACATTCAGAAGAACTGAGTCTGCCAAACAGAGCCTTATCAGCCCCTTAGACTTCCTATCTACAAGGTCCCAATCCTCTTGCTTCATGCCTATAGGTTTAGTTCCAGACACTACAAGCCACAGATCTTAATCAACAAGAAGATCCTCCATCTTGAGTTTCCACAACTCAAAGTTACTGCCATTGAACTTCTCTATTTCAAACTTTCTAGACATGCTATCCATCTCAACATGTAATCAAAAATAACAAACTCTACAAGACTCCCACTGAATAGAATTGAATCAAAAAACCTAACGTACCCACAAGGATAACACAACTGGCTAGGCTTTGATACCACTTGTAAGGAAAGCTAGATGCGGAAACAACTCTCCTAATGTCAAAACCTCAGAGAAGAATGTAGATATACTTTTAATTTTTCAATTATAGTTCAATTAAGATGCACTATGAAGAAGATAGCAGAAACAGAGTATATGACAATCACATAAGAACACCAGATATACGTGGGAAAACCCTTACGGGAGAAAAACACACCACACCAAGAGAAGTCACTTTGTATTACAGTAATAAAGATTACATTCAACTTTCAGACTTATCTTTTGATGTCTGTTTACAGCAACATTCACCATGAACAATCCTGTATAGGAACCTTCAAATTAAAGTCTTTATAGAATAGAATTCCCTCTGATACAATTCGAACTATTCACACACAACTGTTGATCGAACCAACCGAATCACTACAGAGATTACAAACTATATTCATGTTGTTCCTGGCTATCGAGCTTCCTCATAGAACTATCACAAAGAACTATCTCCCAACAGTTCTAATTCGGCTCCTTTGATTGGCCGAATACTAGCCACGTAGATAGTCATCGCTCAGTCAAAAGAAGTCAAACTTTGTTAGCATCTCGGTGACACTAATAGTGTCTTGCTGATGCCACAAAGTCTTCATATCGATGTTGCCAAGAGTTGTTTCCATCGACAATAGGTTCCACCGAGCTTACAACTTGTATCATCTTTAGTTTTCCTTTCGGTAAGACTATCGCTCTCGCCAAGACATCTCAACAAGCCTTCTTGTGTTACACCAAAGCACCAAGCAGTCAGTGAGACCTATCGCTTTCACCAGGAGATCATAGCGAGTCATCAAGGGTTATACCAAAGTCACATGTCATACCGAGCTCCAAAGAATAGTCGGCAAGACATCAATATTGCCAAGAGGTTTCTCTAAGATCACACATGTCACCCCGAAGTCATCAACAGTCACCAAGACATATCACCTTCACTGAGAGTTCTTATCGAACACATATATCTTACACCGATGACTACCATTCGCCAAGAGCTATACCGAAGACTTCTCATCTTTGGTGAGACATTCCATTCTCACTGAGACGTCTCTCTGAAACCCTTTGTGTTACTCAGAATGAATACGGTCAGTGTGACTTTCTCATATTAGTAAGACTTCTTACCGATAGTATTCCCTCCGGCGAGAGTTTCCCCAATGACTTTAAACCAAATGCTATCGGCAAGACTTTGACAATTCGTTGGGACTTCATAGCGAACAAAGCATTTTGGCCAAAGGTCTTCCTGATATATGATTGAATGGCCTATCGGCCAGAGATCTCGATAGGCACTAAGAGGTCACACCGAATGCTTCTTGTCACAGCGATATGATCCTTCGGTGAGACAAAAGCTAGGTCACAACGACCTGTACAAAACATGTTCAAAACTCCTCATCGGCCAGACATAGAATATGTCACACCGACTTGGCTCCAATGGAGGTTTCAACCTATGATGATTGAGGCATACTTTTCCAATAGTTACGGATCATAATAAATCCTCTTCCAACAATAGGAACTACTCCATTGTTTCCCATTCTAATTTTAGACTTTACATTTTTATCAATGAAAGAAAAAAGACTTTCATTACCACTCATGTGGTTGTTGCAACTGTTGTCCAAATACCAGACTTTGAGGCTACCTTCTTCACCAATGTTGCACATGATGAAGGCTATGGACTGGTTTCCTTCAGCCACATTTGCACTTTGTTTTGACTGATCTCACTACTTTTTCTAGCATTCACTTACATAATTCCTAAACTTATGATAGTAGTTGCATTCAACATTGCTCTTGCCATTATTCTAATATGAACTATTGTTCTTCTTGCCTCTTCGGGAGATGGTCTGAGAGCTACTTGCTCCCTCTTGGTTGTTTGCTCACGTTGAGCTATCTTCTCTAGCATTACCATGTCTAGATCTCCCTCTACCATGTTTGGAGTTGTTTCTACCTCTCCCCCTTCCTCTTGTATTTGACTAAGCTTTAAAAGCTTGCTCTTGGGAGGTACTTGCAGACCTATTTAGGCGTTGCTCGTTGGTTTGCAGAGAACCCATCAGCTCATCAACGGACAAAGTTGTAAGATCTTTTTCCTCTTCAATGGAAACCACCACTGCATCAAACTTCATGTGTAAGCTCCTGAGGATTTTCTCCACAATTCTTTGATCATTAATGATCTCAAAATTCACTCTCAATTGGTTTATCAAACTGAAGAGTCTTGTGTGGAAAACTGAGATGGACTCACTTTCCTTCATTTCAAGACTCTCAAACTCTCTTCGAAGCATCTGGAGCTTCACCAATATGACTTTTTCAGTTCCTTTGTATTTCATCTAGAGGATTTCCCAAGCTTCCTTTGCATAGTTATCTACTGATATTCTAGGAAAAATCACCTATGTCAAGGCTGCTTCTATCAAACTCAATGCCTAAGAATATTTCCTTCTCAACTCCTTCAACTAGGTCTTATGGTTATTTGTGAGCACAACATATGCTGCTAGGTTAGTCACATCATTGAATTCACTGAACAGAAACTCCCACAAATCATTGGCGACCATAATGGTCTTCATCTTATTCACCCATACATCATAGTTCTATCCATTAAAGGATGGAGGCTACTGCCAGCTCTTTCCTTCATCTCCAGCCATGTCTCTTGCACAAGAACTTAACACTGAGAAAAAACAAAATGCCCTAGCTCATGAGGAAATGGGGCCTATGGCTCTGATACCATGTCAAAAAAATTAGTATGCACAGAAAAACACAGAGTTGCTGCTCTATTTCCCCAAAACACAAACAGGGGAATACACAAAATGCGGAATAACCAAAAACACAAGAGGAAAATCTAGGCCTGCAATATTTTCCTTTTTTATATTAACTGAGCAATCACTGCTCGCTCACAAAAAAAAATAGTTCCTATTGTTTAGGAGCTTTCAAAAGCTCACACAAAACATTCTCTATCTATAGATTGTTGTTTCTTAGAAAATTCTTCAACTCCAATTGCATCTTCTCAACTGATAGAATAAAATTTGCTTCATTCTTTTTGTCTTTCAACTCATGAACCTCTCAAATTCAAAATCACCTACCAGCATTGAATTGGAATTCAAAAATTCCTAACTTCATTAATTCTTTTGCAATCTTCAGCTACACATCAGGGGTGAGTGGGGAAGGCAATGCCCAAAACAATCTTTCAACTACATGCATTGAATGCCCCTAACAAGTAGGTGGCAACAGGAAGAGGCTCGGGAGCATTCAATTTTCCAACAATGAGAAGGGTAGCACCATGGATTGCTACTTCTAATATTGTAGGCAAGAAATTGCTATATTCCAACTCCTCTAAATCTAAAAAAGCTTTCACCTTCATGTCACTAAGGACATTATAGATTCTGCTAGCTAAAGTCTTTTTGACATTTGGTCCCCGATGATTAATGAATACATCAAAAGATGGCTTGTGAATGAGTGTTGAGGATCTGCTCGAGGTAGATGCAAATGGTGTGATTTTATGAAAAATAGTGGTAGAAGAAGATGCCATGAGATTAGATTTAATTGAACACAGAGAAGCAATGAGAAAAAACTATAGAAAATGGGTTGGAAAAAGGCTCAGTTTTGAAGTAAATATGTTTTGAGCGAGGGAAAGAGGTGAATATTAATAAGGGAAGAGGAAGTAGTGGATGATAAGTAGAGTGAGTGGTTTTGAAACTTCATGGAAGAAACACCTATTTTATCACAGAAATCATGTGGAAGAAATGAGGAGTCATAGTGGAAAGTGTGTAGAAGAGAGAAGAGGGAGTCAGTGATGATCGGTAGGCTTGGTTTTGAGGAAGCAGTGGATCAAACTATATAGAAACCGAATAAGCAAAGTGAGCGGGAGTGATTTGCATCCAAAAATTCATGGAAGAATGCCCATTTAATCAAAGGAAAGCTCTTGGAAGAAGCATGGGATCATGCAGAAGACAACGTATTTATGCGGAAGGAACACGTAATACAAGGAAAGAGATTGATAAAAATTATCATTTAAAAAAGAAAAGGTAAATTATGTGATAAAGAGGAGCCACCAGTTATTTGAAATCATGTGAAAGACAAAATAATCAATGTGGAAGAGAGAAAAGGGAGCCTGTGAGAGATAAGAAGCCACATTTAAAAAATAAAAAGTAAATTATGTGACAAAGAGAGCCATTGGATACTCAGAAATGTAGAATTTGTTAATATTAAAATGAGAAAAGAAATAGAATAGAAAACAGAAAAATTAAACAAGACACGAGACACAAATTTTATAGTGGTTCGACAATTGCCTACATCCACTTTCAACTGTAGGGAAATCTCTTTATTAATTCTGAAGTTCCAATTACATAATATTCAAGCAGCAACTTATTTATAAAATGGTCTCCACTCCAATAAATGGAAAAATCAGTCTGTGAGAGAAACTTGCCAATTTAGACAAAAGGCAACCTTCTTGAAATTGTTTGAGAATCTTGCCAATTCGGGCTTCACCAATCCCAACAATCTCCCACTTGAAGACCAAATTGTTGCCCAGAGATCTCCCCCACTATAGGCATTTACATTAGCCACAACGACGATTTGAGCTTCGCCAGACTTTGTTCACGAATGCTTCAGATGAGTCTCCTCCAAAGCACATCAGATTTAATAACCTCCATGGATTTTAAACTTTTCATTTCCTCTCGCATAGCCAGAATCAAATTTAGACCTCCACCATGGCTCCAATCCAAAAAAAAATCTTATGTTGCAACCTTCATCCCACTTGAGATTAACTCATCCCACTTTTTTTCAACTGCTACCATCCGCATCAATAAATCATCCCCTTCACTTTCTTCTATGTCCT
Source organism: Sequoia sempervirens (assembly GCA_007258455.2). Classification (NCBI taxonomy): domain Eukaryota; kingdom Viridiplantae; phylum Streptophyta; class Pinopsida; order Cupressales; family Cupressaceae; genus Sequoia; species Sequoia sempervirens. The sequence continues at coordinate 203,357,531 of VDFB02047230.1, read as the reverse complement.
CCTCCTAGGAGTCAAATAATGGATTATTATAAACCATTTCTCCTTCTGGCTTGAATAATGGATTACCATAAACCATTATTTCTTCCTCTCGAGTTTCAGCCTCTTCTTTGGCCTCTTCCTCAAGTTCATCTTCATCTTCACTCGCCTGGGTCCAGACTGCATCCTCCTCTCCTTGGGAGGCATCCTCCTCATCTTGGAAGGAAAACTCCACAATCTCTTCAGTCGAAATCTCCTCATTTGTCTAGCCATCCCACCAATGAACATGGTGCTTTGTTTCAACTGTCACATGCATGGAATTACTCTCTCCCGAGTCTAAATTGCCAAGAAATTCTTCAATAATAAAATCAGCTTCATCATTTATTTCATCCAAAAACATTTGATGAATAGCTCCCACTTCATCAGGACTCAAATTAGTGGCACACGACCAAGACATGAGAGCTTGAGCCCAATCATCTTAGTTGGGACTCTCTTCCATATCAACTTCGTCATCTTCATCATCTAAAACTCCCACTTCATCAGGATCTAAGACCCAATTATCTTCCATCTCTGTTCAAAAAATTTCCATAGCTCAGGAAATTCTTCACTGATTTCCAGCATCTAGCTTTAGGCTCTGATACCAATTGTTAACATTAAAATGAGCAAAGAAATAGAATAGAAAATAGAAAAATTAAACAACAAGACACGAGACACAAATTTTATAGTGGTTCGGCAATTGCCTACATCCACTTTCAACAACAGGGAAAACTCTTTATTAATTCTGAAGTTCCAGTTACATAATATTCAAGTAGCATCTTATTTATAAAATGGTCTCCACTCCAATAAATAGAAAAATCAATCTATGAGAGAAACTTCCCAATTTAGACAAAAGGCAACCTTATCAAAATTGTTTGAGAATCTTGCCAATTTGGGCTTCACCAATCCCAACAAAATTAACGGTGAAGAGAGAAAAGGGATTCGATGATAGATAATAAGTCATATTTAAAAAAAAAAGTTAAATGATGTGATAGGTAGAGTCATTGGATACTTGCAAGCATGTGGAAAATGATTTATACAAGAATCAGTATAGTTATTGCATCAATAGTTGTGTGAAGAATGGATTGGAGAGTGGGACCATCGTAATAATGATTTATATTATAGACTATGTAAATAATCACAATAATTTTAGGTGTTTTCTCTAAATTTTTTGTCTATTTATTTTTGTTTTTATATTCTAATAAATAATAATAAAAATTATAAAATAAAATATATATGTTTAAAATGTAATAATATAGTATCATATTGTAAGGTTTTTATTATATTTAAATTAGTTAAATAAATTTCACTATTGAAGTAGTAATTTAATTAATAGAGTATAGAGTTAATTGATGCTACAAATATAAGTAAATATTGAAGTTAAATTGAAAATAATATTTCATTGAGTTTTAATGATGAAAAACTATCGTCGTAGATGCCAAAAACAAGTTGCTAATGTTTATTTTTTTGGATGAATCAAACAAAACTTTCTAATTTAAAAATTGCATTGTCTATAGCTCTAGTAAAGGTCCACATCTACACAATTGATCTCCACAAATGCAAAAGTGATCATTTATGTGAAAGCAACCTTGTACTTCATAAGAATAATCTAACAATTCATAGACCATTGTATCTCACTTGCCTCGATCTCTAATATCTTAGTTCTTTTAATGACTGACCATATTTGCAAACACCTTTTGGGAATTTAAAATATTTTACAAACACTCAAATGATACCTAGTTCATATAAAGTAATGAAACACTTTTATTTTATTTTTTTATCTTTGACACTCCATTAAAACTCACAAAACAAAGAGAAGCATATAATGAGTAGCATCCATCACACAAGTTGAAACAATTATGAAGTAAAATTTACTTAAGTAGAAGCTATCTTCAAAAACATAAAGGTAAAAGAAAGAGAGAAAAGTAAGAGATTCCATCTATTATAGAAAGTGACTCAAGGCACTAACTATGTAGAGTAAAAATCTAACTCTATTGATGGATCAAGAGAACACTCTACTTAGATTGTGGAATAATGTAAAGACTGCTCTAACTACATAGAAAAATGTAAAGGACTATACTAACTAAATGGGAAATTACTCTATTTAAAAAGAAATGAGATGCCAAAAGGTCAAGCCATTCTAATACTTATTAGATCTAACTCTATAGATAGCATGATAAAAGGATTTTGTCTCAATATTGTAATAAAGCTCTATTTGGTACCATAAAGTGACCATAACTATCATGTTTGTTGTAAGATTAAAAATTGTCTAGCCTTTGTAACTCCATCTTATGTTAAATTGTACTAATTTTAATGCTCATAATTTTTGTATTTTTAGGACCATTTTTGTTTGATTTTAGCATTCTTAATGATCACAAAAGTACCCCATAATAGCCCTAAACTAAAGAAATCATGCCCAAACTCCATAGAAAGTTTCAAGATCAAATATATCATAATTCCACCCTAGCATCCTTGGACACTCTAGTCCTCAACATGCAGCACACCATAATGCTAGGAGCCCTATTGAATTTTGTAAAGTGATAGGCTTCCCTCTCTTTTGTGCATTAATTTGATCAAGTTTCGTTAATTCATTTTCTTAAAAAATTGATAGCGATTGATATAAAGTTGGTATTCTTTCCTCTAAAATACATTAGATGCCTTGTCAACACAAGAATAGAAAATGTGGTATCTCTATCTTCTCTCCTTCACAAGGAGAATATATATATTGGTAGGTAAATAGTGTAAATTAAGGAACCCAACTTTAGACAAAATTAGATCATTTGTCAATATGTATATTTATCAAATCTCTCCCTTTAAAATGCACAAAAAACTCAATAAAAAATATTAGGATATGAAAATTCTCAATATCTTATTTGAAACATCTCAATATTTACCTAAAAAATTTAAATAATTATTAAATGTAGATTGGATCCGTGGATTAATTCATTATTTAAATAAATAACAACTATTTACAATTTCTTTTAAAAAAATTGCTACATACAACTAGACAAGAAGATAAGATTTATGATTATACTGATTTCAAATGATTTGCAAGGTAGATTTGGACTCATAACCATAGATAGTAATGTTGGAGGAAGCTTATCGCGACTAGCTACATAAGTTCATAATGCTTTGAAATTTTGTTTCTTACACAAACGCACAATGTGGGGATATTTCCCTACCTTTGGTCTATCAGGCTTTTGGATCGGGCTATGCATTGATTGCATCTCTAATAATTCGATTTATGGCTTGGATATATAATACTTCTAATGGAAAGTCACGTGGCTATAACCAATCCTTAATTGTTAAACATGTTTTTTTTAAAATTTAGAGAATTCTATGACTGATCTAACAATGATTACTAATGAATGACATGAAATTTTTCCAGCTATGAGTCCAATGAATTCTTATGATATTACAGATCACCAATGCAGAAAAACAAAGGTGATAAGTCCCTAGAGAAGCAGTTGTCAGATATAAAAAGCATAGCGGTGCTAATATTGATAGTAGTAATACTTATGATCCTAAATTTTAGTTTACATAAACCTAAAGCCCATTTGCATTTGCAGTTGCAAGGAGATCCAATGGAGAAGTCTTGTTCAATTCAACTATATGCAAGGTTAAGGAAATGTTTATCTACTTGGAAACATGGTGTTAGAAGATCAGTATTTGGAGATCTGTCTACTGGCCTTCCCTTAATTTCTTCTCTATATGAATTGGGGGAAGCCCAGATTTATGCTTAATAAGAATGGAAGCCAGTACACTCTCTGGAATCTAGGCATTCTGAGTTTGAATTTGTACGGGTCTTATATATTTTGTATAAATGTGAGAGTAGGGGGTGCTCATTGAATATTGTTATGGGATTTGGACGGGTCTAGAAAATTTTACAAAAAGAAAGATATATCAATAAGAATAGAAAGATAAAAAATAATAATAAGGGAACAATAAAGAAACTACAATAGACAAGACATTATAGAACCTTTGGGTAAAAGCAAGAAGTTGAGTACACGAAGAGGGGAAATTTCGGGCAACAAAAAAAATTTCGCACAAAACGCGTACGCGTTTTAAAAAAACGCGTACGCGTTACGTAACGGGTACCCGAACCTAAATCCGAACGCGTACGCGCTGAGGAACGGGTACCCGAACCTAAAACGCGTACGCATTATAAAACGCGTACGCGTTACAAACGCATACGCGTTTAATATCGCGTACACGTTTTAAAACGCGTACGCGTTTTAAAACGTGTACGCGTTTATAACGCATACACGTTTCGAAACGCGTACGCATTATCGAAAAGTATTTATTTTTTTAAATAAACTGCTGGCTTTTCATTTTATCCACTGTTTTTGCCGAATCAACAGAAGTCAAACAAGAGCGCGTACGCGTTTGGAGGCTGTTGCTCGCTCCTCCCGTCATCACACTTGACCTCTGAGACCTCCAGGTTAGTTGATTTCTGCCCTTTTTTGCTTTGTATCTTGTTTTTTTGTTTTTGAATTAGTATTTAAGTTTTTTTTGTTTAATGTGTTTTATTTCAACTTTTAATAGTTTTAAATTGCATTTAAAAAATAAATAACTTTAAATTGTAAATTGAAAACCATATTTTATCTAAACTTAGAAATCTAAACCCTAAAACGTAAAACTAAAAACCTCTTAGAGACCTCTCTCCCCTTAGGTTACATTTAGAATTAGTTTTTTCATTATAATTAGGGTTAATATTGGAATTAGGTTAATATAGGATAACCCAAACCCTAATCTTAACCCTAACACTAACCTTCACCATAACCCTAATCCCCACCATAACTCCAATTCTTATTGTTACCCTATTCATAACCCTTAATCTAATTTTAACCCAAACACTAACCCTAACCCTAACTCAATCTCTAATCATAAACCTAACCTTAACCATGTAATTTTATCTCTAACCTTAACCCTAACCATAATTTTAACCCTAGCTCTAACCTTAACCATAACCCTAACCCCAAAACTAACTCTAATTCTTACTCTTACACTAACCTGAACCCTATCCTCAACCCTAACTCATGTTTTAACCTTAACCCCAATCGTAACTCTAATTTTTACCCTTTTCCTAACCATAACCCTAAACCTATGCCCAAAAAATAACTCTAATTTTAACCCAAACCTAACCCTAATTCTAACTCTAACTCTAACCCTAACCCTAACCCCAATATTAAGCCTAACCCTCACCTTATCCCTAACCCTAATTATCTATAACCCTAACCCTAACTCCAATCTTAAGCCTAACCCTAAACTTATCCCTAACCCTATCCCCAACCCTAACTCTAATTTGTACACGAATTACAAACCATAGGTTCCAAGAGAGCAACTTAAAACTTATAAAAAATAGGTATTGTAGGAGTCACTTGGATAATAATTCAATGTATCTTAATTACTATCCCTATATGGAATTTGTCATGATTGATTTATGAATTTTCATCCATTAACTATATATGAAAATAAATGGGGTTCCCTCCTCTAATCTCTAGTGATAGGAAAATATGGTGTCCAATCTATTCAAGTAAAATTAATGGATAAACAAGAATACCACTCTCAATCTTAGGATTTAATTAAATAGCTATCTTTTAATTTCTTTCCTTTTTACAAGCTCCAAAATAAACCTACATGTACAAACCTTTTTATCAATGCCACTTTAAAATTACATTCTTTATTACACTAGTGGCCCCATAACTAGGGCACTCATAACATACTTAAATATTATAGTCATTTCCCTATTTTATTTTCGTAAGTCCAATGAGAAATAAGAAATATTTTAGGATATCATAAAATTTTATTGAAAAAAGGGTAAGGAGAAAAAGAGGAATTCTTCTAAAAGAATTTTCAAATTCTAAATCAAGGCTAAAGGAGTCAAATGGGCTAATTCTAGGAAGTTGGTTGAATATTTAATCATAAAAAATCCCAAAAGGAGGGAAAAATCAACAAAAAAAAATAGTAGAGCAACATGTGACACCCTTTTGAATTCCTAAAACCCCATGTTTTATAGGAAGATGAAGAAGAATTTGAAACCATTCCCCTCATCCCTTAGGAATAATCTATTAAGGAGAAAAAATATAGATTAATAGAAAAATATTTGAATCAATGAAAATATATGAGAGAAGCCTTATCTTTTGAAAAATGTTTCAATATGGTAAGAAGTTCCATCTACAAGAAATGAGCAAGGAATATAGAAAGTGAAGAATAGGGAGATAAAAAGTAAGCTAAAAAACTTTATACACCTAAGTTTGATTGTAGTGACAAGATTTTTCTCACCTGCCCAGTTGGAGAAATTAGAGACTTACTTCACCCTCAACCCCATAACCCTAACCCTAACCCTAATTCTATCTCTAAGCTTAACCAAAACCCTAATCTTAACCCTAACACTAACCTTCACCATAACCCTAATCCCCACCATAACTCCAATTATTATTGTTACCCTATCCATAACCCTTAATCTAATTTTAACCCAAACACTAACCCTAACCCTAACTCAATCTCTAATCATAACCCTAACCTTAACCATGTAATTTTATCTCTAACCTTAACCCTAAACATAATTTTAACCCTAGCTCTAACCATAACCATAACCCTAACCCCAAAACTAACTCTAGTTCTTACTCTTACCCTAACCTGAACCCTATTCTCAACCCTAACTCATGTTTTAACCTTAACCCCAATTGTAACTCTAATTTTTCCCCTTTTCCTAACCATAACCCTAAATCTATGCCCAAAAAATAACTCTAATTTTAACCCAAACCTAACCCTAATTCTAACTCTAACTCTAACTCTAACCCTAACCCTAACCCCAATATTAAGCCTAACCCTCACCTTATCCCTAACCCTAATTATTTATAATCCTAACCATAACTCCAATCTTAAGCCTAACCCTAAACTTATCCCTAACCCTAACCCCAACCCTAACTCTAATTTGTACACGAATTACAAACCATAGGTTCCAAGAGAGCAACTTAAAACTTATAAAAAATAGGTATTGTAGGAGTCACTTGGATAATAATTCAACGTATCTTAATTACTATCCCTATATGGAATTTGTAATGATTGATTTATGAATTGTCTTCAATGATTTTCAATATTTTTCATCACTTGTTCTACTAACCTTCTGTTTTTATTCAACTCTCATTTATAGTTCTTAAGTGACTATCGGTTTCTATTCAACTCTCATTTATAATATGAATTTGTAATGCTATGATTTTTTAATGTTATAAATTGAATTTTAATGTTATAAATGAAATATATTTTGAATTTGTGCATGTTCAATGTGATTTTTAAATAACTTTGAAATTGTGTACATTATTTAATTAGTTTGTTGATATATATTTTTTAATTGTTTAACATGCAGTTGCCATATCATTTCTTGTCCATGGATCCACTTTTCACTTTAGAGGATTTCATGCCTAATCCAGAAATTCCTGTAGATCCTGGTGCACACCCCACCCCACCACATGAGGATATGCCTCAGTCACCTCCACATTCTCCACCACCTGAACCCCCACCCCCTCCTCCATTTGACCAAAATCAACTCAGAGATAATATTCGAGCCAACTTAGTTGTGATTCAAGGGAACATAGATCTCATAAAAAATGAGACTAGAATCCCTCCTCATCTCGCACGGTTTGCATCTACGATGCAAACTATTGTCGATTCTGTTCGATCTATCGATGCAGACCTAGATAGGTTCCATCAATGGAGAGAAGAGATGAGACAATTCTATGCAGATGGGTTGTCATATAAAGAAATCAATAACCTAAAAATCACTAAACAAGCTATATGCCAATATTTTGTGAACCCCCAAACAAACGAACCAATACCACCCACAAAAAAAAGAATTTCAATTTTATGGTGTAGGCACCCGCAGATAGCTGCAAATTTTTGGGAGAGATGGTGGATGGTGTTTGATACTCCACCACATGGAAACAATGAGGTGCCCTTATATTTTTTGAGAAAGTTATGGGCTGAGTTTGAGTTGGGTAAAAAACCCAACTATTTTGATATGAGGTCATTTCAGGGAGCTGGGCGTGGCATGCCCCAGCATAGACTAGGAGCACGTGCTCCAGTTGCGCCTCTTGTTCCTCCTCCTTCTCCTGGTATTCCCGCTGCATTTCAGCAGCAAACCATGTTATCTACACTAGGAGCATTGAGTTCACTTTCAGGACATCTCACTCAGCAGACTACACACGCGGCCACTGAAGTGGCCAATACAGAGCATGGAGGCTCGGGCTATAGGGATACTCAGACATCCACTTCAGGTGAGGCACATGCATCTGGGGCGGGATCATACCTAAATTTACTATATTCTGAGGATCGTCCCACACAGGTATGTTCATCTTTTGAACTTAAATTTAATTCAAGTTTGAAATGTAAAAAATTCATGTAAATAATATAACATCAAACTATATATATAATATAATATTAATTCAATAATTTTGTGTTTGGTGTATAGACACATGATGACGTGATGCCCGAAACTCAATATCATCATCGTGTGTATATGTCGAGTGCTGTAGATTTGGGCTCACCTTTTCAACAGGTACTTGAACCAAAATATATTAAATAATTTTTGTGTCCATATATATATAATTTAATTTGAATTTGTACACATGTGTGAATTGATATATTATATCTAGATGCAGGGAAGTCATACTATTCCTAGTATTGATGAGCCACAAGTTACAGTGGTGAGCGCTCCTGAGACATCATCAGCTCAGGTGTGTGCTTTCAAAAGTTTGTTAAGTTTAAATTAAATACACATCATAGATCTAATTTAATTTTTACATTTATATACACATGTGTGAATGATCTATATGAACTGTTGTACATTTATATGTAGGGATTTGATGAGATAACCATGGCGGGCCGCGCACCTGAGACATCATTGACATCTATTCATGGGCAATCTCAGGTGCGTGATCATGAGGTCATATCATTCGAGGTTGTAAACTTTACTTTAAATATCCTATACAAATTTTACGAACATTTTATATATATATATATATTCAAGGTTTTCACATATTGTTTGCTTTATATGAATATGCAGGATATAGTGGATCAGGCATTTCCATCTTCTCAACAGACAGTTATGTTACCTGTTGAAGAAAATGTGCCAGTTGATTCACATGACCATATGGTAATTTATGCATACTAGAAATCATTTTTAATATATTTAGTCGATATTTAATTAGTTTTTTTTATCTAAAAGTTTATATTTTCAATTTTAAATATGTTTAATTATATCAAAATTTCTAAATAAATTTAAATCTAATTTTGAGTTTCTTGAACTCTTTTACAGCATGATGTAGGTACATCTAGTCAACGTGGAACAAAGAGGAGACTTGATTTGACCGATCAGCCTGAGAGTTAGATAGTTTTATATTTTATGGACTACAAACCTCTAGTTTCATTTCAATATATGTGTTGGACTTGACATATAAATTTTGTGGACTATGTAGATCTCTAGTTTTATTTTGAACATGTTATTATCATATATGTGTGTTTATTTATATCAGTTGACTTTAATATGATGATTACATATGCAGTCAATTATGAGATCATGTTATGTTCATTTTCATAATTATATGCATTTATATACATATCTATATATTTATATTTTATCAAATTTTCAAGTAATACATGCACTATATAATAATTCTTATCTAGAATAAAATTTCATATATATATAACTTATCAAATGGTTAGGTGACAAATTAAAACATTCCTTAAATAGTTTCTTAAATCATATTCATAATAAATTAAGGGCAAGTAATTCTAACTATTTTCCAATTACATAGCAAATATCTGAATCAATAAACAAAAAACCATCTCCTTGTATGTATATTTAATGTATAGTCTATACAATTGAATAATTATATAAAATGTGGTAAATAGAAGACACATGAAATATGTATAATCTATACAATTTGAATAAGATATTTAAAAAGTGACATCGAACAAACATATAATGGGAAAAGATTAGATCTTTTAAGTGAATAATACCAAAAAGTGATATTTACATAGTCTCCAGATAAAATAGTTTTTCAGTTCAACAATCACATTGTAGACCAACTTGATGAGAACTTGCAAAAATAATTAATGTAAGTAACTACAATTTTTACGAGTCATTTAAGTAAAAAATTCATGCAAGAAAAGAATTGCATATAGTAAATTCCATACAAATTCAAATGATGTTAGCCATAGGATGGATTAAAGGGACCTAAGAGGTTGGATTAGGGGGATGAAAGAGGGTGGATTAAGGGGAGTTGATAAAATGAGTTAAAGTGATGTAAGAGGGTGGATTAAGGGGGAGTTGAGAGAATGAGTTGAAAGGATGTAAGAGAGTGGATTAAGGGGATGCAAGAGGGTAGATTAAGAGGAGCTGATAGAATGAGTTGAAGGGATGCAAAAGGGTGGATTAAGGGGAGTTCATAAAATGAGTTAAAGCGACGTAAGAGAGTGGATTAAGGGGAGTTGATAAAATGAGTTAAAGTGATGTAAGAGGGTGGATTAAGGGGGAGTTGAGAGAATGAGTTGAAAATATGTAAGAGAGTGGATTAAGGGGATGCAAGAGGGTAGATTAAGGGGAGCCAATAGAATGAGTTGAAGGGATGCAAGAGGGTGGATTAAGGGGAGTTCATAAAATGAGTTAAAGTGACATAAGAGAATGGATTAAGGGGATGCAAGAGGCTGGATTAAGGGGAGTTGATAAAATGAGTTAAAGTGATGTAAGAGGGTGGATTAAGGGGAGTTGATAATACGAGTTAAAGTGATGTAAGAGGGTGGATTAAGGGAGTTGAAGAATGAGATTAGAAGTGATGCAAGAGGGTGGATTAAGGGGAGCTGATAGAATGAGTTGAAGGGATGCAAGAGGGTGGATTAAGGGGAGTTGATAGAATGAGTTAAAGTGATGCAAGAGGGTGGATTAAGGGGATGCAAGAGGCTAGATTAAGGGGAGTTGATAAAATGAGTTAAAGTGATGTAAGAGGGTGGATTAAGGGGGAGTTGAGAGAATGAGTTGAAAATATGTAAGAGAGTGGATTAAGGGGATGCAAGAGGGTAGATTAAGGGGAGCCAATAGAATGAGTTGAAGGAATGCAAGAGGTGGATTAAGGGGGAGTTAGAGAGAATGAGTTAGGATGTAAGAGAAGTGGATTAAGAGGGGATGCAAAGAGAGAGGGTAAGATTAAGGGGAGAGTGATAGGAATAGGTTGAAGGGATGCAAGAGGGTGGATTAAGGGGAGTTCATAAAATGAGTTAAAGTGACGTAAGAGAGTGGATTAAGGGGATGCAAGAGGTTGGATTAAGGGGAGTTAAGAGAATGAGTGAAAGTGATGCAAGAGGGTGGATTAAGGGGAGTTGAGAGAATGAGTTAAAGTGATGCAAGAGGGTGGATTAAGGGGAGTTGATAGAATGAGTTAAAGTGATGCAAGAGGGTGGATTAAGGGGATGCAAGAGGTGGATTAAAGGAGTTGATAAAATGAGTTAAAGTGATGTAAGGGTGGATTAAAGGGGAGTTGATAGAATGAGTTCAAACTAAACCCTAAACCTAAGAATGAAGGTTAAAGTGATGCAAGAGGGTGGATTAAGGGGATGCGAGAGGGTGGATTAAGGGGAGTTGATGGAATGAGTTAAACCCTAAGCCTAAACCCTAAAATGAGTTAAACTTACATAAGAGGGTGGATTAAGGGGATGTAAGAGGGTGGATTAAGGGGAGTTGATAGAATGAGTTAAACCCTAAACCCTAAACCCTAAAATGAGTTAAACTTACATAAGAGGGTGGATTAAGGGGATGCAAGAGGGTGGATTAAGGGGAGTTGATAGAATGAGTTAAACCCTAAACCCTAAACCCTAAAATGATTTAAAGTGATGTAAGAGGGTGGATTAAGGGGAGTTGAGAGAATAAGTTAAAGTGATGCAAGAGGGTGGATTAAGGGGAGTTGATAGAATGAGTTAAACCATAAACCCTAAACCCTAAAATGAGTTAAAGTGGATTAAGGGGTGTTGAGAGAGTGACTTAAGAGGATGCAAGTGGATGGATTAAGGGTAGATATATGAGGATATTGATTGAGGGGTCCTAAGAGGATGAATTAAGAGGTGTTGAGAGAGTGACTTAAGTGGATGCAAGTGGACAAATTAAGGGTAGATATATGAGGGTATGGATTATTGGGTTCCTAAGAGGATGGATTAATGGTAGTTGATAGAATGACTTAAGGGGCTACAAAAGGATGGATTAATGGTACATAAGAGGATGACTTAAGGGGTTTTAAGAGAATGGCTTAAGGGGATATGAAATCAATTATAAAGTATCAATTAAATGTATCTAGAACTATATATAGTTACCTATCTCTAGATTGAAATTCCATTGTAATATATGTGCATTTCTTCTCTTTTTTGTAAAGCATCTAATTTTGGGAGACCTGAAACAAAAAAATGATATAAAACTTTAATTAGGAAATGATTAAAGACAAATATATATATATCAATTAAATATATATACGACTAGATATGCTTACCAATATTTATTTACTCTATTGTACCATCTGCATCCTCTCTTTTTTTTAATGCATCTATGATTGTCTCGTGATCATCCATTGAAATTATCCATAAAACTTTATTAGCAGGCCTCCCTTGATATCTAACTAGTTTTATATTGGTTGCCAAAATCAAATGTGAATAATGCATAATTTTCTTGTGTCTTTCATAATCTTCAAATGCAGGCAAGCCATTCTTTATCATCAAATATTTTCGAAGCCAAGTGCCAACAACAACCACTGAACCAGTTGGATACTCAAAGTTGTCATCATCTACTCTAGTATGTACCAACTTATGTTTTCTCTCAACACATCTAGCTAGCCAGTACTCTGTCTGCTCTTCATTCCCTTGAGGTGCAACAACAACATACACATGTCCTACAAAAATAAATACAAAATTCAATAAAAAATGACTTATATTTAACTCATATAAACATGCATACATACAAAATTCAACTCAATAAATAATGTACCTTCTTGTACAAGATCTGAAACACGATCATAATCATCTGATGCGAACACTTGATTATCTTCAATTGTCATTTCATGTTGAACATGTGTCAATGTAGGCGTTAAAGCTCTTTGTTGCCATTGTTCGACCCATTCCATATTTTCACATGCCTGCCAATCACCTACAATACAAAATTGACAATAGCATGCCAACTCCCTTGTCCATATTGTCCATGTGTTTGCATTCGAACTCTTAAATGAATGCCATTTTGCACTTCCATTAATTGTTTCACAATCCTGTCGAGAAAAAATATCATTTTCTTCAACTAACCAAAAGAAGCGTCGAATTATTGATTTCTCACTTGTCCTTGTAGATAATTTGGTATTGCACCAATCTACAATTGCACGTGCATTTCTAAATTTTGCAGCATCCTCAAATTTTAGTTGCTCTCTAGCAAGAGCTCTTTTTACACATGCACCTGCTCCATCGTGTTCTCCCTTACCATGACCAGCTTCAAAAAAACTCCATATGTGTTGGATATTATTTTCCTTATGAACTCTACATAGCCAATAAAACATTCTAGCATTTTTGAATTGACCCGTGCAATTATCTGACCATATGAGATGTTCTATTATTTGAATTCCTCTCTCTTTTAAATTTTTATTAAATATATCAAAACAATATTGTACAAACTCAGATGAATGTAATCGATTATCACTTACATAAAAATGGTACTCTTTCAAAAATTTTCTATTATCTTCTGTACTATCTTCAGCATGTCTATAAACAATGTGAACAAATATAGCTACTTGCACTGAATTATAATATTGTGATTGGATTTCTTCTTGTGGAGCAAGAGTATAATTTTCAGCAAAATCAACAATTGACAATATAGTTCCAATTGGAAATGTGTTTTTACATAAACGAAATTGATTATCAAGCCAATGAGCATTCTGAGAGTGTTGAACATATTTAGGTACAAACTTATCTTTAAATTCAGTAATAAAAGTATGCACACTAACTTTTTCCACAATTAGCTCAACACGTCTTCCAATTTTACCATCTTTTGAAGAATACTCAATATTTTTAAATTTTTTTACATCCACTAATTGTTTTCCAAATTCATCTAAACTACTTTCATGCATACATTCACCTAATAATGAAAAGTTACCACATCTATCGCATTCTCCAGATATGCATCCTTTTAAAAAAATGAGTTTCCATTTAAAGAGGGATTACAAAACAAACCTGCTATAAAATCTTTGATTCTTTCAGGTGGCATAGTAATACCACAAATGTCCTGCATAATTTGGTTAGCATGCAAAGTGCATCGTATATATTGAAAAATATCATAATAATAACAAAATTGTACATGAGTCTTACAACAACAAGAGATTTGTTGCTTATTAATTTCTAACATACCAAGGTTTACACTTTTCAAATGATCTTTGACTTATGCTAATATTCAATGGTAAGATTGAAGCATCTAAATTTTTTTTATATAATTCAGTTTGAGTCATATCTAAGAGATGCTTTGGATGAGGTTCACGAATTTTGGAACCCACCCTTAATTTTAAGACATCTCTAATGTTAGGTGATACTCTTGTATTATCATACCAAAATTTTTCGATTAAAGATTTAATTTCATTAGTTAATTTCATGTCTGATCTTGGGAGTCTACCACTAAAACTCCAACATTGATTAATAGGATCTTTTTCAATACTTTCTCTTCTTTTAGCAGCTCTTATCAAAGTTCTAGGATTTAAGTTTATACATTTACTAATCTTACTTAACATTCTTTTATTGGAAGCTGTTTTATCAACTAGAGCAGTTGTTATTGCACGGCGAGCCGCATTCTTATCTTTTGATCGACTTTTCTTACCAATAACATCAATAGCATTAGCAACACTAGATATGACTTGTTCTACTGAATCATCTTTCTTTTTTGGTTTTACAAAAACACCTAATTTTTTCATCACTTTTCTCATTTTAAACATTCTCATCAATTGCACCATGAGTTGACATTGGAATCCTAATTTCTTTCTATAAAAAAACATTTTATATATTTTATTTCCATAATTTCTAATTTGTCTTGAAGAAACTTTACCACGAAGGTTATTTAACACATTTGTTTCAATTGTTAAAAAAACATTTTCAACTTCATCCATAGATGGAGTTTCATTTTCATTCACACAAGGGGTTTCATTTTCATTTTCAAATGTAAAAGGGATTTCATTCTCATTTTCATCAATATTAGGTATTTCATTCTCATTTACATTCTCATAAGATATAATTTCATCATTTTCTTGTTTATGTATTGTTTCAACCCTAGTATTATTAATCTCATCAATTGTGTATCCAGCTTCTTCTAAACAAGCAATATCAATATTATAAAAACTTGGGTTTGAAGACATACCTGGATAGATTGTTTGAATAGGTACATTTTCCATATCATTGGGAGGTGGATTTGAAGACACACCCGAAGTTATTTGCATATTATTCAAAGTTGAAGTTGAAGGCACATTTGGGTTTGTCTCCATAGTTGCATTTTCTTCCATATTCACCATCTCCACATTTGCATCATCTACATTGATTTCATCATTCATGGCTTCCTCTTCGACATTCTTAGAACTAGATGCTTCCAAATCTTTCATTTGATGAATCCTTTGTCTCCTTTCCCTTTGTCTTTTTGCCTCTTTATCTTTATTTGCTTGAATTTCTTCGGGTGTCATTACCTTCCTACATCTTTTTCTTTGTCTTTTTTTATCACCCATGGTTACCAAACCCTCTTTGATGACAAAAACAATAATTCAAGAAACCTATTTTAAAATTTCCCCCTCCTTCAAATATTCAAATAAAACTATGTACTATGAAGATTATTTTTTCTATAAATTCTGAATTACAAAATCATCATGAGTACATCCAAAAATTCACTTTTTCCAAATCTTCTTGTAAAATATTTTTGCACTTGATTCCACTTCAGAAAATTTAACTTGCACTTTTACTCTTCCAACAATTTGAATAGAATATGCCCTGCACAAGACAAATCTGCAATAAAAAACGCAGAAAATGACACTTTAGGTCCGTACTGCAGAAAAAGAATGCTGTAAAAAAATCGTGTTTTAACAGTATTTTTCAAATTAGGGAAAAACGGCTATTATACAAACGCGTACGCGTTATGAAACGCGTACGCGTTATATTTTTAAAAAAAGTAACGCGTACGCGTTTAGTAACGCGTACGCGTTGCTTTCTGCCAACGGGCAAAACATAACGCGTATGCGTTATGAAACGCGTACGCGTTTTATTTAAATAACGCGTACGCGTTTCTATAACGCATACGCGTTATTTAAAAGTTGATCTCCCAAACCAAATCTAGCCCCGGTTTTAGGCTCGGGAAAGGCTTGGCAATCCGAGCCTTAGCTTTTGACCTGCAACTAAAAAACTAAGGCAAACTGAAAAAAAATGTCCAACTTTGACAACATAGATGATGAACTTTTTTTCTGAATTAGTCTATAAAATTAAAACCCATTAGAGAACACAATGTCTACTTTCTAGATATATAATTTTTGTTAAAATTGGATTAAGTTTGTTATTTTTAAATTAATTTCTAAGCAAACTAGGCCTTAAATTTGAAAGATCAAGTTTTTTTGGTTTTTTAATAACTTTGTATTGGTTAAGTTTCTTGTAAAAAAAATTATATGGTCCCAAACTTCAGACAATTCTCTACACAATGAAAAAAAAAAGAGTCAAAAAATGTTTTGTTTAGGTCCAATTATGTTGTCCGTACACGTTGATTTGAAAAAACATCAATTAAGGCCAATAAAAAATTAATAAAAAAAAATATATTCAATCAAAAATTACAAAAAAAAATCC
Source organism: Sequoia sempervirens (assembly GCA_007258455.2). Classification (NCBI taxonomy): domain Eukaryota; kingdom Viridiplantae; phylum Streptophyta; class Pinopsida; order Cupressales; family Cupressaceae; genus Sequoia; species Sequoia sempervirens. Next base: position 203,340,641 of record VDFB02047230.1, on the reverse strand, counting down.
AGCCCAAACTTCATGTTGTTAGCTCTCTTTTCCTAAAAGGAATTAGCAAAATAATTTTATTTGGGTCAAAAAGTGTTGTCCGTACACCTGCTTGGTATGGTTAAAAAACAGGGACTTTTAAAAAGTGGTTTTTATAGATCTTTATCAAAATTTAATTTCTATAAACTGGGTATTTTAATAATTTACATATTTGGAAACTAGATTCAAAATTCTAAATTTCATATTACTGACTTTTTTTAAGATTCATTGTGGAAGTGCCTCAAATTTTCAGTCCAAGTGTGACAAATTCTGAAAAACAGCAAAAACATTTCCACTTTTTGAGTTTTTGTGTACCCAACTTCTTGCATCAACCCGTTTGATTTTTCTTGGATTTTAGAATGTGACTTTTTCCACCCATATTTAAATAAGTCTAATATAAATCTCTACACAAAGCAATATAAGACACTTATTCATTAAAATATTAAATAATATTTTAATCAACTTAACTTTCATAATGTATATTTAAATCTAAAACTATCATTGATAGAAACACATATAACAAAAATATAATCAAGACAAAATTAATTGAAAAGCTATACAAATAGCAAGAACTACAATTGAAATACTTTAGAGAAAAAAGTGTGAAGCCACTCTTATAGAATAAATTTTTGAAAAAGTACTATTGGTTTAATGGAAAGATGGACAATCTTTCACTTGAACATTAGGGGTAGTTGGGCAGGTTCCAAGAGCACAATGATCATCAAATAGTCCACCCCACCATTGCATACTTTCTAAATTTTGTGTTGATTGTAATGCAAAATAAAAAACAAAAGCCATAAATGTCACTCCTGCATCCAATGCCCTTGACATGTGATATAGTTATACTTATAGGACACCACTATTTATGCCTTCTAAAAATTATGAAGTTGAATAAAAATTCCATTGTTATCCACAATGCCCCTAATGTGATATAGTTATACTTCACCATTGTTTATGCCTTCTAAAAATTATGAAGAATAAAATCTCATTGTAATCCAACAAATATAGTTTATCGACCTTGCGGGTGGTATGCCAACTCGACCTAGAATAACCGACATATTTAGGTATGGAATCCATTTTGATTTGGGAAAAAACTTTGAAAACAACCAAATAGGTATAGGTGCAAGTATGCCCACCAAGAAAAACCAATTTTGTTTTTTCATACAAACCAAGATTGTCAAAAATTGTTTGAGGACCAACTACTCCCCATATAATTGATGCATTGAAGAAAACATCATCACCAAGATATGTCATCGATGTAAAATGTTTTCTATTGAGTCTAATAACCACCAAGCTGTTCCAAAGTATACAAAGGTTGCAACTAAAGTATCCACCACCAATAAAATAAATTAAATATTTTACAATTTTAATGTATAAATCATTATAGCATCTCCATTTTTTGAATACATAACACTACAAATATAAAACTTGGACACAAATATATATTAATATAGACCATATATTTATATGTTTATTTTACTTAAATTATGCATTTAGCAAAAATATATTGAATGAAGAAATATTTCTTATAAAATTCAAAAATATTTATTTTCTAATATAAAACAAAATGCATGAAACATAAAAAAAATATTATCTTTAATATGTTTAGTAAAAAATATTTTAAATATTAATTATTTTATTAATATATTATAATAGAATAGAAAAACTATAAACATAATAAACTTAAAATTAAAATATTATATTTTTTATATTCATTTATACAGTAATTAATTAATGAATTTTGATTTTTTAGACAAAAAAATTCTAGATAAACGACATTTAAAAAATTATTATTAAATAAAAATACATATTCTTTCTTAATTTTTTTTACAAAACATATCTTATTATTATTATTTTAATATTTATGATTTTGAAAAACTTATACAAATAAAAGAGGAATAGGACACCAACCATAGAGCGTGGAGGAATTTTCATGTAATGTCACACCTTAAAATCTTGGAGAAATGAAAGAGCTTGAGCCATACTAATGTACCCATATGTCTTGAATGCCGCATTCTTCCTAGGTATAGATATCTAATGATGTACTATGTTATCACATTCAGTTCAATTTTTTGTGTGCATTAATCAAACAAAAAGAGTTCATTGAATTAGAAATTAAAATGTGAAATTTTAAGAAATAAGAGAATTAGTAAAACAAAGAAAAAAAAATGAATTTAAAAATTGAAAAAGAATTGTAGAAATTAATTAATTTTATAATTTTTCTTTTATTTAATAATTAAAGATCAAATCATAGTTTTTGATAAAAAAAACTCATTAAATCAAACACTTTTCACATTTAAACAACTATCTATTTTTTATTCTTTACTTTTGAAGTATAAATAGTTAAAATATTATTTATTAAAACTTCAAAATAATAAACTATTTAACTAAAAAATAACAAACAACATTTTAATTGTTATAAATTTATTATTTGAATAGATCCAACTTGTATATGTGACTCATCTGAAATTGTGCCGAATTCTCCAATAAAACCCATCTATTAATGTAATTTTAGATACAAATCAACATTTAAAATATATTGTTTAAACCTATCCATTTGAAAGTAAAATAAATTTTCACATTGATACCTGATTGGTAGTAGCTTGAATGATTCCAACAGGCAGGGTGAATAAAAAAGCATTCCCACAAGCAAGAAACAATCCCCAAGATCTTAATTGCAGATTATTCTTGCAACCCTCACAAGCTCCTAGTGCTAATGCAAAGGTCAATGCTAACAAGATAAAAAACTAGTACTGTGGAATAATCTTGTAATTTTTCTTCATCAACCTGGTGTGTTGCAAGAATATAGAAAGGAATGAAGGTGTTTTCATTGATGTCAACTGGTTAACTGGTTATCTACTAGGTGTTGTTGGCTATATATGTTGAGGATATTTAGAAAATTGTATTAAAGGAAGTTTACAGGTATTCAGTTGTTGCTTCAGTATTTTCCCCTATATTCGTGCAGTTTAGATACGATGGTCATGTGGTTGTTGAAGGTTTCTATATCCATATGTTTGGTTGTTGGTTAATTGTGAAGCTCGAGTTGTGTTCACTAGTTTTGAACTATGTTTTTCTGTGTTTTGGTTGAGGTCTGGGAGAAAGGTTTTTGGTTTGGATTTCTCTTTGATGAAGTCTTTTGACTTGTGGTTCTAGAGTTAAGATGTTCTGATTGCATTGAAGATATTTTTGGTTTCTAGAAGTTTTGAGCTTAATTTTTCTATGTGTTTTACACTAGTTCGACCGACTGTGTGTTAAGCACTATCTTTGAAGTTAATGAAGCGTGTTGGATCTATTTTTGGGTCCCAACAAAGCATGTGTTTGGGTCACCCTCATTCTAATTCCACCCTAGGATGTTTGGCGCCAACCTAGTTTGAATTTGAAGTTGGATAGCCAACTTTGTATCTTTTTCAAGGTTGGAGATAGTATAAATACATGATGAGCTAGTAACGAAAATCATACAAGAGAAAAGAAGGAATATAAGTGAAAGATTAGATGTGACATTGATGGCATTCAAAAAGTGTGTGTGAGTTGTGTGTGGAAAATCAGTGTGAAGCTGAATGCTAAGTTACTGGATGAAATGAGCAAAAGGCGAAATCTATCATTCATGCAAGTTGATCAAGTGGCTGTGGTGGAATCCTTTGTTGCATTTAGATTTTAGTCTCTCTGTAACAAGTCTTCTTTGTCTTCTTTGTATCTCTATGGCTATGAGCCCTCCGGGTTGTGGCCTTGTTGGACAGTGAGTCGTTGTTCCAAACAGTGAGTCCTTGTTTCAGGCAGTAAGCCTTATCTCAAGCAGTGAGCCTATCTATGGCAGTGAGCCTTTTTGTAATCGGTTTTGATATTCTCTATAGTGTGATTTAGTCCTCATCGTGGTTTTTCCCTTATTGGATTTTCCACGTAAATCTAGTGTTATTGTGTTTCTACATTGGCATTTGTTGATTAATCATTTAAGCAGTTTTAAGTATTAGTTCTGCTAATTGAATTGAAGGTTAAAATCTATGACAAATGATTCACCCCATCCTATCAGTTGTCCTATTCAACAATTGGTATCAGAGCTTGGTTCCTTGGTGAAGATCTTAATCGCTTGAGGAAGGTCTAGGTTGGATAGCAAAATGGTCTTTGACTATCCAAGGTTTGATGGAACTAATTATGACATCTGGAAAGTATTGATGGAAGAATATCTAGAGTATTGTGGATATGATGTGGAGAAAGCTTACAAGAATCCTTACACTCCTCCTACTAATGGTCTGAGTACACCCAAAGAGATCAGAGCACATGAAGGGAATAATAAGGTGAAGTTCATCTTGAAGGATATTCTGGTACATTCCAGTTGATTAAGGTTCAAAATTTGAAGATAGCTAAGGAAGTTTGGGATGCTTTAGAAAGAGCGCATGATGGTGATGAAAGAGTTAAAGAGGAAAATTGCAGAATTTGGAAACAAAGTTTGATCTTTTACATATGTCCAAAGATGAAAATGTTAAAGCTTATGTATAGAGATTGGATGAGGTAGTGGCTGGAATGCGATCACTTGGCACTATTATAGATGAAACTAGATTGTAAAGAAGATTCTCATAACTCTTCCTGATGCTTATAGTGAGAAGGTGAGTGCTATTAAGTAGACTATAGATTATAATACTTGTACTAAGGATCACTGTTAGGATTTTTGACATCTTATGAGATGAGGAAGTTGAGTCTAAGAAATGGAGGCAAATCAGAGACTGCTTTTAAAGCTACAAAAGTTGAAGATCAGATGAAGAAAAAATTGATGAAATAGCTAGAAGCTAGCTTTGTAGGAAGAATGAGGAAAGGATTAGTAAGTATGAAGTTAAGTTTCCCTTTAAATGATTTAGTTGTGGAGAAATAGGTCATTATGCTGCAAAGTATCTGAAAAAGCTCAAAAGGAATAAACAAAGATATGGAGAAAGAAAAGAAAGGAAAGAAGATTAATAGAGATTACTATGTGAATGAGAACATTAGCATTTCAGATGAAGATTCAATATGAAGATCTAGATGACAATGAATGCTTGTTCTTAGTGATTAAGGATGAACCTACTTCTACTAATTAGAAAAACACGTAAAGGAAAGCCCTCAGAGAAGGAGAAGGAGAAAAATGAAGGTACAGTTATCTCTACGCCCTACATGCTAAACACAAGAATTTTTGGGTAATTGATAGTGGTTTCTCACATCACATGACTGGTGATAAGAGTAATTTTTTTAAGCTTGATAAATATGATGGAGGTTTGGTTATGTTTGGAGATGATACTGGTGCTAAAATATGTGAGATAGGTTCAATAAGTTTTGATGGCAAGCATCATATTGACAATGTTTACTATGTTAAGGGTTTAAGGCATAATTTTCTAAGCGTTGGTTAGATGTGCAGAAAAGGATATGATCTTTGTTTAAGGATGAGAATTGTGAGATCTGGAAAGGATCCAAAACATTGATTGCTATAGGAAAGAAATTTGAAGGGAATATTTATCAACTTAAGGGTGTTGATGGATGATGCTTTATGACTCAGATAAGTGATAGTTGGTTATGTCATAGGAGAATGTGTCACATGAATTTTGATAACTCAGCAAGGATTAGTGTTGTTTCGGTCGTGAGAGATTTACCAAGAATTACAAAGCCTAATAATGCTATTTGTAGGAATTGTCAGTTTGGGAAGTAAGCAAGAAATCATTATAGATCAAGGGAATAACCTACTACTGGACTACTCGATTTAGTTCATATAGATCTTTGTGGTCCTATGAGAGTGAGAAGTCTCCTTGGTGAAAGGTACTTTATGCTTTTAATTGATGATTATTCTAGATATACATGGGTTACATTTCTTAGAGAGAAATCAAATGCATTAGATAGATTCAAGGCATTCAAGGCTATGGTTGAAAATGAAGTGAATTTGGAGATAAAATGCTTAAGATATAATAGAGGTGGAGAATTCACCTCCCATGAGTTCAATATGTTTTGTGAAGTGCATGGAATAAAGAGGAAGTTATCTACTTCGAGAACTCCTCAGTAGAATGGAGTTGTTGAAAGGAAAAATAGAATAGTTCAAGAGGTTGCTAGGTCAATGATTATTGAAGCCAAATTACTGGAAGTTTACTGGAAAAAATCTATTCATACTGTTGTTTATGTGTTCAATCGAGTTCAAGAAAGAGAAAATTGTACAAAGACTCCCTATGTGCTATGGCACGAAAGAATTCCTATAGTGAAATATTTTCAGGTATTTGAAAGCAATGCTATATTAGAAGACATGAGGAAACTTTGGGAAAGTTTGATGCAAGAACTGATGAAGGCATATTTCTTGGATACTCTACTAAAAGCAAAGCATACAAATGTTTCAATAAAAGACTGAGAAAGATTGTAGAGAGATCAAATGTGAAGGTAGATGAGACAATGAAGAACTCTATTGATATTGATGGATATGTGTCTGATGAACATGATTGTGCAAGAATAGAAGAAATTGTGGAAGAAAAGGATAAAGATGAGCAGAAAAGTAGGATGAACATAATGAAAGAGAAGAAGATGCTTTGGTGATGACCCCTAGGAAACCGAAATATGTACAAAGGAATCATTTAAAAAATTAGATTATTGGAGACAAGACAAAAGGCGTATTAACCAGAAGCAAAGTTGTTGCTAAAGTAAATTTGTGTCTATTTTCTGAGATTGAGCCAAAGACAGTAAGTGAAGCCTATAAAGATGAACATTGGAAGGAAGAAATGAAAGAATAACTTTTGCAGATTGAGAAGAATCAGACTTGGGAATTGGTCCAAGACTATCAGATAAAAATATCATTGGATCAAAATGGGTTTTCAAAAATAAGTTGAATTAGAATGGAGAAGTTGTCAAAAAGAAAGTGAGGCTTATGTGTAAAGGCTACTCACAAGTAGAAGGCATGGATTTTAAGCATAATTTTTCCCTAGTAGCAAGAATGGAAGCTACAAGGATGTTCTTGGCATTGGCTACTTATAAATATTTCAAAGTCTATCAGATGGATGTCAAGTCAACATTTCTAAATGGTGAGTTGGAAGAAGTTTACATGGAACAACCAAAAGGATTTTAGTTAACAGATCAATTAGATATGGTGTGTAGATTGAAGAAAGCTTTATATGGATTGAAGCAAGCTCCTAGAGCTTGGTATGCAAGGTTAGACAGGTATTGGATTCAACAAGGATTTAACAAAGGTATGGTAGACAATAATTTGTACTTTAAGATTGAAAATGATAAAGTCTTGATTGTAGTTGTATATGTTGATGACATTATCTTTGGAGGAAATGAAAAAATGTGCAAGATGTTTGTGGAAGAGATGCAAAAATATTTTGAAATGTCTATGTTTGGGGAGATGCATTTCTTTCTTGGGCTATAGATTAATCAATCAGAGAAAGGAATTTTCATTTCACAATATAAGTATGTGAGAGAGATGTTGAAGAAATTTGGGATGGACGATTCCAAACCAGTAAGTACTCCTATGGTGACTGGTTGAAAATTGGGTAAAGATGACGTTTCACCTAAGACTGATCAGAGCAAGTATAGATCTATGATTGGTGGACTATTGTATTTGACTGCTACTAGACTAGATATTATGTAGGCGGTCTATCTCATGGCTAGATTTCAAGAAGATATGAAGGAAACACATGAACATTGCTGCAGTTAAAAGAATATTCAGATATTTGAATGGAACTCCAAATTATGGATTGTTGTAAAGATACTGACCTTACACTTAGTGCATATACAAATGCAAATTGGGCTGGATGTGTAGATGACAGAAAGAGTACAAGTGGTGGTGCATTCTTTCTTTGATGCAAATTGGTGGCATGGTTGAGTAAGAAGCAAGATTCAGTCTCTTTGTCTACTGTTGAAGCTGAGTATATTGTTGCTAGATCTTGCTATACAAAAGTTTTATGGATGAAACAGACATTGAAAAATATCACAGTGCTATATAATGATCCTATTTCTATCTTATGTGATAATACAAGTGCAATTAACATTTCAAAGAATCCTATGATGCACTCAAGGATGAAGCATATATCTATCAGATATCATTTCTTCAGAGAGAAGGTCATGGAGAATGAAGTCAAGCTTGAGTATGTTTTGACAAAGGATCAGATTGCAGATTTATTTACAAAGGCT
>VDFB02047230.1:203295935-203332396 GCA_007258455.2 Sequoia sempervirens | reverse complement strand
CCTTAGATAGCTAGGATGAATCTTCCACAGGCCTTCCTCTCTATTTCACCAGATATTCTTCATACTACCTATTTCTGGTACTCCTTCCCACATGACTATCCAGGATTGCTTCAATCTCCTCCTTCTCTCAAGTAGGTGTTGGAATGTCATACTACCCTATTGTTGGTACTTCCTTCTTCCACCTTCAAGGATACTCTTATCAACCAAATGTTGAACACAGGGAAATGTTGATTCCATCAGCAACTCTCTACTCCTCATGGTATTCCCTTGAATCATGCTTCTTCAAAATCTTACAGTGGACCGAATTTATTCATCTTCAATTTGTTATAGGTTCCCACGGGAAACCTTTCTTTTCTCAAGTGGACCATTACTTCATTGCCAGTCTGAAACTCTTTATTCCTCCTTTTCTGATCTGCCTTAGCCTTATATTGCATATTCATCTTATTAATGTGTTCTCATACCTTCTCATGTATATTCTTGATGTGCTCTACAAAATCTTCGACTTCAGCACTTATTTTCTTCTCTTGGTCCATCTTCCTCAATTATAGAGCTATTCTGGGGCTACCTCCATACACAATCTGGAACGGTGATCTACCAGTGCTTCTATTGACATAATTGTTATAAGAAAATTATGCTTGGGGTAAGATCAATTCCCATCCCTTGGGTTTATTTCCTACCAAACATCTCAGTAGGTTACCCAAATTCCTATTAACAACCTCTATTTGCCCATATGTTTGTGGATGGTGTGCAAATGAATTTCAACTCTGTCTTTAGCTTCTTCCACAAGGTCCTCAAAAAGTACCCCACAAATTTGATGTCCTTGATTTGAAAGCGATACTCTTTGAGACCATGTAGCCTCACCATCTCTTTGAAGAACAAGTCAACAATATGGGCATCATGGGTCTTGACATGGAATGAAATGTGCCATCTTTGAAAACCTATCAACCACCACAAAATTTGAATCATTCCCATTCCCTCATTGTGTCCTTGGAAAACCAAGAACAAAGTCAATACTTATATCCTCCCATGGCCTCTCTGGTATAGGTAAGGGCTGATATAAGCCTATATTCTAGCTCACTCCTTTAGCCATCTGACATACCCTGCAGCTGTGTACAAACTTCTTCACATCCTGTAACAACTGAGGCCAATAATAATGCTCACTGATAATGGCAATGGTCTTATCCTGACCAAAATGTACTGCCATTCCTCCACTATGCTTCTCCTTTATTAGGTTCTCCCTCATGGAACTCCTCGGGATACACAATTGACTTCTCTTAAATAACATGCCATCCTAGATTATGAAATCCAGCTACCTTGTCCTGTCCACTGTGACAGGTTCCTTGCAAGCTTTCCAAGCCTTTGCAAAATTAGGATCTTCTGCATACAGTGTCTTGAGTTCATTGAACGCAACCACTTCAATCTACATCTTTGTCATCAATGTATGCCTCCTACTTAAGGCATCTACAACCCTATTTGACTTCCCACTCCTATGTTTCAAAACAAAGGTGTAATTCTGCAAAAACTCAACCCATTTCATATGCCTCTGATTTAATTTTCCCTGACTATTTAGGTACTGCAAGGCCTGATGATCAGTATATAGAACAAATTCTTTCTGCAACAAATAATGTCTCCATTTATTTAATGCTTGAACTATTGCATAAAATTCCTAATCATATATATAATACTTTCTCTTGGCATCATTTAACTTTTCACTGAAATAGGTAATGGATTTACCTTCTTGGCTCAACACTGCTCCAATGGCACAACCACTGGCATCACAATCCACCTGAAACACCTTGTTGAAATCTAGGAGGGCTAGAACAGGTTGCTCTGCCACCTTTTGCTTCAACAGTTCAAATTTTTTTACTTCTCTAGTGCTCCACTTGAATTCTTTTCTATCCCCTCTCATTGTTTTAGTCAGGGGTCCACAAATACTACTAAAGTTTCTAATGAACTTTCTATAAAAACTAGCCAAACCATGGAAAGATTTCACCTTGGTAGCAGTTCTTGGGGTAGGCCATTCCAGAATAGCCTTCACCTTCTCTGGGTCCATCTTGAGACCTTCTGCTGAGACAACAAACCCCAAGTACACTAACTCCCTCTTCACAAAACTGCACTTCTTCAGATTAATCAACAGTTTCTCTTCTCTTAATTTCTCAAAGGCTCTCCAAATATGCATCAGATGCTCATCCAACATCTTACTGAAAATAAAAATGTCATCTAAATACACAATAACAAAACCTCCCAGAAATTCTTTTAGTACCCCGTTCATGAGCCACATGAATGTGCTTGGTGCATTGGTTAGCCCAAAAGGCATGACTAACCACTCATACATACCCTCTTTGGTCTTGAAGGTAGTCTTCCATTCATCTCCCTCTCAAATATGGATCTAGTGATATCACTCTTTAGATCAATCTTTGTGAAATCTTGAAACTCCCTCAAATAGTCCATCAAGTCATCCATCCCTTGGTAGGGGAAATCTGTACTTGATTGTTATCTTGTTTATGGCTCAGGAATCTGTACACATCCTCCACTCCCCATCCTTCTTTGGTGCTAGTACTACAGGTACTGCACATGGACTCAAACTCTCCTATATCAAACCCTTTCTCAACAACTATTGAACTTGTCTGTTCAACTCCTCATTTTCTGCTGGAGTCATTCTATGAGCTACCTTATTTGGAAAACTAGATCCAAGAATCAAGTCAATCTGATGACTGATTTTCCTTATTGGTGGTAAACCCTTAGGTACATTATCAGAAACAATATCCTAAAACTCATCCAGCATCCCAGAAACTTCTTCTGGAACCTTCTCACTATCCTCCTTACTCACTCTAGGAATCAATGCATAACACACATGCTCATGCTTCATACCTTCTAAAAAATTTCTTCCATCTACATAACAGATTCTAGCACTACTGCTCGATTTCGACAAGTTTTGGGGCCATTCTAGGAACTCCTAAGTGCCTCAAATCTAGCAGGAAGATTTTTAGGTGCAAATATGAAACTAAAGAGTGCAATCTTTCAACCCAAGAATAGAAATTAAAATGGGGTGGGAATTTCATTGTGACAAAGGGGTATTCAAAATGTAAAAGGAAACATCTAAAAGCGAGAGCTTGGGGAGATTTAACTATTTTTGGGTGGTCTGGATTGCCCTTACACCCGCAGGGATGCTCTGCATCCAGATTAGAGAAGTCTTGAGAGGGTCTTGAGAGGGATGGAGAGAGAGAGTGGGAGAGAGGGAGTGTGAATGGGAGTGGGAGAGTGGGGAGAGAGGAGTGCAATGGGTGGGAGAGGGTGGGAGAGAAGTAGAAGGGAGAGAGAGTGGGAGAGAGGAGAGGGAGGAAGAGGGATGAGGAGAGAGGAGAGGGAGGGGTGTGGGAGGAGAGTGGGAGAAGTGGGAATGGGGAGGGAGAGGGGGAGGAGAGGTTAGTGGCGGGTGGCAGAGAGAGTGGGAGATGAAAAGGTGGGAGAAGGTTAAGGAGAGGGTGGGAGAGATTGGGGAGAGGGTGGTAGAGAGGGTGTGAGAGATTGGGAGAGGGTGGGAGAGAGTGGGAGAGAGTGGGAGAGAGTGGGAGAGAGTGGGAGAGAGTGGAAGAGGGTGGGAGAGTGTGGGAGAGAGATTGGAAAGAGTGGGAGAGGAGGAGAGAGGGTGGTAGAGGGGTGGTAGAGAGTGGGAGAAGGGAAGTGGGGGAGAGAGAGGGAGGGAGAGTGGGAGAGGGAGAGTAGGGGAGTGGGAGAGAGAGAGTTGGAGAGAGAGAGAGGGAGGAAGAAAAGTGGGAGAGAGAAATTATAGGTGGGGGAGAGGGAGAGGGAGGAGAGAAGGTGGGAGAGGGTGCTTGGGGAGAGAGAGTGAAAAGGAGAGGTGGGAGAGTGAGGGAGGAGGAAGAGAAGTGGGCGATGGTGGGAGGGAGGTGTGGGAGGTGGGAGAGTGGGTACAAGCGAGAGAGAGTGGGAGGGAGTGTGGGAGAGTGGGAGATAGGGAGGGAGTGGGAGAGGGTAGGAGAGAGTGGGATAGAGTGGGATAGAGTGGGAGAGGCTGGGAGAGGCTGGGAGAGATTGGGAGAGGTTGGGAGAGTGGGAGAGAGTGGGAGAGAGTGTGAGAGGGTCAGAGAGGGTTGGAGAGAGTGGGAGAGAGTGGGAGAGGGTGCAAGAGAGTGGGAGAGAGCGGGAGAGGGTTGGAGAGAGGGTGGGAAAGAGTGGGAAAGAGTGGGAGAGAGTATAGACAAAGAGAGATAATAAATCTATAAAAAAACCAATTTTTTCATAACACGAGTGCATTTTAAATATGTATAAACATGACCATTTTAGCAAGAATGAATGAGTTTCACTTTTCTTTTCTTTCAATATGTAATAATGGAAGCGCGTTATAGCGCTCTCGCATTATGACTTTTCAAAAAAAAAATTGAAAGTGGCCACAAATTTGCTACCCATCTCCATGTACCTTCCCCAACCAGAGTTCTTTATATTCATTATATTAGTAATCATTCATTACACTTTTTATCTCTATTATAGTCAATACTCTATGCCTTATCATATCATAATTCACTCTATGCTACTCTATACTAATAGTGAACATTTATTTCTATCTATTTATAGTTCTAATAGGGGATGTGGACCTTAGATAATATCCCTAGAGTAAATTCTATCTTCCTAAGCTCATTTTCTGGAATGTTCTTTTCGATTATATATTAAGTATCTTTGAATTGGTGTTTGTACACTATTTTTTGACTAACATATATGATAACCAAAAAACTAGTGCAAGGGATAGAAACTATGAAACTATTAGTATATAGATGATTTCAAAATAAAAAATAAAGTAATAGACTTAGTTTCATAAGACAAAAATTAAATGCTAAATAAAAACACTCACATTAGCATAAATTGATTTATAAACTAGATGAGGATCTACATATATAGGCCTATTATATTCATGAATCTAGGGGATGAAAAGTCCAAGAGATATGAGTTAAGTCTCAATAACTCTCAATTAGGAGTTAACTTATATTCCAACCAAGCCAAAGGTTACCTTGACTAAATAGAGGTGACACTTAAATACCATCAATCAATGATTTGATGAGATAGTCTTAAATCAAGGTGTACACATCATTTTTAGCTACCTAGGAGATAATATTTAGGTTTTTGTCTTATTTTATGTGAACTTAATAAATAGGTGTAGCATCACAATTAAGGTATAACTTATCTAGGATGGATAAAATATTATACCAATAGTTAGAAAACTTTTACTACTCAAAATTTTCTTGTGTTGAATGGTGCCACATTTATTTAAGGTGACCTTTATTAATTAAAGTGGACAACACACAAAATATATACATGAATTAAAGGCATGCACATATTGGGCCATGTGCAATAGAACACTCATGACCACCTTTTTTTAGGAGATTAATTTTAAGCAATCATAATCTTATTATTAATTGTTGATAGGTAGTTATATTGATTCAACCAAATAGAAGCAACTGCTACGAAATTTCTTGGTTGTTAATTCCTCAAAATTGTTCAATTCATCAATTGGGTGTTCATTCTTCTCTCTTAAAAATGCTTTCTATAAATAGTGGATCTAATTGGAGGTGCAAATCATGATTGTCCAAGCATTGATAATAAATGATTTTTACTTGCTTTATTAATTTTACCTTTATCAATAACACTTCAAAATATCATTCTTGTAATTTTTGTGTTTATGCTCCTAAATGAAAAATAATTAAAACTTATCACTAAAAGTGAATGTTTATAGATGTAAAAATTTGGGATGTGAACTTTTTAAACATAAGATTTATATAAAAAGCTATCAAATTAAGTTTTATATTTGTAGCAATGTTTCATCATATCTAAAACTAATTCATAGAGCTATTATATAGATAATTTTAATATTTACCAAAATTACCTTTTAAATTAAATCTAACTCTAATCTTAACCTATGATATTTAGTTTTAAGCAAGTCTTCGATTCCATCCTCACCACAATATGCAATGCTCTATTTATACTTGTAAAATATATAATTTTCATTAGAAGCTATACCATTCTTGATAGAGAGTTCACTTATGTGTGACCTCTACCTATATAAGCCACTCCCAATCAATGTGACATGTAACCTTCATTATTTTCAAGAATCCTAACCACATGCATGGAATAAAGATTGAGGGAATAAGGAGATGGGAAGAGATCCCATTCTTGATTATCTCAAACCCAATGCCTTCCTTACAAACTCTATGATGGATTTCCATAAGTAGAGCTCTTACCAAATTGTACCCTTGTCTAAATGATTTTGGGAAAAAGGATAAAATGAACCTAGTTGAATCCACCTATAATAGAGATCTTATGTATTGTCTTGTGAAAAACCACAAATATAAGCACCAACCATAGGAAATCCAAAAAATCCAAAACTTAGCATTGTGGGTATAGAGTACTAGAGGTCATCCCATGTTGTAACATTGTCTCCAATCCAATATGTAGTAGATTTTTTAGATCCAACATAGGTAGAGCAAGTCAATATTGTGATATACTCGAGTTTTACCTATTCTAAACAACTAAAATGTAATGGAGAAACACAAAGAAACACCTCAAGATTAGCCTAAGGAATTTGTTAATACAAAGAGATAAAATTGAAAAGGATGGAAAATGGTTATACTTTCTCTTTGCAGTTTGAACGCCTTGGTTGGCCCTTTATTTTAGATTGCTTGTATGCTCCTTAGATGGCTATTGATGTAGCTAGATGCAAGATTTAACTATATGGTTGAATGTAAATGCAAATTGATAAAATGGATGGCTAGATGAGTGCACAAAATGACAACATAAGCTTGCTTGAATGACTAAGTGTTCTCAATGCCTTAGAGGAGGGGGTATTTATAGAGAAATTTTAATTTTCTAGAGAATTCAATGGTTGAGATTTATCCAACAAGGCTAAGATTAAGGGCTAAGGTGAGTTGAGGACTCACAAGCCCTCATATTTTGACATGTGGAATGTGAAGTGGCTTAGGATAAGATGATGGGGAAGTGAGGTGGAAGGGAGATACATAATGTGTAAGAAGTACATGTACCTTGGAAGTACGTTGGGGGCTAAGAAGAATCTTGAGTGAATAAATGTGAATTAAAAATTCACATGCTTGGAAGAATCCCATGGACAAGCCCATGTTCCAAAAAGGGAAGCATTTGTCCGCATGTGACTTGATGTGACAAGTCAAATGTTCTAGAAGTTGCATGGGGAAAGGGGGATTATAGGAGGAATAAAAGTGAATTAAAAATTCACATGAGGAAGAGAGGAGCCTAGGATAAATAAATGTGAATTAAAAATTCACATGGGAAAGAGGGTCAATGCTAAAAAAGGCAAATAGAAAAATTGACTAAAAAGAAATGCTAAATGTGGCTAATGACTTTGATTAAGGTTGTTGAAACACTTGATTAGGATAATTAATGAAAGATTAGAGGCAAGTGGAAAATGTAGGAGGATGTGACATTAATCTTAATTAAGTGGTGCACATCCTAATCCAGGATTAATTAGATTAATCTGTATTAGAAGAAGGTTATGGAGAATGTGACAAGGAGAGAAAAATTTAAAATTGATTTTATTCAAAAATGTTGAATGACTAAATTAAATAAATTCATGTATTTATTTATTTTAGAGAGGAAAAGGATGTAAGGGAAAGCATTTAATTGTTAAATTAAATACTTTTAGGTAGAAAGTGTAATATTAATTAGATAAATTAATATTGAGGGAATGGATGAATACAGAGGTAAATTTAATCGTAGGGGAGGGATCAAATTTAAATGTCTACATTTTTTCCTTCTTCGAAATATTGTTAGAATAATATTGTTTCAAAGAAAAATAAAATGCAAATGATGAAGGAAGTGATAGGAGTTGATGCCCTAGCACGAAAGAGGTTGAATGAACTACCCAAATTGAGGGAAATGAAAGGGGATGCCCAGTCTTGCAGGAGAAGGCTCGTGTGGAGGAATGGAGAAGAATGAGAGGGTATGCCCCCTCAACGAGGAGGATGGGGAAGGCAAAGGGGTCTCAAGTGACTTCTTGAAAGTATGACATTGTATATGTCATTGTAAAGAGCACAAAAAATTAAGAAGACTAACATTCGAATGGAGTCGATCATACGTATGTAGTTTGTAAATGATGGCCCTGGGAAGTTAGGGATCTAGGGTGCACTCACCTTGGGTTGGGGTATATTCACCCAGGTGCAGTGTTCTTCTACCCTGACTTAGGGCATACTCGCCCTAGGTTGGGGCGAACCAGGAAGTTAGGGGTCTAGGGCACACTCACCCTGGGTTGGGGTGTATTCACCTTGGCTTGGGGCATACTCGACTCAGGTTGGGGCATACTCGCCCTGGCTTAGGGCATACTCACCCCGAGTTGGGGCATACTCGACTCGAGTACAAGGCATTTCCACCCTAGGTTGGGGTATACTTGCCCCAGGTTATGGCGTACTCACCACAAGTTGGGGTACTTCCGCCCTGGGTTGGGGTGTACTCACCCCAGTGCAGGGCGCTTCCACCCCAGATTGCGGCGTACTCACCTCGGCACAAGGGTGCTTTCACCTTGGTGCGGGGGTGCACCTACCCTAACTGGAAGATAGATTTTCCCTAACTAGGGTGAAGTAGGAGGGGGGAGGATAAAGAAACTAAGAGAGAAGAAAAGAGATGTGAAGTATTTGCACAACCAAAATCATAGGGTGAATGCAATGCAACGGTAATGACCATAAAATGCAATCCTAATATGATTTTCCATCTTCAGAGCACTAATTTTTGATATAGCATAAGACACCAAGTGCCAGGGTATGTGGAACCAAGGCAGATTAGTGTCTAATGAATGAAACAAACACACAAGAAGGCTATCCCAAAACCCCAAAGTCACCATGACTTTGGTCGAGCTAGCTATTGGAATAACTACAAGCACACGAGGATGCCCTAGCATAAAACAAGACCACAAGGATCTTGGTGGGTACTACATCGGACAACCAAGAAGACACAAACAAATAAAAGATCAAGATATGCCCCTATGTGTACCAGTCAAAGCACACCATGATATGATGGATCAAGGCGGCCTTGACAAGTGATGATAGGGAGCTCAAATGATAAACAAAATCCAAAAGCATCAAAAGATCACAATCAAATTCGAGATCGATTGGATCTGTTGATACTAGTAGATCTCATTTGTTATGAACCAGCTAGATAAGTGCATAGCTTGATGACATGAAACAAGGGAGACAAGACATGAGATTGACACACCCTAAAGACCTAGGGGCTCGGGGGCTAATCAAAGATTAGCCTTGCCCATGTGAAATTGTAGAGCCCTTGTAGTTCAATAAAAGGTTGTTGGCTGACCATGGATAAAAGCAGAAAGTGGACGATGAAGACTGATGGTGGATGACAAATACCAGAGGGAAAAAATCAAAGATCGATGATAGATGATAAAGGAGTGAATAGATAGAACCCTAGGGGAAAATCAAATGATTGGCCTTGCCTACGTGAAAGCGTAGGGGCAACATAGTTCGACAAAAGATCAAAGATAAATGATGGATAAAGGATGGCAAGATGATCATTGATAAGGGGATAAAATGATGGGACCGATACGATGAGACAAGATAGACTTGTTGGATCAGATAGGATGATGGAGATCACACGAAGCTTAAGAATGGGATAGTGGTCCAAATCATCAAAATGAATTGGGAGGATGATATGATAGAGAGATGAACGATGAGAAAGGATAGGAGATTGAAAAGATGTGTAAGAGAAGCATAAGTGATGGCGACGAGATAAATTCCATCAGGTTGCATGGAGGGAGGCCTATAGCTAGATATCGCTGACAAGAGATTGTGAGATGGGATGAGGATAAAGATGAAATAATGGATAAAGAGATAGGGATGGGAGATGGAAGGGATTGTTTGGATGGATAGGAAGATAAGGATTGGGAGATGAAAGGGATGTTAGGATAGATGGATAGGAAGATAAGGATGGGGAGATGGGAGGGATGTTGTGATAGATAGATAGGGAGATGAAGGGATGTTATGATAGGTGATATTTCCAAGGACTATGTTACAAAGGAAGTAGATGCCCACACTCTAGATATGTCATGTATGATGAGGCATGAGGGTTGGAAGACGAGTGGATGGGAAAATAAAGGAGATAACTAGAGGAGGATAGGATGGGTGACTAAGGAATACAATAGAGAAAAGATGAGGGGAATGTATACCAAAAGGTGTCCAAACCATGCAGAGATAGGTGCCCCTATTTTGATCAAGATCACAAGAAAGATGGCAGGATGGGAGGGTATGTGTAGGATCATGATGGGCCAAAAAGTGGCGATATGATGGGTATGTGGTTGACTTTTTTTTTACCCAAAATTGATGAAATGAAAAGGGTTTTTTAAGGAAATTCTTAAATTTCCACCAATATAAATTATGCTTTACTTTGAATTTAATAAATAATTATTATTCATTTTCTATTTTAATTACGACTAAAGTCCTGATTGATATACTGATTGAAAAAAATCTATAGCTTTCGAATGGTATCACATTTTTTGAATCTGAAACATGCATCACATTCTATGCTTCACATATGATAGGATGAGAAAAATAAGAATTGAATTTCATGAATTTTTGAACAAGTTAAGGTGGTCAAACATATGAGTTTTTATGTTTTTTAAAAGTTGTAATAAAAAAATCATAATTACTTATTTATTTGGAAAAAAATTACAAACAATTATGCATCACATTAGGACATGAGTCCTCTACTTATGTCTAAAATCTTATAAAAGATTATTATCATTTTATTGTGGATAGGGTGATTAGATAGACACCTACTTGTTATTTTTCCCTGAAATTTAAGTACTACTGCATTGAAATTTCAAATTTTCACCAAATAGATTATTTTATTTTTTAAATAAACCTAGTAGTTTAGAAACTATATTCAATTTGCTACAGATTCTATTCTTACATATTTTAAAAATACTATAGATAACTTATTCAAATTTTTACATCAAGTTTCATAACTTTGATTTTTCTGATTTTTCTGCCACTTAAGGGCCTAGTTTATCTATGATGATCCTACACATACCCGGGAGATAAATGGGATATGATTGTAGGATGTGTTTGATAGGTGGAATGGAGGAGATGAATGAAGAGGATGTATAGTAGCAAGATGGATGCATAGTTGGAAGCATAGCATAAAGCATAACAGATGGAGGGAATGCATATCAGGAAACTACCCTCAAGTGTGGAAAAGGACAGATGGGGATTTACGCATGATGCCCATTTGCCAAGTTCTCATCATGGTACTTATCCAAGGTGCTTGTTTTCCATGTTTCCACCATTGGACAAATTATTTCTCTTTAATTTTTAATTTTGTTTTTGGATTTTTCTTTTTTTTTACTTTTTCTAATTTTTTGTATTTTTTTGGATTTTTTTGACTTTTTGGATAGCGTGCGGAAGGAGATGGATAAGGATAGGGATATGGATAAGTGGATATGCGAGAAGGATATGGATGAAGGAATCTAGCATCAAGTTTCATACGAGGTATTAAGAGCCCATGTGTGAGGTGACTATTGGATGTTGGTACAATCTTATTAGGATAAATGGATTATGCAATATGATCAATCAGAGGGATTTAATGGGGGAGGTATGTGGGATAATGGATGAGGGGATGTAAAGGGTATGGATAGAATGATGGGGTGGTGAGTTCAAGACCAACATTGGCACATACGGTGATGGATGTGAAATGATAAGAAGATTAATGGATGGAGAATGTGGGATAATGGAGGAGATGGGATAGTGAATTTTGGGACATAGGGACCCAAAACTGATTTAGGAGAGGGTGGATGAAAACAATTAACATTTAGATTAGCAACTTTGGATGTTGTTATAGATTTTTCATTTGAACGTGTTGCATCTTTTTTCTTTGGGATCCACATGGTTTTGATCTTTTCTTTGGTGGACCTTTGCGGGCTACGGATTTGATTTTGATTTTGGATTTTATTTTTCTTTTCTTCAACATGTTGTTTAGAGGGGACATAAGAAGCTTTAGATTCATGTGGATGTTTAGATTGATGCATCTTTATTTTGGCATCCAAAGTGTTTTTAATAGCAATGGGATGGGTGTAAGGAGAAGGATGGTGTGGAGCGATGGAGGTAGGATTATGGGAATTATGTGTAGATAGAGGATGTGTAGGTATGTGCCTTTGTTGATCCTAACTATGGGATATGAGAGTTGGATATTTATGATGGGTGATATGGATAGGTGATGGATGGATGAAAGGATGAATAGGACAAAATGGAGGAGGTGATTTCGGGATACAAGGGCCCAAAATGGACTTAGGACCTAAAGAAGACATGGACGGGGTAGATGGAGGATGGGTGATGATGGATGGACGGATGTAAGGACCCAAAATGGATGGAGCAGATGAAGGAGAAATATGGATTATTGTTTTGAGGTGATACGATGGAGGAGGGATAGTAGAAAATCATCTGGTGGAGTGATGGGAAGAGCCTATATTTCTTGTGGAGGAGGCTCACTTAGGATGTCTAGAAGTTGTACCAACATCTTTAGATTGTGAGTCTTGAGAAATAGGTCCAAGACCTCACATATAGATTTTTTCTTTGACCTGGATGGGCTCTAGAATACCTTGCTGATGAAGGCCTAAACCTTTTCCTTGATAGTTCATGTTCTTAAACATTTGATCCATGATAGGATTTTTGTTATTCTGGAAGAATGATACAAGTCCATTATTAGGTGGGAGAGGATGGGTGGCGTATATGCTTTTTTTTTTCTTCTGCAAGGAGACCACCATGGAGGAATGAGAGGGGACCAAGGGGATATGGAATAGGTAGTGATGGAGGATCAAGAAATGGAGATGGTGGGATAGCAACATATTCCTGATTAGAAAGAGTGATTGGTAAGGGATTAGGAGAGGGATTAGGGGATATGATAGGATCTAGATTTGTGACAGTAGGCGATAAGGGATGATGCGATGGAGATGGAGATAAGGGCTCATGAGATGGAGTGGTGGAATCCTAAGTGACAAGGGGATCATAGGTTGGAATGGATGGGGGACTGTGATCTTGAGGTAGACTAAATGGGATGGTAGGGTCTTGATCTAGAGAAGGGGATATGTTGGTATGCTTTGGATCAAAATTTTGGCATGACTCATCTTGTGTGAATGGCAGGATGATAGAGTGTTGGAGGGACTCTTCAAGTTGGGGAGATGGAAGGATGGAGGATTCAAAGCATTCATTGGAATGTATTTCAATGATACTAGGGGTAGGAGAAGTGGATTGGACTTGGGTATCTTCGATGGATTGGGTGGATCTAGGAGTAGAAGATGGGTGTTCAATGGATTTGGTATATGTGATGGTAGGAGAGGGGGGCTCAGTGGATTAAGAGGATTTGATGGTTTCGACGGTTTGAGCAATGCTAGGGGTGGTATCAATAATGATAGGTGTGGTATGGAGAAGGGTATCATCACTAATGATCATGGATGATGAATTGGGATGGCATGGTTGCATAACTTCAAGGTGTGGAGTGGGAGATGTCTTCTTTTTCATGAGTCCTTGGAGAACTTTTGTAGTGAGAAACTTGCATATTCTAGGCTGAGATGGTGTGATAGGAATAGATGAAGGATTAAGGATGGGTGTAGGATTAGGATTATATGGGGGAATGGGATTGGATGTAGGACTGGGAATAGATGGGGGATTAAGATTAGATGAAGGGTTATGATACAGGTATTGGAATGGTGAATTAGGACAAGAGGATACGGATGGTGGATTGTAGTAAGGATATTGGGGTGGTGGATTAGGATGGGAATATTGAGATGGCAGATTGAGATAGGGAGATGTGGATGATGGATTAGGATAAGAAGATGTGGATGTTAGATTAGGATAAGTTGATGGGGGTGTAGTTTTAAGATAAAAAGGTATGGATGTAGGATTAGGATGGGAAGAATGATAAGAAGGATTATGATAGGAAGATTGGTATGGAGGATTAGGATAGCGAGCATATGTGGATGAAGGATTGGGCTATGCAAATGTGGACAGGGGATTATAATAGGGATGTTCAAATACTAGATTGGGATAAGAAGACATGGATGTTGGATAGGAAGATGATGTAAAGGGGGGATATGATGGAGATGGGGGTGATGAAGATAATGGATGTCCCTTGTCAAAGGTAGCATAAGGAGCATTATTAGGCATAGATGTAACAAGATAGCTCGGGGAGGGGATTGGATCTTGGAAAGTGGTTGGAAAAAGCTTACTAGCAATAATAGCATCAAGGGGATCTATGTCATATACCTCTTGATCAACAAGATTTTCATTATTGTCATTGACGTAATTAGGGTTTCTCTTGAATACTATTGATGGAGGATAAGGGTTCATGATAATGAAAGGATAAATTGGATGGATCAAGTATTTTGAATGGAAACGGACTAAAGCTCAAATTGGGATTGGATTAAAGCTCAGATTAGGATGATTAGATGATGTGATGGGATTGATTGTGATGATTGGAGTTGATTATCAAAGGATGATTATGACACAGAATCTACCTTGAGATGGAAGTAGATTGATTGGGTCGAAGGTGATCAGATAGGGATGTGACTGGATTGGATTGGATAAGATCGATCGATGATTGATAGTAACAACTGATGGATTGGATTGGATGATGAAAGGGATTGGAAAACCCCATTCGAAGATCACCCTAGGTGAATTAAGATACTGATTGATCAAATTAAAGGATGAAATGATGATTGTGGCACTGAATCCATCTTGAGATTGAAGGTGAATTGATTGGGCCGACAATGATGATTAACTTAGGACAGATGACAATCCTAAGTAGATGTTGATGATGACGATCAATTCAGACACTTAGGTCAATTCGAATAATAACCTGAAACAAAGTTCAAGGGATTTGGGTGGGGAAATGACAAGGGATGTGTAACCTAGGGATGCTTGAGCATGATTAAAGCTTAGATTAAGATTGGATTGAAGGATATGACGGGATTGGTTCCACCAGTCGAATTTGGGAACTTGATCTGTTTATTATCTGTTTGCTAATTTTTTGCTACATAGGGGTGAATTTTCCCTTCTTGGGTGAATCTTCCCTCACAAAGGGGTGAATTTTCCCTTCTGTAGGGTAGATTCACCCCACTGTAGGGTAGGGTTTCCCCACTATAGGGCAGGTTCACCCCACTATAGGGGCAAGTTCACCCCACTACTTTTGGACTCTCTGAGTGGGTAAATAAGTAGTTAGAACAAAGAGATAGGTGATTGGAATAGGGTGTTAGATAACTGAATAGAGGAAATAGATGGCTGGATTAGGAAAACGAATGATAGGAGTGGATGAACAAGCACTCAAAACTGGTAAACAATTGTTTAGAATGGATGAATGATTCTCAAGTCACAAAAATGAAAGCTCAAAATGAGTAAACGATTGATTAGAAAGGATAAAAAAATCTCAGAATGAGGGGATGGATGCTTGGAATGGATGAAAGATTACTCGAAATGAGTAAACAAAGGATCGAAAGGGATGAAAGACTACTTGGTCAAAAAAATGTTTGGAATGGCTAAACGAAGGTTCAGAATGATAAAATGGAGGTTTAGAATGATCAAACGAAAGTTTTAGAGGTTTAGAATGACAAAACGAAGGCTTGGAATGATTAAACAGGGGTTTGGAATGATTAAACAGAGGTTTAGAATGATAAAATGGAGTTTTAGAATGATCAAACAGAGGTTTCGAAGGTTTATAATGACAAAATACAGGCTTGGAATGATTAAATAGGGGTTTGGAATGATAAAACGATGGTTTAGATGCTAAAAGGAGCTAAATAGGGTGATTTTGGCTATTCAGGATGGCAAATTCACCCCACTATAGTAAATAGAAGGGAAAATTTTCCCCTCTATAGTGAACAGGGACTTGGTTTTGATGAAAATGACTATGGAAAGGACAACCATAAGGCCAAATTGTCAAAAACTTTATTGGTTTCTCACAAAAAAGCACTTTCAAACAAGCACAATCCTATGATTAGTGTTAAGGGTATGGCCAATAAAGGTCTTAATCTAGGATGCACAAGGTGTCTAGGGAGTCCTCAATATACTCTTGGTACGTGAGGCACAACTGTGAACACTAGCCTATCACAAACATGAGTCAAGAACCCCAGCGAGATATTGAAGGGCTTAGACCAACTCTTCATGTCTATCTAGGTATCACCCTAGCTTCCACACTCCACCAATTATGACACAACTGGATTGAGGTACAACTTTCGTTCTCACTCCTTTATATACCATGCTACTATATGTGTGGTTGGAATCATCCCTTGGGGTGATGAAATCCACAAGCAAGTCTCACTAGAAAGAAGACACTAAACATTTCTAACTACTCCCCAAGCTCACATGAAGTGCAAGGGGAAAGTGAAAACAAACTAATGCCCCCTTGGGTGACACAAAAATATAGACACAACAAGTAATGATTATTAATTTTCCTAATTAAACTATTTTCTTAGATTAACGAAAACAACGAGGACAACTTTTAAAATCTTAGCAAACGGATAGCCCTACAAGCAAATGTTAGTTGTTTTATCATTTTTTTTTCATTAATTACACAAGAATATGCTATAGAATATTAGAAAAAATACAAATATCCTTGCAAAAGACAATGTTAGGGCATTAGGATATGAAAACAACAAAAAATAGGAGCAAAAACGAAGCTAAAATGGTCATTTTACCTCTCAAAATGTGTTGTTTTGGGGCATATTCGCCCCTCTATAGTGACCAAGAGGGTGTGGTCGCCCCTCTACAGTGAACTAGAGGGTGTAGTCGCCCCTCTGTAGTGACCAAGAGGGCGTAGTTGCCCCTCTGCAGTAACCAAAAGGGAAAATTCACCCCTCTGTAGTGAACATGAGGGTGTAGTCACCCCTCTGTAGTGACCAAGAGGGTGTAGTTTCCCCTATGCAGTGGCTAGGAGGGAGTAGTCGCACCTTTGCAGTGACCAGGAGGGCATAGACTCCCCTCTGCAGTGACTAGGAGGGTGTAGTCGCCCCTTTGTAGTGAGATGTTAGCAAACAAAATTGAAAACTGGGCATAGTTGTCTTTCTACAGTAAAAGGTTAGCAAGCCAAAATTCAAACAAGGGTGTAGTCACCCTTTTTTAGTAAGATGTTTGTAAGAAAAATTGAAAATAGGGCATAGCTGCCTTTCTACAGTGAAATTTTAGCAAGCAAAATTGAAAACAGGGCGTAGTTTCCTTTCTATAGTGAAACAAAGGGCGTAATCACCTTGCTGCAGTGAAACAGAGGGCGTAATCACCTCTCTGCAATAACCAGAGGGTGTAGTCGCCCCTCTGTAGTCACCAGGAGGGTGTAGTTGCCCTTTTCCAAAGGGTGTAGAGGGCGTAGTCACCCTTCTGCAGTAACCAAAGGGTGTAGTCGCCCCTCTGCAGTCACCGGGAGGGCATAGTCGCCCCTTTGTAGCAACTAGGAGGGCATAGTCGCCCCTCTACGTCTTGTTCCTACAAAAAATCTCAACAAAAACAAACATTAAATGTAGGAACCTACTTGTGGGTCCCACCGGGTATGCCAAAAATGTGATATTCTTGAGTTTTACCTATTCTAAACAATTAAAATGCAATGGAAAAACACAAAGAAACACTTTAAGATTAGCCTAAGGAATTTGTTAATACAAAGAGATAAGATGGAAAATGATGGAAAATGGTTAGACCTTCTCTTTGTAGCTAGAACTCCTTGGTTGGCCCTTGATTTTGGATTGTTTGTATGCTCCTTAGATGGTTGTTGATGTAGCTAGATGCAAGATTTAATTATATGGCTGAATGTAAATGCAAATTGATAAAATGGATGGCTAGATGAGTGCACAAAATAATAGCATAAGCTTGCTTGAATGACTAAGTGTTCTCAATGCTTTAGAGGAGGGGGTATTTATAAAGAAATTTGAATTATCTAGAGAATTCAATGGTTGAGATTTATCCAACAAGACCAAGATGAAGGGCTAAGGTGAGTTGAAGACTCACAAGCCCTCATATTTTGGCATGTGGAATGTGAAGTGGCTTAGGATAAGATGATGGGGAAGTGAGGTGGAAGGGAGGTATATAATGTGTAAGAAGGACATGTACCTTGGAAGTACATTGAGGGATGAGAAGAATCTTGAGTGAATAAATGTGAATTCAAAATTCACATGCTTGGAAGAATCCCATGGACAAGACCAGGTTCCAAAAAGGGAAACACTTGTCCACATGTGACTTGATGTGACAAGTCAAATGTTCTAGAAGTTGCATGGGGAAAAGGGGATTCTAGGAGGAATAAAAGTGAATTAAAAATTCACATGAGGAAGAGAGGAGCCTAGGATAAATAAATGTGAATTAAAAATTCACATGGGAAAGAGGGTCAACGCTAAAAAAGGCAAATAGAAAAGTTGACTAAAATGGAATGCTAAATGTGGCTAATGACTTTGATTAAGGTTGTGCAAACACTTGATTGGGATAATTAATGAAAGATTAGAGGCAAGTGGAAAATGTAGGAGGATGTGACATTAATCTTAATTAAGTGGTGCACATCCTAATCCAGGATTAATTATATTAATCTGGATTAGAAGAAGGTTATAGAGAATGTGACAAGGAGAGAGAAAAAGGAAAAATTTAAAATTGATTTTATTCAAAAAGGTTAAATGACTAAATTAAATAAATTCATGTATTTATTTAATTTAGAGAGGAAAATGATGTAAGGTAAAACATTTAATTGTTAAATTAAATACTTTTAGGCAAAAAGTGTAATATTAATTAGATAAATTAATATTGAGGGAATGGATGAATAAAGAGGTAAATTTGACCGTATGGGAGCGATCAAATTTAAATGTCTACAAATATAAATGGCCTCTTATTCAATATCAATTTTAGAGCCTTGTTGGTTACAATGACCTCTATGAGCCCATAAATATTATGTGCATTGTACTCCAATATATCATTATAGTGAATAGCATTAGTTGGCATGGTTTTCTTACCCAAATGTATGTGAATTATAGAAGCATTGATTTTGTAAGATGGACCATCCTAAATGCTAGTATTGGCATTGTACTACAAATCAAACAATAATCTAGTTGTCCATCTTTTCTTGGGCAATCCCCATCCTTTGGAAAGGAGCATGCAGTTCCACTACACAAGTTTGTGCCCTCATTCATATCAAGTCAAAGCCCATCAAATGGAATCATATTGTGAAATTAAGAGATATCATTTTCTTAGAAAGAGAGGCTCTATGGGTTAAGAAAACTTGGAAAATATATTGCACTTGCTCATAGTTGTGCAATGTAAGGAGCACCTATTTTTTTCACAAAAATACCATCTTGTATTCCTCTTTGAAATGTTTTCATGTTTCATTTATGCTTATTCCTACACATATTAATCATTAAGCAAATAATATGAGCGTTATTCTCATGTAACTTTATCACTTCTAAGCTTTGAACATATTTAAGGACTAAACTATACAAATAATTTGAGTACAACATTGGGTTGCTTATTGATGAAAAATTATATTTAGCATTACTTGGATCAGTTATGTGAACATATTTTTTCCCATTAGAATGAATTCCTCCAATAAATTCTCTATTTTTTTTACCTGGTCTAGAGTGAAATCCTTGAAACCATCAATATAATCAATGTATGTCCACATAAATTCAAGACGAATTTTTACTTCTACATATCTAGCTACAATTGATTTAAGGTCTTAATTTTTTTTATATCCATATATGTAGTGGTAATGACCTGTACAATTGAATCTGTATATGTAAATACTTATTTAAAAAGTTGCAACTTCATGGTTTACTTTAGAAGCATAACCTTTTTATCATAACCAAAACATTCCTTTACATTGAATATAAGAGATTCTTTTAGATATTTGGAGCATATACTTTTATTGTAGCCAGTGATACGCTGATTGAGGTCAAAGAAAGGAAAAATTTATACCCAACTAAGAAATTCATGGCATTGGGGGAAGTCTACCCACTAGGATTGTGTATTGCTAAACAAGAGAGTGGACCTAGGCCAAAGAAATAAAGAAGTACAAAAGTCCCCAAATCACTCCATATGTGAAGTAGTTTCCCACATACTTAATATCCATCCCATTGCTATTAAGAAAAAATACTTTGTGAGCATTGAGTTGTTCGATTTGGATAAACATTACTAGACTTAACATGATGTCATCAAGAGTTGTAGTGGTGCAATCCCTAGTTGTGATAGGAGTAGCTAACACCTCCAATAATGCAAATCAAATAAGGAGGATGGTGACTCATGCACAATAGATGGTTTTTTTTTATGTTATGCTACTTGTGGTGGTTGATTGGTTCTATGAATGGGTTGACAAGGAGGATTTATCCTCCTTGTCATTGAGAGAGGTTGTGGCTCAAACCCTATAAATGATTGGAGTGGCTTACTCATCCATTGATACCATTTTGGATGAGGGTGCAAGTGATTCTAACATAAAAGAGAGTGGCTTTGATACTATGAGTAATTGGGTCGAAGAAGAGGATGAATTGCTCCTCCACATACTGTTGGAGGATCATCTAAATGTGCATGGGTGTGAGGTCAAGTTAGGAAGGAAGATGTCATTGTTCTTGATGGAGATCTATTTTTTGGGATGTGCAAAGGATTTCTTCTCCCCCCCAAACATCGTTTCATAGGTCAATAGTAATGACGACTAAATGGTGCTTGTGGCTTCTACTTAAGAAGCTTCAAAGGTTAAAAATTAGTGGTTGGTTATATGTTTGTTAATGAGGGTAATGATACATGGGGGTTGTTTCTTCTTTTGTTGTTCTTGCTGCTTTTGAGGAACTTTATGAAAAGGAGGTTTGTGTGTTGCAGGATGTTGATGCTTCAAGCTTGTAGATAGGTTATGCATGCGATGTGACTGTTAGGTGTTTTAGAGAGGATGAATCCCTTAATATTTCTACTAAGGTTGAGATGGAGGGACATATTCAAATTGATATCCTTATTCTCTTATTGTCGAGTCATCTGCTTGGCTTAAGAATTAGCTTGTTAGCGGCATTCATCCCAACATTGATATGTACGAATCCGCTGTCTTCCACATGCGTTCCTGAGCGATTCTTCCACGGGCTTCCTGCTTTTCCTTGATGAAATGGGCGTTTCTTCCACGAAGTTTCAGATACAAATCACACCCGCTCAGTCTACACGACTAGGTACTGCCTGCTCTTCCCTCGCCGAGCCTGCCTTATCATCAACGGTTCCTCTTCCCTCTTCCACATTGGTTCCTTGAAGCCGTCTTCCACACGCTATCCACTACGACTTGTCGTTTCTTCCACACGCTTTCCGTGCTAAAATAGGCAGATTTTCCCACGAAGTCGTACTGGAAAGCGTGTGGAAGACGGTAGTCCTGGTTTGTCTGCTTTTCAATTATAGTTATTCTGCATCTTGTCTGGGATAGGCGACGGTAGGCCTAGTCCTGGTTTGTCTGACTTCCACGAGCCTTCTTGTAGTGGGGGTCATTATGACATTAGGACCTCACAAGGAAGTGTGCAGGTGACTCTGGCTTCTTTTGTTGTTTCCGTTTCTGTTCACAGTTCCGGTCCACGTCCACCGTTTAAGAGAATATTTGTTTTGACGCTAAGTTGTTTTAATCCCACATGCTTTCGTCGAGACAAAATAAGGGAGAAGGGGCCTATAAGTTGAGGCTTAAAACCTGAAAGACATCCGTTGTGGGATACATCTAAATTTAATAAAAATTAGGTATAGATGTGCAATTTATTTCTAAAGTAAAATGAAGAATGCAAATGGTTTTCGTAAGATTTATATATTAGAATAAATATAATCTGAGAAATATAATCTGAGTGTAAGATATAAAAATATAATATTTAGTTTGAGTGTAAGATATAAAAATTTAATATTTAAATTGAATGTAAAATATAAAATTATTGTTTATGTTAAATTACATATGTTATAATATGATAATAAATATTATATATAGCATATTATAATAAATGTGTTTTTAATGTATGTTAAATAAAATTTATATATTATATTAAATATAATTATTTAATTTGAGTGTAAATTATAAAATTAGTAAATGGGATAAAATGTTTTCATATTTATTTGTGATAAGTGAGTTTTGGAGGCTTTTATTTGTTATTTTGGAAGCATTTACAATTAAATGACAGTTTGCCATTCAACAATTGAAACTTGTTTTCTCACTTAGTGGTTTGAAGGGGCGAGATTAGGTAATACGTATAGTTATGAAATTTTAAATATTTTTTAGAATTATGATATTAAGGTTTAATTAATTCTTTTTCAATATCATTTGCAATTTTTTTATTTATGTATAGAACTTTAAAGTCAATACAAACTTTTGTAAGCATTTGGTTTAATTTATTTTTCAAAACATGGATTTATAAATAAAAAAAATTATTCAAAGTCTACATTTATTTTTTAAATATAAATTATTAAAAATTTAAAATATAAATAGTAATGCCTACAAATGAAATTATTAAAAAGTAACATATGTGTTAATATTACTAGACTTTTTAAAATAGAAACAAAATAAAAAGAATTACCAAAATAGTAAAAACAAGTGTAATAAAAATAAAATAAAATAACTCTTAAGTAAATAAATTAACCTTAGACTAGAGTGACCATAACTGCTAGGTTGGATCTCAGGAAGTGTAGATATTAGGATATATGTTTTCCTTATACTAATATATACTACTTGGTAGATCTTAGTTGGACTAATTTTTAATGGAGGTAGAGTTGTAAAAATTACACAAGATTCATATGAGCTTCTTATGAAATTGATCCATTTTACTTTGAATGTACTTATATTCCCACTCCCAAGTTCATATGAAAGTGAAAAGGATATTCATGATATGTATCATAGATAATAAGAAGCCAAAAGGAACAATAAGAATAAAATACGGTAAATGATTAAGCTAAGGATACCTTGTCATTTTTTCCACTATAGTAAGAAAATAAGCCAACATTACAAAAAACTAGTGTTTCATGCAAAGAAAATTATTGTATGAATTATGAATCAAAATGTGATGGTTCACCAAGTGTAAAGCCATCTTATATAAATGTTACCAAAGAAATAAGAAAAAAGGATTAGAAAGGAGATCCCTATGATTCCATCAATTGGTAATATTTTCATTAATAGTAAAAATTATTATTAAGAAAAGACTTGGGTGATTGAAAAGAGAAGCAATATCATTAAAGAAGAAGATGTACATGTGTTATATTTTTGGTAAGGATGGTATTTTGGAGGGAGATATTTCTTATGTTCCATGAGACATTGAACATTATTGAGCATTATTGAATTATATACTTAGATTAGCTTTTATTTTTATTCTTATATGTAATTTTTACACTCTATCCTTTTCATTCATGTCACAAGTTTGTGGTTCCCTTTTACTCTCACTTCACCTTTTATATTATTATTTATGCTTTTTTCTTTATTTGGGGGCACCTTTCATTTTATTTTATTTTATGATTCATCAAATTCCATTATTGGTTTTTGTGCTTGCCTATGTTTCTTTGTTACTTTTCTTTGCTTTGTTACACATCTTTTATTATTATCTTGATTTCTTAAATGTTTGTCATCTTATACATATGGTTTATGAAACTTATCATATCTATGATCCCTATCATGTGCTTATATATTATAATTATATATTATGATCCCTATCATTACTACATATTTAACTTCTTATTGATACTATCTTTACCTTTCCTTTAGGTCCATATTTATGTTGTCACTTTATAATGTGGTGATACATTAAGTGGTGGAGAATATGCTTTTTCCTTTAGGTCCATATTTATACTATCTTTATAAAGGGTCTAGTAGTGAAATGAATATCAAAGCTAAAATTTTCCATAAATGTGGCAAAAATTATTATGCAACTAAATCAAGAAAATATAATGAACTCCTTGAATTTTAAGGACATAGAAGAATAAGGAAGGTATGAGTATACTAATAAGTAATAACTAACCCTCCAATAAGTGTGATACATGTAGAAAACTTGGGACAAATGTGAGGACATGTTTAAAGTTCATATTGAGTGAGATAAAATAGTAGACAACCTATAAGTGGGGTTATGCTATTGTGAATAGATCTACTAGGTAAAAATAAACTAGGTAGGTAATAACACTTGTTACACTAACAACCCCACTTAAGTGATACTCAGGGAGTAGGATAAAAATTAAAAATTGAGTCCCAACAACTAGGAGTAATATGGTAATCATGCACAATACTTGCTGAAGGTTTTGCAAATGGGGTTGCAAGCTAAGTGTGTTTAAACTTGGAGAGAACTATGTGGTTAAGCACACTTGAGCAGGAGTAGTACTGGGATGGGTGACCTCCCGGGAAGGCCTAATGCTTCACCTCTGTGAGAATCACCTAGATGCAATGAGTGCTAAGTGGACCATTCATTATCATGAGAGATGGGTTCTTGTGAACCACTACTCATGAAACATGGGTCAATGAGTTTGACTTGAAACTACATAGTTGAATCCTAATAGCAACATCACAATCATGCATAGTTAAAAGTATCTTACAAATGAAGTAAAGGATTACATCTTATGGAAAAAAATCCTTTCTAAAAAAGAATTAATACAAATAAATGCGGACTTGAGAATAACCAAGGATAATTTCCTTAGCCCAGTTGCATGTCACAACACAATATTAGTGAGGCAATACTAAAGGTTTAGTGAATATGTCTACATCATTCTCCCAAGTAGATAAATATTCTATGGATAGAACACCCTCATGGAGGTGTTGTGAAATGAAATACGTACATTTATCTCAATGTCTTCCCTCTTTGATGCTCTAATGGATTGCAATAAATCTTAAAGAAGCTTTGATTTTAGAATAGAGAATAGTAGGATTATTAGGCGGTAATCCAAACTTTGTGATAGGTCATTGAATCCATAGAACCTCTGAGCTAACAAGTATAAATCTCAATGTACACTTATCCTCAATTAATGAAAAATTAATATTATTTTTCTTTTATGACCATCCACATAGACTAGAACCAAGGCAAGAAAAACTAAAATGTGGATTTCCATGAACCAACATCACTAGTCAAATCTACTTGAATTAATCCCACTATCTAAGAAGCTCATAATCCATATTAAATGCTAAACTGTGTGGTATTCTAAATATACCTCAAAATATATTTGACTACCTTCTAATAACTCTCATGAGTATCATGTGAAAAGTAGAAGAAAAGCCCAAAAATGGATGGTTTATCATAATGAGTGTGGGTTAAATATGAAAGGCTTCCAAATAACTAAATATACAATATAATCAACACTAGGTGTGGCGCAAGTGGAAGTCAAAGTGAGATGAAACAAAAATGGTGTGGGAGTAGGAATACAATTAATTATTACGGGTATGTGTAGGTTAATGGTGGGCCAAAAAGTGGCAAAGAGGAAAAAAACACATCTTTCATCGACCGAAAAAACATAAAAAGAACATTTTAACTTTTTTTAGGTTTGGGTGTCACCATACCAAACACCAAAGCTACTTTTACAAATTGGATATCCGATTTGGATCAGATATCTGATTTTTAAAAAGTATATATTAAACACTTCTGTCACTTTTTTGAAGTCATTCGGCTGAGAAGAACCCGCGGGCGCACAGTGCATCCATTCTTCACATAACGGATATCCGATATAGGCTAAATTTGATTTAGAAAGGTAAATTTATTTATTTTCATTTGATTTGATTCAATTTTGATTTAGATTTGAATAATTTCATATGGTTTTTGTTGATTTTTTTTTAAAAATTGGGTTTTTGATTGAGTTTTTGCGAAAAAATTGAGTTTAGAATAGATTTTGATAAAAAATGAATGGTTTTTGTGGATTTTTTTTCACAATAGGGTTTTTGATTGAATTTTTATGAAAAAATAGAATTGAGAATAGATTTTGATAAAAAAAGAATTTTTTTGTGGATTTTTTTTCAAAATAGGGTTTTTGATTGAATTTTTATGAAACAATTGAGTTCAAAATACATTTTGATAAAAAAATGAATGTTTTTAATGGATTTTGATTTAAAAATAGTGTTTCATTTATATTGTCTTATTTTAGATTAATTATTTTTTAACTTTAATTAGGCATTATGGCTGCTAAGAATGAAAATGCACAAATTCCACCAGTTGAAAATGAAAATCCACTAGTTGAGAATCAAAATGTAGAAATTCCAAATGCTCCACCACCTTTGTAGCCATCAATTGAATAGTTAATTCATGAAAAATTGGAGCAATTGAGGGGCATTTGTGATGTTTATAGGAAAATCCCCCGATTATCCCATATGTCAACCACATTGACAGGAATAATTACAAATGTAGAAACCCTCTCCACCCAACATAATGCATTTCATTCGTGGCGAGAAACCATGAGGCAATATTATTCATGTGGAATGTCTTATGATGATGTGAAAGATCTCCAAATAACAAAATACCAAATAGCCTCTTAATTTATTAACCCCAGCACTGGTTTACCAGTTAATGTTAACAAGTCAAAACTTTCTATAAAATGGTGCACGCATAGGGGCATAGTAGATAACTTTTAGGATCGTTGGTGTATGGTTTTTGATAAACCATCAAACAATAATCTTGATGTTCCTTTTTACTTTATTAAAAAATTATATGCTGAGTTTTTGTTAGGGCATCATGTCAATTACTTTGACATTAAACTCTTCTGGGGCGTTGGTAGAGGTATGCCTCAGGATAGGCCAGGGGTAGCTAGAGTAGTTAGGTGCCCACATGTTCCCCGTCCTCCCCTTCCTCTGCCACCTCCAGTACAACATCTAGATATTATGGAGGATGCAACCACACAAACTATCCAGGCCAATCACTCTTTGAGTGGTCTTTTGGTTTTCCGTGCTTCTTCAGTAGCTTAGCCACAATCTTGTGATCTTGGTGATGGATCCAGTGCTGCTGCATCATCCTCCTCGGGTCCACATATTTGCAATACATTCCAACAAATATGTTTGGGTCCTATTGTACAGCCCCCTGAGCATCCATTGGACACTTCTGATTATGACATCCAGGATGTGGAGATTATAGCGGATCACATGCAGGGGAGTGGAGAACACCCTACAAAGTCCTCTCCTGCTAGAGAGGTGTACATTGGAGTAGTTACACAGGTAACATTTAAGGTGTAAATTCATAACTTGCATTTTTTTAAAATGAATATTAATAAGAGATAGTATCAAGTACTAATATTTATTTACATGGTCTATTTAACAGTTAATGTCTAAGGAGGAGCTCACATAGGTGACAGATAGCACCCTTAGGGCCATTTCATTTGTCCTTGACATACACACAGTATGTATTTTCTCACTCACTCATTTACATTTTTTTACTGTATATTTGCTTGTCATTTGAATTGTCAATAATGAAATTATATATTAACTTATATGTTTATCTTACTCTCTGCTTGTAGCGAACACCTAGTGTGAGCAAGGTGCGATGCTCTCCAGAATATGGAGGCACAGTGTTGGATAAGGGAAAGGTAATTGAACTCAAATTTGATTGAATTAAAATTTATAAGATCTTTTATTGATTATGCATACATTGACATAGATTCGTAGTTTTATATGTACTTGTCATTTTTATGTATAGGCGGTTGTGAGCTATGTACATCATTGTTGATAAGTGCCACAACACCTGAAGGAGTAGGTATTCAAATGCCTAAAGGAGGAGGTGTTGAAACACCTCAAGGAGGAGGTGTTGAGACATCTAAAGGAGATACAAAAAAAGATCAACCTAAAGAGGTATGTGTTTATTATATTTTGTGCTTGGTAAATATGTTCTTATTACTGACAATTCTATGCTAACTTGGATCAATTTCATGTTTTTTTTCACATATATAGATTGACATTACAAAAGTTGGTTTGGTTAGTTCTTTGAGAGGGGTATATTCTAGGCCTCTTGACCCTTCAAAGAGACATATATTTCAGGTAATCAAGATTTCAATTTTAGAGTTCAATTATAATTCAACGTGTATTATATGATTTTTATGTCTCAATTGATTCAGCTACCTTTGATTAAGATTATATAGGATGAATAGACACTGAGATGGCATATGCCACATATTGTAAAACTTTGTTTGAGTTGGCGTTGATGCCATTTTTTTATATGGACATACACTTGATTATTGATAATTTGTCAGTTGCATGATTACTCCTAAACTCAATGGATGCAATAGCATATTCTGATTACATTGCATTGCACATCTTTCAAACTCAAAGAATTATTTCACATTGCATAAGTAACAACTAGATACTCATATGATTAACCCTACAAATTTCATACATTTGGAATAATTCAATGATCCTTAACTAAATTATTCATACAAATTTCTTAGATTTGGAATAATTCAATGAAAATCAGCCAAAACATTTAAACAAGATATTTAGATCTAAAACATTCACATATGATAAATAGATCTACACATATAAGTTGGTTGGAATAGATTATTTAATTCAAATAACTCACTTGAAGATTACAATTTTTTGCTTCAATTGTTTGCTCATAACCAAGATTACAATGATAAAAAAAAAGAAAAATATTGGGATGCTAAAATCCACTATGCTTGGCGTATAGATGCAACCTTTCTATGAAATTTCCCTCACAAATCCAAACAAGTTTCATCCTCCAAACTAGTGTAGGAGCACCTTAAGGTCTTTTGGAAGATCTTAGTGATTTTTGGCTTGTAGGTGGTTCTATCCAACCACCAAGGGAATAAGGACTATAATATAAAGTCCCTAGGTTGTTTTTGAGAGTGTGTTAGGGTAGGTTTGGCTTAGAGTCTTGAACTTTATGAGTTCCTATACAAATTTTGGCAATTTGAGCATTTTGGCAATGTTGCCTTGGCAATTTGGCCTAAAAGTTGAAAAATAGCATTAATGTTGTTCTAAGTCCGACCCAAGGGTCCTAGCACGTGGGAGAAAGGTATATAAGGTCATACAAACCCTAATACCTGGGTTGGAAGTTTAGTTTCACAAATTGAGACTTGGAGAGCATTTTTGTGTGATTGGAATTCAACAACTTTTGAGTGCATTTTTGTGTTTGAGCCTTCATCCAGTCAAGAATGGATTGAAAGGACTAACATGATTCTTTTAGTGTTTCATTTGTTTCATTTAATTACTATACCTAGCATTAGATTAGTCATTTAGACCAACTGGTTAAGGTTTTGCAAGTTTTTGGGTTTTTGGACTCACTGTTAGTTTGGGCCAGTTTTGTGAATAATGAGTCCCACTTGAGTTCCCATGGATTTCATCTCATGGAAACTTGTAATAAAGCTTGGTACTATGTAAATAATGTACATACAGGTTTAGGAGTCCTTTTTTGTAGGGGAAGTGAAGAAACTATCAAGCACTAGGCGAGTGCAAGTGCATTCTGGCTAGTGGCTTGGAGAGGACAGTAGTGAAGAAAGATGCTAAATGGATTGGTTTGTTCCAATCAAGAGAATGGGAGTGTGGGAACATGTATTCTAGAAATTTTTGTGCAAGGAGGAGAGTTGAGGAGGTCATTGAAGCCCTCAAAGTTGGAAAAAGGAGATAAAACCCTTGAAATTAGGGAGGTATGAGGACAGTCATATGAAAGGCCACTTGGGAGACTTTACACCTGGTAAATATTGAAGCATAGGGTACCAATAGAAATAATATCAAAAAATATTTGGGGGTTGTTAAGACCGTTTTTGAGAAAATCCAAGAAAATGAGTTCTAGGAGGCCTAGTTGGGGCAAAAGGCTACAAGGCCTAAAATGGAGTTTTTCAAGAAAGTGATGGGAGAATGGTGAAAGAATCCAATGAGATGGATCATTGAGGTGTCAAATCAACAAAGAGACAGTAGAATAACCTTTCCTAGCCCCTGGAGTGGTTAGGACACTTTGGGTTAGTTTGGAGCCCAGGGAAGCCTAGTGGTGAATTGAGAGTAATTGAGAAGAATTTGAAATTGGTGGAGAGTCTCATGAGGTGAGATGGGTTTAGGAGAGATCCTTGAATAGGGTAGAGAGGAATACCCTAGGAAGACCAAAGAATAGGTCTTGGGAAGAGCAAGAGTGCTCTTGAAAGGTAAGTCTCCCCATCAAATTGGTAAAGGAAGAGGTAGAGACTCTAGAGGTGGACATAGAGGAGGTTTTGGTGGAAGAAGCCATGAGAAAAAAGGCCAAGAGGATTCCAAGGTTGGAGAACTATCCCATGAGGCAAATAATAGAGGGGGATATGGAGGTAGAAGCTCTAACAATGGTGGAAGAGGCAAATCAGGAAGCTTTGGGAGAAGTTCACACTTTTCTTCCATGAAATGCTACAATTGTGGATAGTTGGGTCATCCAACTTATAGGTGTCCAGACAAGCCATCATCTTCACAAGGTGAGAGGAAGATTACATATGTCCAAGAAGAGGACTTCTCTAAAAACTTAGAAGTTTGGATTCAGAGAAAGGAGAACAACTCATGTTAAGAAGGATTTTGATTAAAGCACCTATCGAGGATGAACACAAACAAAGGAGAGCTCTTTTTAGAGTCAAGTGCAAGATACAAGGTAAGGTTTTCAAGGTCATCATAGACTCAGGATCAACTGATAATTTCATCTTAGAGGAGTCAGTAAAAAATTTGAAACTCATCAAGATACCCCATTCTCAATTGGCCTACTCCAAAGACAAGGACATAAGTTAGGAGTTTCCATGGATTAGCTCAGTTCTAAAGGAAATTTGTGAGAAGGTTTAGTGAAATTTGTGCACCGGTTCTTGACACCATTAAAGGAGGACTGAAAACAAAGTTTGTGTGGACCAAAGAAGCCAATGAAGGATTTGAAAGGTTGAAGAGGGAGATAGCTACCCAACCTATCTTAGTTTTACCGAGTTTTGACAAACCATTCATAGTAGAATGTGATGCAAGTAACATAGCAATAGGAGCTATCCTAAGCCAAGAAATTTAAGATGATGCAAGTAACATAGCAGTTGAACAATTTTAGAAAAAAGAAAGTTGTGTCACAGTCCGCATTCAATCCAATGTAAGCAAAAATCAAAGCTCAACCTCTTCGAATGAAAATGCTTGTTTGCAAAACAAATGAATAAGAATGAGGTAGTTAAGGTGTTTGAAGTTATTTGGAGGTCACTTTTAGGGTGGAAGGATTCAAACTCCATTTTAAATGCACAAAAAAGAATGAAATTACTTCAAACCAAGTTTGTGAAGAAGTTGACTATGTTGCCGACTAGTTTCCCTTAAGAGTCCAAAGTGCTAAAAGACAACAATATTTGAAGATCTATTTCTTGGAGACCGTGATGCTTACAGACTCTCCATCTGAGGCTATGGGATCGTGTTGGGACCATCTACAAAAAACTCTCTTGGTTTTTGCTATCTCAGAGGTGTTTTCCTGTGGTGATGATTTTTCAGTGGAGGGAAAAGTTGCCAGATGAAAGCAGTGTAAAGTTGCAAAGTGGTGCAACTTTCACTCTATAGCTCGTATGACAAAACAGAATATTCCAACACGTCTGAATGGGTACGTTTACACTAGGGATGGTCCTCTCTTGCACCCAAATACACCAAATCACTCTGAGCTACATTGGACCAACGATTTCCCTTAAGAGTCCAAAGTGCTAAAAGGTAGCAATCTTTGAAGGTCTATTTCTCGAAGACCATGATGCTTACAGACTCTACATCTAAGGCTATGGGATTGTGTTGGGACCATCTACAAAAACCTCTCTCAGTTTTTGCTATCTTGGAGGCATTTTCCTGTGGTGATGACTTTTCAATGGAGGGAAAAGTTGCAAAGTGGTGCAACTTTCACTTCATAGCTCGTACGACCAAACATACTATTCCAACACATTCAAATGGGTACGTTTACACTAGGGATGGTCCTCTCTTGCACCCAAATACGCTGAATCACTCCGAGCTACATTGCACCAACGATTTCCCTTAAGAGTCCAAAGTGCTAAAAGACAACAATATTTGAAGGTCTATTTCTCAGAGACCGTGATACTTACAAACTCTCTGTTGGAGGCTATGGGATCATGTTGGGACCATCTATAAAAACCTCTCTCAGTTTTTTCTATCTCAGAGGCGTTTTCCTGTGGTGGTGACTTTTCAGTGGAGGGAAAAGTTGCCAGATGCAAGCAGTGTAAAGTTGCAAAGTGGTGCAACTTTCACTCCGCAGCTCGTATGACCAAACAGACTGTTCCAACACATCCAAATGGGTACTTTTACACTAGGGATTGTCCTCTCTTGCACCCAAATACGCCGAATCACTATGAGCTACATTGCACTGGAGATTTCCCTTAAGAGTCCAAAGTGCTAAAAGGTAGAAATCTTTGAAGGTCTATTTCTCAGAGACCATGATGCTTACACACTCTCTGTCCAAGGCTATGGGATCGTGTTGGGACCATCTACAAAAATATCTCTCGTTTTTTGCTATCTTAGAGGCGTTTTCCTATGGTGATGACTTTTCAGTGGAGGGAAAAGTTGCTAGATGCAAGTAGTGTAAAGTTGCAAAGTGGTGCAACTTTCACTCCGCAGCTCGTACGACCAAACAGACTATTCCAACACGTCCGGATGGGTATGTTTACACTAGGGATGGTCCTATCTTGCACCTAAATACGCCGAATCACTCTGAGCTACATTGGACTGACGATTTCCCTTAAGAGTCCAAAGTGCTAAAAGGAAACAATCTTTGAAGTTCTATTTCTCAAAGACTGTGATGCTTACAGAATCTTTGTCTTAGGCTATGGGATTGTGTTGGGACCATCTACAAAAACCTCTCTTGGTTTTCGCTATCTCGAAGGCATTTTCTTGTGGTGATGACTTTTCAGTGGAGGGAAAAGTTGCCAGATGCAAGCAGTGTAAAGTTGCAAAGTGGTGCAACTTTCACTTCATAGCTCGTACGACCAAACAGACTGTTCCAACACGTCTGAATGGGTATGTTTATGCTAGGGATAGTCCTCTCTTACACACAAATATGCTGAATCACTTCAAGCTATATTAGACCGAGTTAAATTAGGTGAAAATTTGATGCAGACACAAGGGCACAATCACAAAATATTTGCAACCTGCCTATTTGAGGCATCTAACAAGATTATTCTAACCTCTTTGGATAGTCCA
Source organism: Sequoia sempervirens (assembly GCA_007258455.2). Classification (NCBI taxonomy): domain Eukaryota; kingdom Viridiplantae; phylum Streptophyta; class Pinopsida; order Cupressales; family Cupressaceae; genus Sequoia; species Sequoia sempervirens. The sequence goes on along the minus strand of VDFB02047230.1, from coordinate 203,299,288 downwards.
AAACTCCCTTAAAACTTGACAAGCAACTAAATACACATTTCCCTCTTTAATCCCTATAAACCCTTGTAATAGTGAGAAACTAGTTTTTGTCCAATTACTCCACAATTTTCCAAAACACTAGATGAACGCATGACTGATTCAAACACCCATATCCAAGTTACACAACATATATGAGAAACAACATAGACTCCTTTGGACCAGCGTTGACTTCCTATACATTCACCCTTGAACATGCTACTTAATTAGCCCAAAAATGCAAAGAAACATACCCTCAAACACCACACAGACCCCTAAAACCTTGAGGCAGCAAATAAATTGCCAAGAAAACAAAGATTCTACAATTGAATTCCATTTGTACGGAACTGTAACTGTCAAATCAAAAAACCCTTGTTTTTAGTGTAATTCTTGAGGGTTTATTGGATGTAGCACTTCCACAACCTTTCAAAATTTTCCACCACCTTAGAAACCTTTATTTAGGCCCCAATATGCTTAGAAAACAAAGAAACTTCTGGTATCTCAAATATTTTTTCAAACCCTAGGGTAAAAACTCTATTTTCAAGAGAAAAAAACCACCATTTTTGGACCTTTAACTCTTCATTTTATTTCAAAACCTAGTTCTCCACGCCTTCCACTCTTGAAATAATGTCAAGACATGTAATAACGTTTCTACATAAAGTTTTTATACAAATAAATGGGAAGATAAAACCATGTAAGTGGTTTCCCCAAACTAATTTCCACCAAAACCATTCTTGATAGTTTAAAACCACGAACCACCCCAACGTGTAATTATGATAGCACTCAAGATAGCCCTCCACCATGAACATATCAACTAAGTAGGAACCCATAACATTATGGAAAGATGATCCACTTCTCCCAATGTAACTCCCAAGCATTACATGTGAGAGATGGTCAATTTCATTGATGGCAACGATTGTGTGACTCCCATTGATGACCTTATTTATTCAATGCCATTACAACAATATCCAAAGCATTCCAAAGAATACTAATGAAAACAATATTTCCCTCAACACCTCATGATCATTCAAGTACTCATTCTAACAATACAAGAGATTTACACTTCAAATTGCAAGTGAATATAATTTACTATATCTTAACATAAAAAATGCAAAACCAAATAGAAAAATGTATCAATGAGGTACAAGGATGTATAAAATCCAATCAATCAAACACAATCAACCTAACTTAATTAAGGGTTGATAGGGGTATTAGATAATTAAGGGTTGATAAGGGTATGAATGTTTATCTTTGCATCTACTCTTGAATATCTAGGGACTTGGTGGTATTTAGAAATTTGTTACTCATTTTTATTGCATTGAATCAAAATGTCTCACTATTAATTGCTCAAATGCTATAAGATAAATGAATGTTTTCATGATTATAATGAATATATTGTATGTTATTAATGCTAGCGTATATCATCAAATTATGCCAAACATGTGTTTAGTCAACTCAAAGTGGGTGAATGACACCACTTAGCGAAAAGTTTGAATTTTGAATTTTAAAATGAAAGGGAATAGGTTTGTGACTATGAGGTCACCCTTGTGAATTAAAGAATTGGGTTTGAGGAGAAAAAGTTGCAAGCCACTATAATTTATTATATATAAATGGGAAATATTACAAAACCTGGTTCAAATGAGCATACCGATAGGAAAGAACCAAGAAGAAAACCTTCAAGTGTAGCTCGATTAAGTACAAAAATAGACCCCTTTACAAAACGTACGAGTTTCCAAAATATAGGCCCATTTACATTTTAAACATACCCTTTATACAATGCCAGACATCTGACCCATATTTCAAAAAACATCACTGGGTATAGATTATGCCCATACACAATTATGACCATTTTACATTGTTTCCAATTTGAGAATTCAAATTTTACAAAATTTTCCTATTAGAGGCATTCAAAGCACAGTCTTCAACAATAGTAGTATGTTCATGTTCTACACTGACAAGCACCTATACAAACCATCAAGGTAGCTTAGAATAACCAATCTATATTATTGTAAATGACACAAAATATGATGAGATGGTAATGCAGACTATAAAAGACACTTAGAATAACCAATATATATTGTTGTAATCTGTTGCATACCTCTCTAAAAGGATCAAAGATGACTATTGTTGTAGCAAGTCCATGATCAATCATGCCAGGAATATTGCAAAAGTGGGAAAATGAGAAATCTATATTGTCACAATGGAAAAGATGTTAGACTAACATATCTATATTAATCTAAACAACATGAATGATGATGAGTTGGTGATGAAAACTATAAAAGACACATACCTCTTCGAAAGGATTAGAGCTGGCTATTGTTGTAACAGGTCCATGATCAATCGTGCTAGGAATATCACAAAAGTGGGAAAATGAGAAATCTATATTGTCACAATAGAAAATATGCTTAGAATAATGTATCTATATTAATCTAAACAACTTGAATGATGATGAGCTAGTGATGCAAACTATAAAATATGCATACCTCTTCGAAAGGATCAGAGCTAGCTATTGTTGCAATAGGTCCATGATCAATCTTGCCAAAAATATTGCAAAATTGCATACAAAATATCACTATTAAAAACACCTGCATTGCAATATTATATAAAATATTAGTATTAAATAAAGAACACTAATGAACTTAATCATAATAAACATAAGCATTCTACCTTCCATTCTTGAAAATGCTATTCAAGTGTACCTGAAGGGTCATCTCTTTTCTTAAAAGTATCCAATATTGCTTCATGATCAACATTACTACGTGTCCATAGTTTTTTTGTCTTTGGTCGTGCATGATACTTCAACAACTTAACATTTATTGCTATAACAAGGTGTGAATACATGATAATGGTTTTGTGTTTCTCATAGTCTTCAAATGCAGGTATGCCATTCTTTCTAATCATGTATGTTCGCAACCAAGTTTCTGCAACCACAACTGAACCTGTAGGATACATGAAACCATCATCATCTTCCATCGGTTTTGTTAGCTTATGTTTTACCCACACACATTGAGCCAACCAATAGTCTGATCTCTCTTCATTCCCCTGTGGTGCAACAATTGCAAAAATATGTCCTAGCTATAGTAGATTTGAAAGCAAGTCGTAATCAACTGAACTTTCCATTGTGTCATTTGTCATGGATATTGTTTGAGATAAAGGAGTTAGATACTGTGGTACCCATGTATCCACCCACTCACTTGAATCGCATTGATCCCACTTGCACTGAATACAACTCTGACAAAAATAAGCCAAATCTCGTGTCCAAAGGGTCCATGTGCCTGCATCTAAGCTTCAAAATGAATGCATCTTTGAAGAATCTTTGATTGTATGACAATCTAATC
>VDFB02047230.1:202902810-203291292 GCA_007258455.2 Sequoia sempervirens | reverse complement strand
AAATGGATATCCAATATTTCTGACAAAGAATTTATTGCCTAGGGATTAGCCTTGGGCTTTCTTTTGTAGTTGGCTTGGACATGCCAATCCTAAGAAGTCAACGCAAAAAACGTGTTTGACAACTCACCTTGTTTTTCTAGACTTTGTCCATGTGGTTGACGACTTTATTTTTAGCCAAAATTGATGAAACAAAAAGGGTTTGTAGAGGAGACTCATCTTTCCACCAATATTAATTATTCTTTACTTTGAATTTAATAAATAATTATTATTCATTTTTTATTAGAATTACGACTAAGGCCTGATTGATAGGCTGATTGAAAAACATCTATAACTTTCAAAGGGTATCATATTTTTTGAATCCAAAATATGCGTCACATTCTATGTTTCACATACTATAGGATTAATTTTTTTTTTGAATTTTATGAAGTTTTGACCAAGTTAAGGTGGTCAGACATACAAGTTTTTATATTTTTTAAAACTTGTAATAAAAAATTCATAATTAATTATTTACATGGAAAAAAAATTACAAAAAAACATGCGTCACATCCAAACATGAGTCCTCTACTTATATCTAAAATATTATAAAAAAATATTATCATTTTATTGTGGTTAGGGTGGTCAGACAAACACCTACTTTGTATTTTTCCTCTCAAATTTAAGTACTATTGCATTGAAATTTTAAATTTTCACCAAATAGACTTTTGAAAAAATAAAAAAAACTTAGTAGTTTAGAAACTACATTCAATTTTCCACAAATTAGATATTCTTACATATTTTTGAAATAATATAGATAACTTATTCAAATTTTTATGTCAAGTTGCCTAACTCTGATTTTTTTGAATTTTCATTGCCACTTGAGGGCCTGTTTTTTCCATGATAGTCCTGCACATACCCTTACAAAATAATGAAGAAAATAAATAACATATTTTCATATATAGATCCCCTCGATATACTGTAAAATTTAAAGACTAAGAAAATAATGTACATATAAAAATTTAAGATTATTCATGCCAAAGTGCTCCATGAATGTGGGAATATCCTAAAGCATGAATTAGGAGGTACAAGTGAAAATCAAATAATCCACATACAAAACCAATGTCAAAATATCATATTCATGTCTCTAGATATACATTTTGCAACCTAAGTGGCAATAAACAAAACTAGAAGAAATCAACAAATCATCAATCTTATCCTACTAACCCCAAGGAGCTTGTATGGGATTGAATAGTGAACATCAAAGCTTGAAAAATGTGATATTCTTACATGGATCCTAGAGATTGCTCCATGAAAATCTCTACTTGAAGATCATCATGCAAGAAACCATTCTTCACATCCTTTTAGAAAATTGACCATCTTTGAGATGTAGTAAAAAATAGTATAAGGTGTAAATAATCCATCTTGGATATAAGGGAAAATGTCTCAAAGTAGTCAATACCCTCAACCTATGAAAATTCCTTAGATACAAGATGTGTCTTAGAACCATCAACTACAAACTTGGTGCAATATACCCACTTACACTAAACCATATTTCTTCCCTTAGGAATAGAAAATAAATCCCTGATGTGATTCTTCATCAAGCGAGAATACTTCTCTACCATAACATAATACCACTCTAAAATAAAATAATCCTTTATGAAACTTTATGGATGAAACAGATGTAGGGTAATTTAAAAAGACTAGTACTATACATTTGTGAGTGGGTGTGACAAGAACTAAAATGATTGCCAACTAAAGATCTAGTCATCGTAATAGAACTAAGAGCCCATTAAGGAAAAATGTGAGTAGGAGAAGGTGGTTTTGGTGGTGGAAGAATAGGACTATCATCTAAATTATTCTCAAGTGCAAATGTATCTTCATGTGATGAAGAAGGAAAATTAGATATTAAGGAAGAAAAACTAGATGGAGGATCCATCTATGTGAAAGAATTGTCAAATTGGACATCTCTATGAAAGAAAATATATCTAGTGATTGGATTTAAAAATTGATAAGCCTTTACATCCTCACAGTAGCCAATAAAAATAAATTATAATTAACTCTCCTTCATTTTCTTATGACAACCATATAGTATGAATCCCCAAGACCCACTACCAAATATACCAAATAAGGAAATAATTAGAGCTAATACTTTGAAAGAGAAAACTAGGGTTTAATCACACAAGTGAAAGTTTTGATTTTATTTTTGTGTTCAGGGAGGTTTAAGTTCATGGGTTTCAACAATGGTAACAACTAAATTGAGAGATTCAAACAGACTTGAGGGGGCTTCAAACTTTGGCCTATGGAAAGAAAGAATTCTTTTGTTACTAGAGGAGAATGGTCTGAAGGAATACACAATCACTACCATTTATGTTTTGATAGATGCTATGCTACTAGTGACCTACCAGAAAGAAGATGCCAAAGCTAGACGCATCATTATGGATGGGGTCAAGGATCACCTTGTTCCTCATATTGCAAATTTAGACATCTAAAAAAATATGTATGATGCCATACTCAACCTATACCAGAGTTCAAATTTGAATAGGGAGTTGATTCTCAGGGATAAGCTGAGAAACACTAGAATGAAGAAAGGGGAGAGCATTGTGGACTACCTTACCTGGATCAAAATAGTAAAATATGAGTTGGTAACTGCTAGGGTAGCAATACCAGATGATGAGGTTGTCAGGATTGCATTGGCAGGATTCACAAAAGATTGGGACATCTTTTCCAAAGTTGTATCTAGACGGCAAGATATTCCTAATTGGGATCGTTTGTGGACTGATTTCACTTAGGAAGCATTATGAATGAGTTGTGTTAATGGAGGTAGCAACAATGGTCATAAAGGTGAGGTGGAAGAGAATGTTGCTCTTGCCAATAAAGGCAAAGCTAAGAAAGGCTCAAGCAGTGAGTCTACCTTAAAAGGGGACAAGATGAAAAAGAAAGACTTGAGAAAAATTAAATGTTATGGTTGTGATTAGCTATGGAATTATGTCAGCCAATGTCCGAGTCAAAATAAAGGAGACAAGAAGAAGAAGTAGAAAATAGCTTCAACAGATGTTGATGAGCTATCTTCTAGACTAGAAAATGAGTTTTCTTTTCTAAACTACTTATCTAGCTCAAACACTACAAGGGTCTGGTATATTGATAGTGGTGTGTCATGCCATATGCCCGGAGTTAGAGAAAAATTCTCCAACTACAAAGCAGAAGAGATAGGCTTCCAAATAAAAATGGGAAACAAGACCACATGCACTCTAGTTGGGAGAGGGATTGTTTCATTTCAAAGGGAGTTGAATAGTGATATTAAGATCACTAATGTATTGCATGTGTTAGGGATGTGCATGAATCTGATTTTAGTATTTTCCCTTGAAGACAAAGGGTACAATGTACTCTTTCAAGGACATAAGGTTTATTTAAAACATAAGGAATGGAAGAAGGAAAAGAAAATTGGGGTTAGAAGTGGCAATTTATACACATTGTAGTTTGAAACTCCAAAGGCACTAGTGAGCAGTGACAACAACAGCGAAATAGGAGAGTTGCAGCATAGATGGATGTGACATATACACCATGGGGAATTGATATTGCTCAAAGAAACTATGATAGGAATTCTAGAGTTGAGTGCAAAGCATGGTGACGTGTGTAAAGGATGTGCACTCGAGAAATTTTCAAAGGAAACCTTTCCTAGAAGTGATAGTAGAACTAAAGGTGTTCTTGATTTGATACATTATGATATTTGTGTTCCCATGTCTACTCAGTCTTTGAGTGGTTATGAGTATTACCTAACCTTCATTGATTATTTCTCTAGGAAGATCTAGATATATTTCTTGAAGGCCAAAGATGAGGTCTTCAGTCGCTTCCAAGAATTCAAAGCTCTTGTGGAGAATATGATAGGTAGGAAGATCAAGGTTCTTCAAACAGACAATGAGGGTGAGTATAAAAGTAAAGAATTCCAGGAGTTCCATACCAAAGAATGAATCAAGAGAGAGTGGATTTTTCCCTACAAACCACAACAAAACGGGGTTGTTGAGTGTAGAACATGGCAATTCTTGAAGAAACTAGGGACATGTAGTTTGATCAGGATCTGCCTAAGCATCTTTGGGTAGAGGCTTGCAACACAACAATCTATATTCAGAATAGGGTACCTCATAATATTTTGGGGAAAATGACACTAGAAGAAGCCTTTACATGGAAGAAGCCTGAGGTCAGGAATTTTAGGATCTTTGGTAGTATAGCATATTGTCACGTACCATTAGAGAAATGAACCAAGTTAGATTCGATTGCAGAGAAAGGTTTCTTTATTGGATACAACAAAATATCCAAGGCATACAAAATCTTTATTCTAGGGATGAGGAGAATCATAGAGAGATGTGATGTGAAGTTTCTAGAGGAGAAAGCCTTCAAAAAATCTTAGGATTTGCCTGCAGTTGAGTAGAGTCAGTAGATTGAAGCTCCAAAAGTTGATCAAGAGTCTCAGGTATGGGGCACTATGAAAAGAACAAATGAAAATACAAGTACCTTGGGAGAGTTGAGTCCACATGATCAGGAGCAGCAAAATAAGGAACAATAAGCTCCATCTATTGGTGTATCTCCTATTGGTGGGAGAAGGACTAGCTAAGTGGAAACTCAGATTATGTGAGATACTCAGGAGTTTATGGGAGCTCCTAGAATGAGTGGCAGGGAGAGGAGACCACCAACTAAATATTCAAATTAGGTGGCATTAATAAGTGAGCTCTTTGATAGTGAGCCTTCCAATTATCAGGATGTTGCATAGTAGCAAGTTTGGCAGGATGCTATGGTGGAGAAATACAACTCCATCATGAAGAACGATGTCTGGGAGGTAGTGCCAAGGCCTATAGATAAGATAGTGGTTGGTTCTCGCTGGATCTTTAGGATCAAGCATGTTGTAGATGGTAACATAGAGAAATACAAATCCAAGTTCATGGCCAAGGGGTTCTCTCAGAAGGAGGGAATTGATTATGATGAGACATTCACTCCAGTGGCTAGATATACCTCCATACAAGCTATGATCTCATTAGCAGCACAAATGGGATGGAAAATCCATCAGATTGATGTCAAGATGACTTTCCTAAATGGAATCATAGAGGAAGAGGTGTACATCAAATAGTCAAAAGGTTTTGTGGAACATGGGAGTGACTCTCATGTTTGTAGGTTAAAGAAAACACTATATGGACTTAAGTAGGCACCAAGAGCCTAGTATGAGCACACAGATAGATACTTGTAGAGCATGGGATTCATGAAGAGTGAGGCAGACTCCAACCTTTACTATCTCATGGTGGGGGGTGAACCACTCATTATAGTTTTGTATGTGGATGATTGACACAATTGTTGCAATCTCAAGGTCTTAGGAAAATGTTGGGTGTTGAACAACTCGAGTTCACTAAGGAATTTGAGAAGTTTTTCATTGCAAAAAAATGGATGAGGAAAGAGGACTCATAGCCCTCCATGTTTTTGATAATTTTTTGTTTCATATTGCAAAGTGTACAATAGCCAAAGAGGTGTGGTATAAGTTTATTGAGTTGTATGGAAAGGTCAATCGGTTTAGGATCTTGTAGCTTGAAGCCAATCTCACTTCTCTCTCTCCAAATTTCTTTCCCACTATTCAAGACTTCCTTTCATAGTTCAAGCTAATTTAGTCATATTTGAAAGGATGTGGTTGTGCCAAGATAGATAAAGAGTGTATCTTCTTTATCCTGTCTAAGTTGTGTGATGCATTTCAAGTATTTTCTTCTGCCTTCTATTCTACCATGGATGTTATGGGAGATGCTTATTAGATGCCTTCTTTTGAGATGCATTTCAAGTATTTATGACTAGTTCACTGAGGCTCATAGAGGATTGCAAGAGGGACCTAGCAGCATAGTTTGAGATGAAGGATTTGGGGTTGATGTACTATTTTTTGGGACTAGAGGTGTGGCAAACAGAGGGAGAGATTTTCCTTGGTCAAGGGAAATATGCTATGGAAATCTTGAAGCAATTCAAAATGTTGGACTATAGACCCATGTCTACATCGATGGTTACAAATTGGTAGAAGATCAATGCATCAAAGTAGGAGGTAGTAGACCCCACCTTGTATAGATAGCTTATTGGTTAATTGATGTATCTGGTCAATACAAGACCAAACATTTGCTTTGCAGTCAACTCTCTTAGTCAATTAATGTTAGAACCAAAGAGAGCACATTAGAAAGAAACAAAGCATGTGTTGAGGTATCTACATGGTAGAATTGAGTATGGGTTGAGATATACTTGGGTTGATGGTGTCAGGTTGATTGGCTACACTGATGCAGACTAGGCCGGTAATGCAATAGATAGGAAAAGCACTTCGGGGTGTTGTTTCAACATGGGATCAAGGGTTGTCTCTTGGTACAATAGGAAATAGAAGTATGTTGCATTAAGCTCTGTGGAAGTAGAGTACATGGAAGCGAGCATAGTAAAATGTAAGGCCATATGGCTTCAAAAGCTATTAGTAGCATTGTTTGGTCAGGAGATAGAATCAACCATCATTCATTGTGATAATCAAAGTTGCATAAAATTCTCTAAGAATCCTATGTTTCATGATAGGTCAAAGCATATTGACATCAGATATCACTTTATCAGGGATTGTGTACAGTGTGGATTAGTTCGACTATAGTATATATCTATAGATGAGCAAGTTGCAAACATCTTAATGAAGGCCTTGACGAAAAGCAAGTTTGTATTCTTTAGGGACAAGTTAGGTGTAGTAGAGAATACCTTCCTAGCTAAGATGGAGTGTTAAAATTAGTATCTTGAAGGTGTCTCTAGCCTGGAACTATGTCAGCTAGGCTGGAGCAGTGGTGGAGATAATTGTCTCCAGATTTTTTATTTTTTTATCCTTCTTATCTAAACGCACATGCCAAGTTTAGAGAATTTTCTTTAGCAACATCTTTGTTTTTTCCCTAAAGTTAAAAAATTTCCTTATCTCATTGTTGGTGAATAAGAGGTTATAAAAAGGAAATTGAGGTGTGTGTTTGAGATATATAGATTGTGGTTTTTTGTAGGAAATGACACAGGAAGAAAGAGAGGTTGCAGTGAACAGAAGGAGTTGAATATTATCCAAGTTTGCAGTATTGCTGTGGATGCCAAGTTCTGGTAGTTGTTGTAAATTTCTTCTTTTATGTATTAATAAAATATCTCTTGTTGAATGTTGGTTTATCCCCAAAGTTAGGGGTTTTCCAAGGAAAATCATTGTGTCAAAGTGTGATTGATTTTCTCTAAATTTTTGATGCATTCAATAATTTTTATGAATGGTGTTGTGCATGCTTTAATTCTCTGTTTTAGTAATTTTATTTTTGTTATTCAAATATTTGAGATTAAACAATAGTGAATTTATTGCTGGGTTTCGCAACACAAATAGGGAGATGTATTTTTCACACTATCCACGGTGCTACCCTTCATATAGCAATTTTTTCAAAGGGCTATGCATAATCACCTTGGTGTTTGGAAGAGTTATCATTAATGCTTAAAAGCAGTGCCAAAATTGTTCTCGTTTTCTACTTTGTAAAGCCTATTGATCTCAGATATGTCACTAAAGGAGTAGGAGTGTATGTTGGTGTTTTTGAGACACATAGAAAGAAAGGTAGATAAAGCATAGAAAAGCTTCTGGAGTGGGAAGATCCACTCTCCAAGGTTTCATTTTTCACTGGTGAAATCATTAAAAAATAATGAGTAAATATCACACATTCGACCTCCTTATCTAAAAAAAATATGCATTATTTTTTTATATTTGTGTAATATAACTTAATACGCTTGTTAGTAGTTTGAATTTTCAAATGTTTTTACTTGTTTAGTGATGAGATGAGGCTCTTGAAGAAGATTGTGAATAGTCTATTGAGAGAAAGGAGCAATGTGCCACTAGTGCTTGCAAAACATCCAGTAGGTCTCAACAAAATGGTAGAAGATTTTGAGAACTCATTCCAACTTGATTAGGGTGATCAAGGTGTACAAATTGTGGGTATTTGGGGCATGGATGGTTTAGGAAAGACCACACTTGCCAAAAGATTATAGAATAAAAGATCAATATCCATGGAGAGGTTTATTTTTATTTTTGATATCAGAGAAGCCAAAGGCATGTTGCAGAACAAGCAGACTCAACTCCTCAAAGAACTTGGTGGGAATAAAACATTTGATAGTATAGAGAAAGGTAAGGAAATTCTTGCCAAATGTTTGAGGTCTTGTAGGGTTCTCATTGTTATGGATGATGTGGATCATGTAGATCAATTGGATGCTCTCATTCCCACAAAATATAGTCTTGGAAGAGGTAGTCTCATCATTGTGACAACACAGGAATGTCAAGTTCTTACAAGGTATGTGCAAGATCATCATGGAAAAAATAGGCCCTTATGTGGCAAAAAAATTAGAAAAATCAGAGTTAGGAAACTTGACGTAAAAAAATGAATAAGTTATCTATATTATTTTAAAAATATGTAAGAATAGAATTTGTAGCAAATTGAATGTAGTTTCTAAACTACTAGGTTTGTTTAAATATATATATATATATATATATATATATATATATCTATTTGCTGAAAATTTGAAATTTCAATGCAACAATACTTAAATTTTAGGGAAAAAATAAGAAGTAGGTGTCTGTCTGACCACCCTAACCACAATAAAATGATAAAAAAATTTTGTAAGATTTTATATATAAGTAGATGGCTCATGTCTCGATGTGATGCATATTTTTGTGTAATTTTTTTCCAAGTAAATAATTAATTATGAATTTTTTATTACAACTTTAAAAAAATATAAAAACCTCATATGTATGACCACCTTAACTTGGTCAAAACTTCATGAAATTTAATTTTTCTTTTTTTTTTAATCTTATAGTATGCAAAGCATAGAATGTGACACATGTTTTGGATTCAAAAAATGTGATACCGTTTGAAAGCTATAAATGTTTTTCAATTAGTCTATCAATTAGGACTTTATTCGTAATTTGAATAGAAAATGAATAATAATTACTTATTAAATTAAAAGTAAAGCATAATTTATATTGGTGGAAAGCTGAGAATCTCCTTTAAAAACCCTTTTCGTTTCATGAATTTTGGGTAAAAAAGGTCATCAACCACATATTCATCATATTGCCACTTTTTGGCCCATCATGATCCTGCGCATACCCGACATCTTGATGCATATCCTCTGTATATAAAATGAGAGAATTGGATCTATGTAATCCCAAATAGATTTTTTGTTGGCATGCTTTTCTACAACCCTCTCCCCTTGTCAGATTTGAAGAGCTTGTTAAAAAGTTCTTAGAGGCTTGTCATGGATTGTCCCTGTCTCTCAAGGTATTTGGAGCACAACTATATGTGAATTCCAACAAAGAATCTTGCGAGTCTTTGCTTCATAGGATCTCCAGAATATTGCATGATGATGTCAAATAGAAGCTCAAAATAAGTTATGATGCCCTTGGTGATGAAGAGAAAGAAGCATTCCTTGATACTGCTTGTTTTTTTATTGGAGAAAATAATAGTTTGGCAATTGAAATCTAGGATGGATCAGGGTGGAGTGGTCTATACAGTTGGGAAAGGCTTCTAAATAAGTGTTTAGTTGAACTGTACCATGGAAATTGCATAAGAATGCATGACCACTTAAGAGATCTGGGATGAGAAATAGCAAATCAACATTTTCCCTACCGACTTTTGTCATCTAAACAAATTACTAATACCAACAAAGAAACCAAGGTAAAATTAATATTTTCCTTTATTGTATGAACAAACAATGAAAAGAAAAACATCTTCCATCTAAGAATTTTATGGATCTTACAAGTTATTTATAGCTTTTTAGAAATGAAGTCTCACTCTTCAATAAAACAACTTTTTAGAATTTAGAAGTCTCACTATCCATTTTTGAAATCAAATCGACTTAACAACTTTCCTATTTATTTGGTGCTTGTTTGAACGACCAATGAATTCATTTCAATTTTAATTTTAATTTTTAAAAAGAAAATTTCATTCGAGGAATTCACAATGTTCCAATTGGAATACAAAAACAAAGGTCATATGGTGTATGGTTGTCTATGTTTCATGGTTATTTCTCTCAGGAGGAATTCACACTTAATATAAGTGGAAGAATTTTGTTTCCCACACCCTCTTTAGTTGGACTAAAGATTTTGGTGATTAGAGGACATTATTTTAAACAAGTAATACATGAAGTACCAAGAGATCTGCTTTGGCTGTGCTAGTCCAATATTGGGCGGAAAAATCTTTTGACATGACTTTCATTGAAAAATTTGAGGGTTTTAGAGCTATATGAAGAACCACGATACAAAGGCCACCCACACTTAGATTGGGATAGTCACTTAGAAGAGTTGTGGAAGGTTGAGAGTGATGTAAGTAGTCTTCTGTTTCCACTCTATTAAATTTATATTTCAACTTATTTAATAATTGCAATATGTTTTACATTTGTCTCATTTGAAATGTCCTATACAGGCTCCCATGCAGTTAAGAGAGCTGGTTGTTTCTAATTGCCATAGATTTTGAGGTTTTCCAAACTCAATAGGGTGTCTCAATGAGCTGAGAAAGATAGTAATAAGAAACACTAAGAATATGAGGAGTCTTCCAAAAGAATTTTGTTGTATGCAAGTGTTGGAGCACCTCGAATTAGTGGGCTCTAGAAAGCTATCATCACTACCTAGTAGTTTCGACAATTTGACAAATCTGCAGTATCTAAATTTGTCCCAGTGCTGAAGGTTGATGAGTTTAAACCAGTTTCTTTTAGGAACTTGATGCTCCTGTAATATCTCAATTTAATTGGATGTATCGATCTCATGCTTAGGTCAAATAATTTCAAAAACATTACAAAGTTGGAGTTTTTGGTCCTTACTTTTCGTAGTCAATTGGAAGAGTTTCCTTGTCACATCACAAATCAGGTGTCCTTGAGAAAGCTCTATTTAGTTGACCTAGACACTTATCCAGACCTAATTCATCTCAATCTTCTAAGCAGTCTAGAAAAGATTAAGATAGGAAATCACTTGTTAAGTTTTCCAAGCTCTCTTGGAGATTTGTCTTCCTTGACCGATCTTTCAATTGAGTGGTGTTTGAAGCTAGAATATTTTCCAACCTCTCTTGGAGATTTATCCTCCTTGACCAATCTTTCAATTGGGAATTGTCTCCAACTGAAATATTTTCCTACCTCCTTTGGAGATTTATCCTCCTTAACCGATCTTTCAATTCAAGATTGTCCCAGCCTAGAATATTTTCCAAACTCTTAATGTGATGTAAATTTCTTTCAACAAAGCAATATGATACGAGATTCAAAGAACAAGTCTTAGATGATTCATGCATAAAGAAAAGTGGACTTATGGATTGCATCGATTGTTAACAATTCTTAACATAAGATTTGATAAATGTGACATTACAATAGAATTGGGTTTAAATGTTTTGGAAACTTCCATGCAAAGACCATTGACAAGTGTTAACGATTCTTAACCTAAGCTTTGATAAATGTTACATTACAAAAGAAAACAATATGAAATGATGATTATCGAATATTTCTCTATATTCTAAAGGAATTATAAAGATAAGGATTAGTTTAGACTTTGTGAACTTGAATTTCTAGTCAGGAAGAATGGACTTACAGATAATATCATATGGAAGACCAAGGCCAAAGATAGTCCTCGTTCTCTTTACAAACAAGCCGGTAAAGAAGACATTCCACAAAGAAAGTATTCCACAAAAGTTCAGATTTCTAGACAAATTGATAGTTCCACCCCAAATTCCAATAGAATCCCCCTCCAAGCCTTCCCTCTTCTTTCAGTTAATTAATACCACCTAAAGTTGTGAAGAGTCTAGATTGTTCATAAATCATGCCATCTAGTTGAGTTTTACCACCTTGTCAACTAAAATCAAGAAATATCTTCCACCAAGGTGTAACTATTTTCTTGAAAATTTGTTTCTCTTTTAAATAAGAAATCTTCTAAAGGTGTTACAAATTTAATTTATCAATTTATATTTTTAATTTTAAATAAGTTAATATTCTTGTCAAAGCATTTGGATTGGAATTAGATATATTCAATAATGGAAAACCTAACACAAAGAAAACACTTAGAATAATAAAAGGTATAGGAGGACTATAAAAGTATAAGAGATAAATAACAATTAGGGTTATCACATACTTCTCCCCCTAAGATCTTGGATTATCCCCAATACTTTCAAATTTTCAATATTTATCATAAAAAAAGATTAATCCATCATCACTTCAATTCAAAAGTTAGAAATTTTTAAACCTAAGTTTTATCATACCTTATAGTTTGAATGCATTGACTAGGATGCTTATGAAATTTAAAATGTACATATAAGTTCATAACAAGTTCATATGTCTAGCATTTAATCAACACTTCCACATGTTATAATATTATTGAATAAGGATAAATGATCTATGAACAATCTTAGTTGGTGAGACATTAAAATCAATGTGTGGATATGGTTTCTAAATATGAAATTAATATTAAGTATGAACTTGACCATAAAAAATCCATATCAGTATTGAATATATTGTCAATTCTTAAATATTACTGTCAATATTACTATCAATTTAAGATCTCAAGACTAATAACCACTTGATTTATTTATAATAATAATACCAAAATAATAAAAATGTAATGACACAATCTCTAAAACTACCCATATAATAATCAAGGTCATCAAACAATAACAATAAAATGGAAACCAAGTTTGTTCAAGATAATGTAAAAATATGAGTGATTGAATCATGTCAAACTAATATCTCTCCATAAAGAGAGAGAGATGGTACATTGGTCATAATTTCTTAGTGTCTCGAAGTAGGGTCCTATAGGTCTATCTATTGTCAACAACAACTATTTAACTAAGAAGGTACTAAATATTCCATTACACATAGACTTTAAAATTATTTGCAAAGCTACCATTCTTAATCCACATAATGCAAGTATGTGGAGTATTCATATGAAAATATGAAGTCTAAATATTATCATGCAAATTAAAAAATAAAATGAATACAAGAGAAAAAAAGAGCAATATAATAAAATAATTGTAACAAAAAAATTATCATTTTGAATTCAAGAAAGATTTAAATTGATAGAGCCCTAAATTGAAATTAAGGATTAGAATAGTTAATACATGTGAACATCATAATTATTAGACCATAAAATGAAAGTAACAACATTATAAAGCAACCACAAGGTTGAATCCTAGATAGTACTTAGAACATCATCAATAAGGCACCTATCCAAAGAGCATATTGAATTATTTTACTCAACATTAACATAAAACAAATTCACGTGATCTACAACACAAAATACACTTATGATTCATAGATACACCTCATTAGCATAAAGGAACTAAGCAATCAAGAATCAATCAGGTAAATCACATAATCCATAATTCAAAATTATTGGTTTTAAATTACATCAATTGTTAGATTATAGGAAAAATAAATAATAAATAATTAGAATATTAGTAGATAGAAAATAAATAAAGGTTAGTTTATAGTTAGTTATGGGAGTTACATTCTCATTAGTAATTTTGGGTAGTTGATAAGAAAAATTATTAGATTTACAAAGCCACATTAGAAAGCCTTATAAATCATCTAAAAATTGACATATATTATTTTGTGATTTATTTCTCTATAATAATGGTTTGGTAAATTATTTTTGTGTGTGTGCTCACCATTTTAATATGGTATTAGAGCATTTATCTCTCTTATTCTTGTGACTTATGTAACCACATTTTTTTGGTATATTATTTTACTAGTCTAGTGTAGTTTCAATAAAACTATAATCTCATTTCTTAAAAATTTGAAAAATTTAAAATATTCTAGAAATATAATGAAGATCTTAATGAGGGTCATGGCTCGAATAGCTAAAGCATCTTGTTGCAGGAAAGAGACCATAAGGTCTAGTCTCCCCTTGCCCCTATGGTATCGAAGGGCATGTTGCACCAACATCATCGATCACATGAAAAAGTTTGTCATGTGCACTACAATTTATAGGGAGCTGCCCAATTCCTACAATCTAAAAAAAAAAGTATGATGAAGAAAAGAATAAAACCCAAAAATGTTCTAAATATATATTTATATTTAATGATCAATTTAAAGCAAAAGATAGCACATCTATGAGTTTTTATCTGACAATTTTCATCTTTGAGCACCATCAACTATAACAAAAAATTAAATTGGTCTAGAAGTTTTTGTTGATTGTTAGCCATCTGAGAGAGATCTTTTGTTGTGTAGGAAATATAAGATATTGTGATCACTCTAAATTTTGGATTGGTAGTGTAGAAACCTAAATTTGGACACTTAATTTATCCAAATTTATCCCCTTTCGTCTAAGCATCCCCTTATTTGTAGTAATTAGATAATATCGCTATTATTTAATTAATATCCTTAATTTTGCTAAATCCCTAAGGTATTTAATTAATAAATAAATACCTTATCTCTTTATCATCCTTTTCATCAAATGAATTAAATAAATATGTCATATCCTCCATCATTTTTATCTAATCATAATCCATCTTGTAATCTCATCATTAGAGATGTGCACATGCCTAATCCTTGATTAGGATGTGTCACATCCTCCAACTTTTGCAAGTTGGCCTCTAATCTCTCTTAGCCACCTAACCCTCCTCTAATCCTTCATTAATTAGCCTAATCGACCTCTCAAGGAATTTTTAATACTTTTTATCATTCTCAAGGAATATTAAATTTATTTTTCTCTTCCCCATGTGATCTTTGACTTGTCACATCAAGTCACATGTCACATCCTCCATAATTTCCCACTTACCTTTAATCTATCATTAATTTGTCTAATCAAGTACTTGCACAACCTTAATCACTTAATTAGGTCTCCATGTCATTTATGGAATGTGTCTTAAGTCAACCCTATTAAAAGTTTTCTCCTTTTGGAGAAGGCACTCCATTCCCCATGTGAATTTTTAATTCACATTTAATCCCCCAATGCATCCCTTGGAATTTAATTTTTTTTTTCTCATCCCCATGTGAATATTTGAGAAATTTTTAATTCCTCACATGTCCTCTCACCCACATGGGGACAAGGACCTCCTTTATGAGGAGATCTTGTCCAATCCCAAGGTACTATGTACTACCTCCATGTTATGTACTATCCTTCCACCTCATGTACCCATGATCTATTTTAAGCCACTTCACATACCACATATCAAGATGTGAGGGCTTGTGAGTTCTCAACTCACCATAGCCCTACATCTTGGCTTTGTTGGATTAATCCCAACCATCCATTTCCCTAGAGAATTCTAAAATCTCTATAAATACCCCCTCTTTTCTCTCATTTTAGAAGAGATCATTCATACTAGCCAAACTCTTGCAAAAAAATTTTTTGAGCCATACTTAGCCAAATTTCCATATTTGCATCCATTTTCACTCATCTCTCTATCCTCATCCTATCTTTAGCTTGCATCTCTTGTCATCCAAAGAGCATACAACATCGAAGATCGAAGGGCCAACCAAAGGGGAACTCAACAAGGTGAAATCTTCCACTTTGCTTTGCTTGGTTAATCTTTAGGCTAATCTTGAGGTGTAGGGTGTTTTTAGTTGTTATTTATTCTCTTTTGTTTGCTACTCGTATTCTAGCAAGTAAATTCGCCTTATCACAGGTAGAAATAAGATTATTGTGAGGAATTCAAGATGGATGTGAGGACATAAGAGTAAATAATTTATTAATTGTTGCATTCACTTCTACAAAGATTTGAGCATAATTTGAAGGAGCGAAGATTATATGAAGCTAAGAAGTTATAAAGGAATTTACCAATTAAACTTTAATTATTTGGGTATTTTCCATCATTAATTTTGTGGAGATTATGTGTAATTGGTAAGAAAATATTTTAGATTGGACATTTATATTTTGAATTTTGTATCTTTCAAAATCAATTTAAAAGAGCTTTTTGTTATTCGTGTCACATTGTGGAGGATTATTTTCAAAATAATAATTTTGATAAGAAATTTTTTTGTTGGATTGGGTGATGTAGGAGCATCTAGGTCCATAGGCAATCATGCATCAACCAAAATTATTTTCTTTTCTTTTTTTTTCAATTTTGTTGCATTTTTACTTCTAGTAGTGTTGGTTTTTAGGCAGTTGTTTTAGGAGGATTTTCAAAGACAATTTAGGATTTAAATAGTGACATCACTTTGTAGGGGAGACTAATGGGTATATATAGATTAGATTCAATGAGAATTGGGTGAAAAGTGACTAAGTTATGTTTATGCAATTTTTTTGTCTGTTAGTAGAACATTCTAGAGGTTTTCTACTAAACTAGCTCATTTACAACTAGTTCCAATGTATTTTTCCACATAACCAGTATTGATGGGTTTTTTCACATTTATAGGAAATTCAAGGTCATCTAGATTTGTGGAAATTTCTTTCCTATTTAAATTTTTTAGGAATTCTACATCCAACTAGTGTAGCTTTCTCATGGCCATAAAGATTTGTGGGTAAACTCAAGTGAACTAAAAATTGAAAAGTTTATTCAACTAGTTTAGATGAACAATTTTGATGATGACGTAAGCACAAAATTGGTAGGGTGATGTTGTAACCATAATGTAAGTATGATGCAATGATGACATCACCATGTATAAATTCTCTTATGAATTAGACTAGTATAAATTATGGAGATTTTTTTGGCCAATTGAACATGCAAAATTTCTTGTTTGAACTAGTCATTTGTGAAACTTATGTCTAATATTCTATTTACAAAATTTCATCTTGCTACTAAACTTTTCATTTTTGTAATGATTTATTTGTTGTAACAATCATAATTTAATTTATTCCAACTTCTTAGACATCAAAGGATAAAAGAAGATTGATAAATACATCTAGGGATCTTTTTGGAAGTTAAAAAGAAAGGCGATTGTGATTAAAATTGATCTATTTTGTACTTGTGTAAAAAAATGGCGCTAGTTAATACACAAGTGAGTTCTTTGATCATACGAACATTATTTTTTCATTGAAAATTTCATTGGATATGTGATTGAGTTATCTTATAAGGTTCCTTGATCTCAAGGAAATCAATTGGTATCATAGTAGATTGTTGTGATTATGTCAATAGAATAAGTCCAATGAGAATTTTTTATGGGAAGTGAAGAGAGAAAAAACCTATAACTATAGGGGAAATGAGTGATACATGACACATAGAGGGTGTGGCCTAAGAGTATTAGGAAAATAGGTTAATGATATGGAGATTATGGAGATGTTATGATGAGTTACAACAAGGTTAGACTTAATGGAGGAAATGTAGAGAAGAGGGGTACAAGTTGAAGATGTTAGTGAGGATGAAAAAGTGGTAGATGGAGAAAATTAAGCAAATGAAGATGTTCAGTGGACCAAGTAGAAAAATATATTTTACGTTAATTCCCATAATAAGAAGTAATCAAGATTGGATCCTCCTAGCTATAATGGTAGCTTCCTGTAGGTTGGATTTCAAAAATGGAGAAGTATTTTGATTTTGAAGAAATTGAAGATGACAAGAGAGTGAAATTTTATTGTGCTGAGTTGAAAGTACATGCATCCTTGTGGTGGGAACATCTATAGACAAATACAAAATTTAAGAGGTAAAGAGAAGATCAAGTCATGGGACATAATGGTGACTAAAATGAAGGCCAAATTCTTTCCAGTGGATTATCACCTAAAACAAAAAGAATCTAGTGTCAAGGAATACATGGAAGAAATTTGAAAATTGAGCATTAGAGTAGGACACTTTGTGATGATGTTGACAAAGTGTCAAGGTATGTAAATTTTTTACTTTTATGTATTCAAGATGAAATTATTATGGTTAAATTGAAAATTATAAAAGAAGCCTATTAGTATTCCTTGAAGGCATAAGATAAAATGGATAGGAAAAAATAGAGCAACTAAAGAGGTAGGGGGATGTTTACATGTGTGGAAGAGGACATTCTAGTGGTGGAAGAGGATACCAAGGTAAATAAGAATAAACAAACATGATATAGACGAGTTCTTGCACTCAAGAAATTGGAGGAAGATGAATCTATCTCATAGGTAAGGGAGATTATTCTTGGGATCATGGATATTTTGGAAGAGGAAGAATTCAGTGGTACATGTTGCCAATGTGGAGAAACTAGTCATAGGGAATTTGAATGTCCTCAAATACAACCCAATAGTAGTAAATGCAAGGAGACTAAATTTCGTGTAGCTCAACAAGAAGAAGAAGAAAGTGTAGCTTCAACCAAGTTTGGAGAAGAACCCAAATATAGAGAGTCTTTGATGTTGAGATTTTTTTGTAAAACTAGAAAAGGAGAAGAAAGACTCCACCAAAAGAGGATTTTTTTCAAAATTGGATGTAAGTATGGAGGTAAATTTTGTAGAGTAATTATAGAAAGTGATAGCATTAACAATATGGTGTTAGAATAAATATTGGAGATATTGTAGCTGTAAAGGATAAAGCATTTGAGTCCCTACAAAGTTTCTTGGATACAAAAGTGACATCAACTACTGGTAAGAGAAATTTTTAATGAATGTTTATATTATAATTTATAAGGATGCTATATTGTTTCATGTTATACCAATGGATGTATGCCATATTTTTTTTGGAAGACCTTAGAAATATGATAGATAATCCATTCATGATGACAAAGAAAATTGTTACAAAATAAATAAAAAATGGGAAATGGTGTACCTTGAATCCCATGAAATGTAGTCATGAGTAAGTAGAAAAGAATCACAAAGTTTATTTAGTGACTAGGAATTTTTTTAGCTATTTTAAAAATGAAAGGAATTTTTTGATCATTCCTAAGCTTGTAGAGGTTAGGATAGTAGAGGAGAAGGAAGAATTTCCCATGGAGGTACAAGGGATTCTAGATTAATTTACAAAAATTTTGATGAAAGATTTTCCAAATGGATTACCACCTATAAGGAGCATAAGTCATTACATGAATTTGATACTAGGGGATAGTTTTCCAAACCAATAATTATACAAGACGACACCTATGGATAATTAGAAAATAAATTGACAAGTGCAAGAACTACTAGATAAGGGTATAATTAAAGAAATTTTGAGTCTGTGTGTTATACCTATTGTACTCACACTAAAGAAGTATGGAGAATGATGGATGTGTACTAACAATAGGGCCATAAACAAGATGATTATAAATTATAGATTTTTATCATCTCCAATGGATGACATGATGGATTGTTTAAGTGGATTCAACTAATTTAATAAGATATATTTGAAGAGAAAACACCATTAGATAAGGATTTGATAAGGAGATGAACAAAAAACAACATTCAAGATAAAATATGGTTTATATGAGTGGCTAGTAATGTCATCTGGGTTAACAAATTTTTGAAGTACCTTTATGTGGCTGATGAATGAGGTATTGAATCGTTTTCTTGGTAAATTTGTAATTGTATATTTAGATGAACTTTTAATTTTTAGTAAGACAAAAGAGGAGCACTTAATGTATATTAAAGTAGTTTTGCAAAGAATAAAATAAGGGATTTTTCTTGTAAATTTGAAGAAATGTAGTTTTATTAAGAAAGAACTAGTATATCTAGGTTCTGTAGTGTCTATAAAATGGTTGAAGATGGACCCAAAGAAGGTCAAGGCAATAGTAGATTGGTCCTTCACCAAGAAATATTTTTGAAGCCAAAAAATTCATAGCTTTGGGAGCTTCAATAGGAATTTATTAAGAAGTTTTAGTGGAGTATTTTCACCTATCAAGGAACCATGAAAGGTGGTAGGAAAGAGTTTCAATGGAAAAATTGTAACAACCTAAAATCTATCTACCCCAAAATTCCACTACATATTTATTTTAATTAATAAGTGTTCATTCATAATTATACTTGGGTACTTCTATGCATATGGGTTAGGTATTTTCAAACTTGGAACAATGACCAATCATATGGTTAGTCATTTGTTTACATGGAACATGAATCAATCTATCCATTTACTTGGAATAGGAATCCACCCAATACGAGGTAGGAACCTATCATAAGATAGGTATGTGCTATGTCCAAATTCTTAGACTCATCGAGACTAATCAATCCTAAGCTACTTCCATGAAGACCACACTCCCCACTAGAAGTGCAACAAGGTCATTGTAATTCAAGGGTATATATTTAATTATTGAAAGACTTGAATCATACCTTGGAATTTAGCCTGGCACCTTGGGAATCAAGCAATCTATAGAGGGTTCTTTTGAGTATAGTTTGATTTTTATTTTTTTTAGTAATCTTTTATATTTATCTAGTTGATCAATCTTACCCTAATTTAACCAGTCTTTGAACACCTAAGTACTAGGATCATCCTTCATTTTCTATAATACATGCATACCTTTCTTCCTCTATAATTTCCACCCACAAAGGTAAGCTTATATAACAAATGGTCAATGTGGCCATTATTTGTTTCCTAATTTATCTAATCCTATTCCTATAAAGCATCGCCTTTGACTTGTGTGAGGAATATCATATCAATTTAAAATATTCATACATCAATAAAATAAATACAATTCCAACCCAAGTTTATATTCACATCATAAAATCCTACAAGTTGGGTTTTCTATGTTGATGTTAATGTCTTTGATTCATTTCTTTTATCTTCTTAGTTATCAAACCAAAGGGGATTTCCCATCGTTTGGATTTAAATCAATAATATGTCCCTTACTTTACCCTAGTGATTTATAGGGATGTTGCCACATAAGTCATTATTGTATTTATGCTAGGATATGGATGTAGTAGCTCAAGCATGGTGACATTACCTGTAAACGTGAGATAGGGGTATCATTGATACCAAATGTTGCTATTTTTTCTTCTCTTTCTTGATTAGGTTGTCTAACCAAATTATAACTAAAATATTGGGAAAGAGGATCCCCAACAATAGAGATGGTATTTGTGGGATCTCTTAATAGGTATCTTTCCCTGAAGGCACATTTAATTAGGAAAGAGGTCACAAGGTGTAAATATTGACTTTCAACCTTAATGGTGAGCCAATCAGACCTATATCTCAATCCTTAGGACAATAGGACATATCTAGAAACAAATTGGAATGATTTTAATAACTCAAATTAATTGAATAATAAGAAAAACTACATGAAATGCAAATTCTTAAAAGAACAAAAATGAAATTGACAATTTGCAGGTAGATTTGAGAAGGGTTTGAACAAATGTAACTATCACCAACAATTGGTTTTGAGACCTACTAAAGGACTATTTCACCCCTAGGAAAATAGGTTCTAGTTAGGGCATTCAAAAACACTTTTAATAGTCCTATGATGTTAGATCTGGGCTTCTATTTGACATGGGTCCCACTTTTGGAAAGTTGGAAATAAAATCTACAACTTTATTTTTGTGGCCTGACAACAATGATGACAACTTATGCAATAATATAAAGTTTATCTTCAAGATCTCTTCAATTCTTCTTCAACTTGTAATTTGCACATACACAAAGAGAAAGAAAAATATTTGAAAGGGGTTTTTCATTATTCAAACCCCAAGTATGGTAATTAAACCTTGATAGAAAAAGATGAATGACAAAGGAGAAGGAAATGATGAATGAACAATGCATGTTATAACTCACCAACCCTTCAATCACTTTCCTTAGAGGACTGAAGACAAACAAATCACTCCAAGGAATCTAATATTTCTTTTCTTGATGGATTTGGATACTTGAAATGCTTGGATGCTTTAGGATCAACAATGCATAGTAGCCTTCACAAGCTGACATGAACACACATAAGCTTGAACATGATGATAGGATATTAAATGCTCTAACAAATGACTGATAAATCTGCTCTTAAATACTCTTGACAATGATATTTTCTCATGTATAATCTCTTTATTATGTGTCTTATTGTCACTTAGATTTGAATTGATAAAAATACTATGTATTTATAGTCATTTATCTAATTTCTTGAAAATTAGATTCCAAAAGCCAACAATTACAAGTTGAATTTGAATCATTAAAATACCACCATAAATATATTTAAAAATGGGTCCTATGACTTAAAGGGGACCCATTCGCCCTTGGGTGAATGGGTTCTAGCCCATAATTCAAAGACACACATGCTCTAATGTGATTTAATTATTGATTGCATTAATTAAATGTTGATTTCATTTTTAGAAAACAAGAAAGATATGGATTTGGAATGCATAATTTGGAAAATTAGAAGCTTAATTACATCTAATAAATGAGGGAACCCAAAAAATAGTGTGAAATTGTAAAGGTATACTATTTCCTACACTACATTTAGTTGCCACTTTAGTGAGAGTATGAACTTACACTCAAAATCAGACTAAGGTAGACAAATATGCATCAAGAGGGGTCCAAGTGTACCAATGTTAGAGATATAGGATGAAAAAGATCAATGAGGTGGCTAAGCCCCCAAGGTCTAAGATTCCATGGAAAACCAACATAAGGACAAAGGGACACACAAGATATGTAAGGTATGTGTAGCAAGACAAGATACACAAGAATACAATGTAAAGCTAATGCAAAAAAGAATAAAAGGGATGGAATACCAAGTTTTATTATGCCCTATATCAATGATATTCTTATAAATAAAGTTGCTTCATGAAGGAGTTACTCCCACATGCAATATAAAAGATAACACATAAGGGATCCATGGTTTTTGGGTCAACATATGCCTTTGCTATAGTGATATAATAGAGCTCGAAACTATCATCATTCCCCAAATACTCATAGAACAACAAACACAAAGGATGAATGACACATAGAGAGAAAAATAAAAGAAAATATTTTGGGTCAACATGGAAGAGACCTTAATATCTTGATGTCCTACATCATCCCCAAAAGGAAAAAAAAGACAAAATAAAAGACAATGTTTACAATAGATAGAAGAATGGAGATACAAATAGAAGAATGTCACAATAGATTCACTTCCTTTGTATCCTTGCACCAATGGAGTAACAAGGTTCATCCAAAGAAATCTCACATACATAAAGACACACTAAAAATCACCATATGGGGGAACACATTACATATATGAAATAAAAATGAACATTAAAAAAGTATATCACATGTGGACCAACCTAAAGCAGGTCATTTGCATCCCAATCTTGTTTATCATATATGGAAGGTCGATAAATAGCCAAAGGGGAAACAACAAGTGCCACACTAGGAAAATCACCAAGCTCAACACATGGTGTTTCACTCTTATTTGTAGGATAATCATGGTTGTTCCCATCTAAATTCATAGAAGCGGAAAATAATAACTACAATTCATTATGCACTTCATCAATCTTAGAAATCTCATCATAATGATCCAATCTAATCACAACAAGAGGTCTAATAACAATGTCCATTGTATGTTCTTATTTTTGTTGTTGAGAAGGTGGAGAATCATCATGCTTTGTTTGAGTTTTTTTTAATATTGGATTATTGGTTTATTTTTTTCTTCTAAGTAATGAGAAATAATATGATGTCTACGCCTACACTCTTTATCATTTCAATTTATTCTTGCACAATTTTCAAGTTGTGACACTATAGGAGCAGGTTTTTCAACCATCAATCTCTTTTCTTCCCTTAAGCGAGGAATGGAAGGGACCTTTGAGGTTTGTGAAACCACTTTATTTTTAGGTTTATAAATTTGTTTGATTTTAAGAGGCACAAAAGGGATTGTTGGGTTATCTCCCAGTATCTTGTAGGATATAGGTGGAAAAATAGAATTATACTTTTTTTGATTATTTGGGAGATTTTTTTGTTTAAGAATAGGTTCATCCATAATAATTGGAATGGGATGAAAAACTATAGATATATTAGTTTTAGGTGGGATATTGGAAAGGTATAAATTTTCTATACACTTTTCTTCAAGAAATTTTGATAAGATTTGAAAAAGCAATCATCATGATGATTTATAGGTTTCATGGGTTCAAACCAAAAGAAATCCAATAAAAAAATTTCACGGGAAGACAAAGGATTAAATCCACTATGATGCACTATAAAAATTTGATTATCAAATGGAAATTTCAAGCACTTTTGAATGATCAATGAGATAGCATCCATGGAGCATAGTCATGGATAGCCTAACTTCAAATGAAATTGATTTGATGTCAAGATGATGGAGAATAAGACATAGGAAGAGGAAGATGAAGAGCGATATTTGGATTAGGATTAGGAAGAGGAGGCTTCCATGGAACCTATTTTCAATGCAGAGAAGGACATAGAGTGTATGAGTGTCCTCAACATCAAGGGAGGGAAAATAGAAGACCTAAAGGTAATGCCCAAGTTTCCCATGTGTATGAAGATGCTCAGTCTTCACATTTCAAAGATGTTGAAAGAGGAGAGGCCCTTGGTGTTAGAAGAGCCTCCCTGAATGAGGAGAAGGAACCAAATCAAAGAAATAATTTTTTTCACAATGGATGCAAGTGTGAAGGTAAAGTTTGTCATGTTATCATTGATGGATGTAGCACTAATAATATTGTTTTAGAGGAAATGGTCACTGAATTTTAGTTGGATAGGAGAAAGCATCCAAAACCATACCAAATAGCATGGTTGCAAAAGGACCATAGGGAATTGGTCAATGAGCAATGTTTGGTAAAGTTTAAGATTGGTAACTAGAAGGATGAGATTTTGTGTGATATTATACCTATGGATTCTTGTCACATGTTAGGTAGACTATGGTAGTTTGATTGGGAAGTGGTGCATGATGGACATTCTAACACCTATTCCTTGACAAAGGATGGTGTATGTCATAAGTTGAAACCCCTAAGGGAGGTAGAAGAAAAAGTATGCATTAATGAAAGAATTTGTTTGGTTGTGTTGGTTCCCAAAATTGCATATTGCAAATCCTAAGAGTATTCCAACCTCTATGGCTATATTTGACAATGTTTTGGTCAAAGAACGAAGTTAATCAATATGTTTTATAACTCCTTACACTTTAGGTTCTACTAGACCTAGGCAGGGACAACTTGAAAATGAAGTAGATTTAAGGGTTGTGTGTACTTTTAACTAATATGGTAATATTTCTCAATGGCATGTAAATGTGAAATAGATATGAGATTGATAGCTAATCCTACTCCTATTGTTTGAATTTAAAGTGTTGAATCAAATTTTGTGAAATTTTATAATATAGTGGGTATGATCAGTGCCTACATACATTGGGCTAATGGAGTCAGATGTATAAGATATGTGGATCCTCCTTCTGGCTTAACTCAAACTATTTGGCACTTTCAAATGTTTATACTTTGTATAAACATGCAAGGATATCAGTTACTAGGCTCTTCTTACAAATCCTAATAATATTTTCCCAAATTACTATGGCTATTTTAAAGGATTTTTAATTCTTACTTAAAGGAAATTAGTCTTAATGATTTATATAAAAGGACTTTAATTCTTGGTAGAAACCAGTTAAAAGAAAACACTTAAAAGGAATTTAATCCTCTCTTCAAGAAACCAATCAACATGGATCACACAAAGGTAATAAATGTGTCTTGACAAATTAAACATATGCTTGATACATTAAATTTGAATAACAAGGGAAAACCACTTTGGAGACAACAAGATAACTTTTGTGAATTAACATTAACAAATAATTGAACACCAAAATTTTGGCCAATAGATTATAAATTCTTCTCCATTGATTTGCTTCAAAAGATTATACAAGTCATATCAGAAGTCTCCTATATATTTTCAAAATGATATTCTAGTAATTTCTCTATTCTATTTTTCTATTCACTCCTTGATGATCCCTTACAATGAGGTCTTGGTTTCCTTCTTATAGGTGAAGGAAGTGACAAGCTTTATACCTTTACAAAATACCTCTTTGATTATAATAAACTAAAACGTAACTATCATTGTTTAGCGTTGTTACACAAAGTAATTAGACAAGAAACAAATATTAATTATCAAGAAATGAAGTTTGGAGCATTTGTGAGATATTAAAGTCTATTAATCATCATAAGGTACACATAATCTTCTAGATCTCATAAGGTCCTATCTTCTTGATAATTTCTCCAACATTAGCCACTTCATATTTCCTAATAGTGTGTATATTCCTCTGGAGGAGACAAATACATTTGTTCCCATTGATACACTGCATAATCATTTAGCCATTTATATTCTTGAATCTTTGACATATTGACTAGGTGACTTTTCTATCGGCCATCCATTAATGTTCTAACCTCTATAATAAATTTTGAATATCTAGAGTCTAATGCAACCATTCCATCCAATATTAGATTGAAGATCTAAATATTAATGTTATCATCTCATTGTAGATGAGTGATGCAATTGGTGACCACCTGGTTAAACTCATTTTTCCAGCAAACACAATCTTTTAGTTGATCATTTTCTTTGAGTATTTTTTATACAAACCATTGCATGATTGTGTGAAAAGATTCTATTCTTGTATTAATTTTTTAACCTTCCCTTGACACATACATAGACTCATTACTCACCATCTTCACCATCCTTTTTGTTGGCTTCAATGTTGTAGGGCCATCCATGCTTCTTTGTAAGACTTTGCACAATGTACTTAATGTATGATGGATGTGATGCCACTTTTTGAACAAAGAGTCTAGGATGAGGGCATGAGTCTTCATTTTTTATGTTGCTTTGGATAAGGAGACATAGTATTCATGTGCAGTTTCTATCTTGTCTATCACTATTTTGATTCTATGTTCTAGGATATTCTTTAATACATCATAAATTTGTTCTTTTGCTTATTTATTGGTTTCTTCATTGAATTTTTTCAATTTTTCAACTTCTTGTTCAAAAAATTTTGCTTGCTCATTGGAAACATTATCAATCTTCTTGTATACTACCATTTCAGTGCTCTGGGAAGAGCCTGCCCCTTTCAATTGCTACTTCAACTTCAAATTTTCCATATACAATTTTTTTACCTCATCATTCATAATTGTTTGAATTTTTTCATACTCTATGAGTTTGTGTTCTAATTTTTTGAAAGTTTCTCTTATGAACATAGCATAGTGCATAGTCACAATAGTTTCTTCCAAAGTTGAGGTGTCTTTCAAGACAGCTTTAACCATAGCATTCCCCTTCATTTCGTGCATGATGTCCAAAAACTTAGGATTTTGTGTATTATTTTTCTTATCCCAATAGGCTAATGTTTCAATTCTTGGATTGTAGCCTGTTCCACTCATTCCTTCTTTAGAATCAAACCCAACCATTAGCATGGGGTCTTCTTGGTTTCTCACTTGGTCAAGTAAGAACATTCTCCTCAAATTCGTCCTTGGTATGAGCAAAATATTACTTGTTAGTAAAATTTTTCTAGCTTCTTGTGGACTGATATTTATTTCACCTATCTTGAGTTCATTGAAGGTTTCAGGTATGTTCAGGATCATGATGGGTCAAAAAGTGGCAATATTATGGGTTTTTGTAGGGTATGTGGCTGATGACTTTTTTTTATCCAAAATTGATGAAATGAAAAGGGTTTTTAGAGGAGATTATCAGCTTTCCACCAATATAAATTATACTTTAATTTGAATTTAATAAATAATAATTATTTATTTTCTATTAGAATTACGACTAAAGTCCTGATCGATAGGCTGATTGAAAAACATCTATAACTTTCAAACGGTATCATATTTTTTCAATCTAAAACATGCATCACATTCTATGCTTCACATAATATATGATTAAAAAAATAAAAATTAAATTTCATGAAGTTTTGACCAAGTTAAGGTGCCCAGACATACGAGTTTTTATATTTTTTAAAATTTGTAATAAAAAATTCATAATTAATTATTTACTTGGAAAAAATTTAGAAAAAGATATGCATCACATTTGTACATGAGTCCTCTACTTATATATTAAATCTTATAAAAAAATATTATCATTTTATTATGGTTAGGGTGGTCAGACAAACACCTACTTATTTTTTCCCTGAAATTTAAGTACTACTACATTAAAATTTCAAATTTTCACAAAATAAATTTTATTTATTTTAAATAAACCTAGTAGTTTAGAAACTACATTCAATTTTCTATAGATTCTATTCTTGCATATTTTTGAAATAATATAGATGACTTATTCAAATTTTTACGTCAAGTTGCCTAACACTGATTTTTCTAAATTTTTTGCCACTTAAGGACTCATTTTTTCCATGACGATCCTGCACATACCCCTTGTGCAAAAATTTCATCATGTTGGGACTCATTGACACCCATCTTGTTTATTTGAAATTCCTTCATATTTACTTTAATCCAAAAATATTTAAATTCAAGAGTCTGAATGAACTCATCATTTTCTATGAATTTGTGAGCTGCTACCATTCTTTCATCATCTTGCATATCTTGTTCACCTTCTACATACACATCAATTCTTTCTTTAGGATTATGAGCTTTTTTTTCATAGGGTGGTTGATCAAATTCATTATCTCCCTTTAATTTTGTTAGCTCACCTACTACTTCTTCAGTATCCCCACCCCCTTCACTCATCTCATATGGAACTAGGGGTTCCTATTCTTGTACTTTTTTCCTTTTGGCTTATGGCTGCTCAAAGGGTGAATATGATGATAGATGTTTTACTGAAACCTCATTTTGGGGTTCTGATATTACAATAGTGCTTGGCCTCATGGTAGCTAGTTTGGTGGATTTCTCCAACTCCTATGCTTTGTCATACAATTTATCAAACTTATCAATCATAAGATTGATCCTCTTTATGGGATTTGCTTCCTTTATGTAAAACCCTGTGAAATCATTATCCATCTTCTTTCTTCTCTCTTCCAATTTCATTAATGTGTTCCATTTTCTTCTTCTTTGGTGTACCTCCTGGGGAGTGAGGCAATTCCTTATCACATCCCCCTCATAATGCACTTCATGGGTGATCCCATTTTTTGCTAGGAGTGTTTTTTTGATAAAATTCATGTGACCTTTAGGGTCGAAGACCCTTTATTTCTCATATTTTATAGGATATCTTGTCTTTAAAAACTTTTTCAACTCCTCAAGAGTATTTGATCTAATAGACAAATCCCCACATACTGTCAAGTTAAGCAAAAGGGTGCCTCTCTTTTGTTTTCCCATAACTTCCTTCTCCATCCACATCATTTTCCACATGAATTCTAGGAAGTCCAATTTGAGAGGAACACATTTGGGTATGATGTGTGGGGCTTGGGGACATCCATACATTTTGATTATCATGGTACTAGGCAAGAAAAACCAATCCCCTAGGTTGTGAGTATGCTCTTTTTCTAGTTTGAGTTCCAAGGGTCTTAACAATTGTAAGATTAGTGTCTAACCTTGGATACCCATGGCCAAGGGCTATCATAATTCGAAGTATAAAATCTTCAAAAAAAATCACAAAATCACTCTTTCTACACCTACTATCCCATGTATAACACCATTTCTAGACAAGAAGTTGATTACCCTGCTCATCTATCATACCTAAACACATTCTCTAAGTCCATATGGTTCTATTTTGATATAAAATTAAATGGCACAACAAGGAATAATAGATAAAGTGATGGGGGCTCTATCCTCCTTTACTTTCACGAATCCATCATGTAATGATTTCTCAATAAATGAAGTAAATTAATACTCAACATTAGTTTCAAGGTTTTGAATTCTCATTTCCAACATCATTAGGCTAATTAACATATTTTATTCAAAATCTATCCTCATAATCTAACAAAGAAAAGTAAGTTATTTTAAATACATCTGGAAATCATTAACAACAAATGGCTCAACACAAGAGGAGGAAATAGGTATTCTTCTATTATTTTCTCCTCTCTTCATATGCATGGGAACTTCATTGTTCCTATAAGATTTTCTCAAACTATTGTATTCCTCTTCACTCCTCTGAAGTTCAACTTTGGTAAGGGCTTATTTGTTTAAGTTGAAGCACTCCGCAATGGCAACTTTGGTCAATGTTACTAATAGGGAACCATTTGTCATTCTCAGTATTTTGGTAGTTGGGTGGTAGTTTCATGCCAATATTCTAATGAATTTTACATCTATGAAAACATTGGAGACAATCAATTTGGAAAAATATAGATTCCAAGGGTTTGATATTGGAACCTTATCACTTCTTTTCTCATATATTTATGAAAATAAATCCCACCCTGAAACAGGAATGATTGCATCTTGACACCCTTGAGTTGTGTCCCTAAAGACCTTCTATAATCCGTTATCTTTTGACTTGGGTAGAATATCTAGTATAGATTGTTGTAAAGACCTCTTCTTAGGTTCTTCCTTATTAATTTAACCTTTTCTAGGTGGCATGATTTAAAATTTGTTGCTCCTACTTAAATTCTTTGCTCCTTTAAACTACAAATTTTCAACTCAAAGTCTGTAGAATGAACTTACCCAGTCACACAGTTATTGAAAAGTCTTCTTCTTTTGCACTCCTTAGCACCTGGCACAATGATATTTATCTACAATAGATTGTTAAAATGAGCATTGAGTTCTAAGTTTATCTAACTTTGGGTTGAGTCACTTCGACATTTATGTTGGCCTTGTGTAAAGTATTCCATAATCGGCTCATGTTTCTATTTTAAATATCCACTGTCAAACTTAGAAGATCAAATGATTCGTGGTAGTGGTTATGATTATTAGAAAAAAATGATATAAATTCCCTCACCAACTTGTATTGCAATACCACCACCATTCCTTTTGATTCGTGCAAAATGGCGATGTTATATTACATGCTTATTATATCCATCCCACTATACCATTGGTTTGATGTGTAACACTTTACTTCTATCATAGTGCAAAAATTTAGTTAATCCTTCATTGTCATACCATAGATCACATATATGACTAAGGATCCTTCGTCACGAGACAACGAGGAACTTACTTCTGTGTCACAAGCTCTTTGGAGTTCTAAATATTCTCATCGTAATATTGCACATGATCATCTTTTGATATAACTTTTATATTGTGGGATGGCAGGTTAAGCCATTTGGTACCACCATACCACACATATCCTCTTGCTTTATATATTGCTTCTTGTGAGGTAAGGGTTTATGTAATATGACACCACTATACCACATTTCATTTTAGCATTGTTATTTCTTAACTACAGTACCACGGGTTAACCACTGGTGGTTAAGTTCTGAATGTGTCACCCTACCACATGGATTATTTTGTGTCTTAATGGCTCATCATGGGTATGTGGTTCCAGTTAATTCCTACCACCAAGTTGCATTCCTTCTAGTGAATATTGTGGAGTGCATCATATATCTTTCTCCACCATACCACTAAAAGTCCTTATAAATGTATTAATACCCTTGTAGGAGCACAGTAAAATGTTTTTATACATATTTGTGATCCAAAAGGTTTATGGAATAAAGTGTATGTGAAATTTTCTCATATCTCTATATAATGCTTTTTTAGTGTTAGTTGGACCTAAGAAAATTATTTATAAGATGGGTTCTTTTGTGGATTTGCAAGGTTAAGGCTTGACAAGGTAGTTTGGTTGTGCATATTTTGGAGGTTCTAATAGGTTGATGGAAGAAAGTTCCTAGAAGGTATGAGGCATGAGTATATGTGTTTTGCATTGATCCCTAGAGTTGATAAAGAAGATACTAATGAGGTACCAATAGAGATTTCAGATTTTTTGAATGAATTTTAGGGTATTAATTTTGCTAACATACCTAAAGGTTTGCCTCTAGTAAGGAAGATTATCCATCAGATGGATTTGATTCTTGGAGCTAGTTTATCAAATAAGGCAAACCATTTAATGACTCCAATAGAGAATGAAGAGTTAAATAAACAAGTGCAAGAGTTTTTGTGGAGGAGATTGATTTGAGATATTTTGAATCCATATGTATTACCTGCAGTATTAGCATTGAAGAAGGATGAGAATGGAGGATGTGTACAAACTTCTGAGCTATCAACAAGATTACTATCAAGTATAGATTTCTCTTGCCCAGGATGGATGACATTATGGATTGTTTGAGTGGAGTTGAGTACTTCACAAAAATAGATTTGAAGAGTGGATATCACCAGTCTGAATTAGAGAAAGAGAATGAATGGAAAGCAACCTTCAAAACCAAGGAGGGCTTGTATGAGTGGTTTGTTATGCCTTTTGGGATAACCAATGCACCAAGCACATTTATGTGACTTATGAATGAGGTATTGAAAGAAATTTTAGGGAAATTTGTTATTGTTTATTTGTATGATATTTTTTTTAGTAAGACATTGGAGGAGCATCTGATGGATATTCAAAGATTTTTCGAGAAGACAAGGGAGGAGAATTTGTTGATTAATTTAAAGAAATGTAGTTTTGTGAAGAGGGAGTTGGTGTATCTGGGATTTGTTTTCTTAGAAGAGGGCCTTAAAATGGATCCATAGAAGGTGAGAGCTATCACTGAATGGTCTACCCTGAGGAGTGTTACAGAGGTAAGATCATTTCATGGTCTAGCAAGTTTTTCCAAAAAAAATTTAAAGAATTTTAGTAGTATTTATGCGCTTCTAATAGAAGCAATGAGAGGGGATAGAAAGGATTTTAAATGGACTATAAGAGAAAAAAAGAGTTTTGATATGTTGAAGAAGTAAGTCATATAGCAACCTATTTTGGTACTTCCAGATTTCAATAAGGTCATTTAGGTAGATTGTGATGCTAGTGGTAGTGCCATAGTAGTTGTTTTGAGTCAAGAAGGTAAGCATGTTTCCTATTATTGTGAGAAGTTGAATGATGCCAAGAAGAAATATTATGTCTATGATCAAGATTTTTATACTATAGTTTAGGCTTTAAAGAAATGGAGACACTATTTATTTCCAAAAGAATTTTTTTATATACTAATCACCAAGCTTTATAGTATCTCAATAGTCAAGGAAAGTTAAATCAAAGGCATTTGAAATAGGTTGGGTTTTTCCAGATTTATACTTTTGTTTTGAATCATAGGAGTGGAAGGTCAAATAGAGTTGTAGATTCCTTGAGTAGAAGGAAAAATTTGTTGATAGAGATTAATATAGAGGTTGTTGGGTTCAATGAACTGAAGAATTTGTATCCCGAAGATCCAAAATTTGTAAAAACTTGGAAGGCTTGTTTGGAACATGTTACATTGGATAAGACAAGATGGTTGGATTTCTTAATCCAAGATGGGATGTTTTTTAGAGGAAGCCAATTGTGCATTCCAAGGAGCTCTATGAGAGTGAGTCTAATCAAGGAGAAGGATAATAGAGGATTGGCTAGACATTTTGGTTGAGATAAGACCATTGCTCTTGTTAGTGAGAATTATTACCGGTCAGAATTACAACAAGATGTGAAGAAGTTTGTGTAGAGTTGTAGAGTATGTCAGATGGTAAAAGGAACAAGTTAGAATACTAGATTGTATCAACCATTACTTGAACTTGAGAGGCTATGGGAGGACATTATCATGGATTTTTTTCTTGGCTTTCCAAGGACACAAAGAGGGCATGATTCCATATTTGTGGTGGTGGATATATTTTCAAAGATGGAACATTTCATTCCATGTCATAAGATCAGTGATGATGTTCATGTTACAGAGTTGTTTTTCAAAGAGGTGGTGAGACTACATGGTCTTTTGAAGAGTATAGTTTCAGATAGAGATATCAAATTTATCAGTTATTTCTAGAGGACATTATGGAAGAAGTTGAAGAGAAATTTGAAGTTCAGTTTTGCACACCATCCACATATTGATGGATAAGTAGAGGTGATGAATAGGAGTTTGGGTAACATGCTATAATGCTTAGTAGGAGATAATCCCAAGGGATGGGATTTGATTATACCGCAGGAAAAAATTTCTTAAAATAATTATGTCAACAGAAGCATTGCTAAATTGCCATTTCATATTGTGTATGAATAGTCTAATAAATGCTTATGAGTTGAGAAAGATGGATAAGGGGGAAAAAATAGTGTTGAGGCTAAATATTTTTCTGATCACCTAAATAATTTGCATAAAGAGTTGAAGAAATATATCAATAAGATGAACTCTCAATATAAGGCTAAGATAGATCAACAAAGAATGTATAAGGATTTCCAAGAGGAGATGAAGTCATGGTTCATTTGGGAAAGGAGAGGTTTTTGGTTGGTACATACAACAAGTTAAAGATGAAGAAGTTTAAACCATGCAAGATCCTGAAGAAGCATGATTTAGGAAATGCATGAGGTAGATTTTCCTAATGAAATTCATATTTCAATTTTGTTTAACATTTCACATTTAGTAGAATGTCATGAAGGAGGAATTGATGAAGAAGTAATAGAAGCATAGTGGAATATTTTGGAGCACCTACTTCAAAAAATGGAGATAGAAGTTTTGGATAGTCATGTGGGTAGAATCACAAGAAACATGCAATATGCAAAGTACTTGGTGAAATGGAGAGGAAGGCCTATTGAAGATTCATCATGGTTCTCTGAGGATGAGGTTAACTATTTTGGTTTCCCTCTAACTCCTAAGAAGTGACAGGGTCACTTTTCAAATTACCTTGGGTGTCTGATTCAGGAGCATCCAGTGGTGTAGGGGCAATCTTGCATCATTAAAAAAATATGTTTCTCTTATTTTTTATAGATGTTTTGAGTCTCATGATGGCACTTAAGGGGTGTAAGATAGTTAGAAGTTAGAAAAGGTGAAAAATAGTCACTTACTATTTTTAGTAAGCAAGCCTAAATGGGCTTGTATGGACATCAAAATTTACCCCAAGGAGAGGAACTGAATTTTTTTTTTATGGCAGTAGAATCATCTCAATACCCTATATAGTTTGGGGTATATTAAATTTTCCATCTTGAGAAATTTCTCCAGTGCAACTTCAAATTAAAATTTGAAAACCTTAGAAGCCCCAAAACAACCCAAAAAGTGGACAAAACAATTTTTGAAGGTTTCAACATTGTAGATTTCTTCAAGAGATTTCCAATGATATGTTATAATAGTGAATTGAAAACTCGAATCAAAAGTTATGGCCCTATGAAGTTGAACCACTAAAAAGTGAATTTCATTAAAATATCTTCATAGGAAAGAAATCAAATGGCGGGACTTTTGGCGCCAAAAAAAAAGGAAAGATACACTTTCTATAACATTCTAGGGTGGTTATTGGGTGAAATAAAAGGGTTAAGTTGAGGTTGTAGAAGGTGGCTCCATTAGTGCAGATTGTAGCTCTGAATAATAGATTTTATTTTCAGAGTTGGTTTGGATGTAATGAATCAATCCCATGAGGTTGTAACCTTGTAATTTATGAATTTGTAATTTCATTTTTGGAAAATAATTGAAAGTGGGTTGTTTTCTATCTTGCATTTTTTGTGTTGCTATCTTTTATTGTGTTTTGTGTGAGGTTTGGGTTATGTAGCCCTCCTCATATAAACATACATACATATATATATTAAAATCATTTGTTGTCATTTAGATATATAAACAAATATGTGTGTGTGTGTGTGTGTGTGTGTGTGTGTGTGTGTGTGTGTAAATTAATATATATGTATATATGTATGCATTAAAATACATACATATATACATATATATTATAAACATATATCATTATTTTATTATCCATAATAAATAGACACACACACACATATATTCATTGATAGGTATATATACAAAATGTTAATTTATATATATATATATATATGTCATATATGTCCTATCGATTTCCCCATGTATATGGTGTATCTGTGTATGAGTATGCATAAGTATTTCTACCTACATGTGCACACACATGTATATGCTCATATGCATGAGTTAGTGCATTCACACACACACACACACACACACACATATATATGTATATATAAATTCAATGTATATACTTATCGATTGATATATAAATTTATAAATACATGAAGAAGAACTTAAATTAAATACATATATTTAGTCACATTGTAGACATAGAAAATGTACTAATTGATATTGCACATATGATCCTGACCACTAACACCATTTCATCCTAAATCATCCCTCAGTCTAACCATTTAATCAAATACGGTCTTTATTTGATTAAATTCATCAATGTTCCTCAATTAAATAAATCATTTATCTAATTAAGTCATCCTTTCTTGTTAATTAAATCAATCAGTCTGATTTGATTATCCCTATTTAATTAAATAATCAATTTTATTTGATTAAATATCTAAAGTCCATCCATTAAATTAAATAAATTAAAACCTTATTTAGTTTAATCTAACTTCATCTCCTTGGTTAAATAAAATAAAAATATTTATTTAATTAATCTTGAAATCATATTCTTCTCATATTTGATTTAAATCAATCTATAAATCTAAATCAATATGCCGCATCATTTTGGTCTCTCATTAAATTAATTAACCTTGATTAATTTAATCTCCTCTCATGTCCCATCCTCTAGCTTTTGCCACTTGCACATGAAAATAGATTTAATTCATTTATTAAATTTCTATTTTCTCTCAAAAGGCATAATAAAGGAATATTCCCTCAAGTTTGAATTCAAATCCAAGTGGACTTTTCCCTTCCAACAAGGAGTTACTCTAGCTAAAAAGTCCTTTTTCCTTGATCCAAGTAGCATTCAATGCATTTTCTTTCCCTCTTACATGTCATTTCAACAATTTCAAATTCCACCTAATTGCATTTATTGACACATTCTTCAAAACTTGCACATCCTTCATCCATTCACATGTTGACAAGTGGCATCTTTCCATTTGTTGATTCTTGGTCCCACATTGCTCCATTTTGGACATCTCTTCAACTTGATATTCTATAAATAAGAGGCTTTATTCCTCATTTTATCATCCACAATTTGAGTAAAATTACTATACTCAAATTCATAGCAATTTTCATCCAATCTTAGCTAGGTTATGCAGATTTTTATCTTGAAGCACATTGGAGGTCTTCATCAAGTGGATCACTCTTCATCATCAATCATCTTCATCGCATCGTTGGAGTTGGCAAAGGGTCAATTTTCACATCAAATTGGCACCAACTCCCTCAAAAGATTAAGAGTTTTCTTTGTGTTAGAATAGGATTTTATATCTTTGTTTTAAGTTTGTTGGGTTCATTTCATTCCTTTTCTTTTTCATTCAAATGTATTTCTTGAGGAATCATGGTTCTAACCTTGCATTTCATCTAATCTATCAATTATTTGTTGTGTTTGTGTAGGTTGGGAAACTTGGTTCACATTTTGGCACTAGAGTGAGGGAAAACTAGGAGATCAAATCATATGTTTTGAGAAGATTCCATTATTTTTTGTGTTTTTGTATGTTTACGAAAAACTCCACCGCTGGAAGCTCAACATCACTATTTAGCACCACTGAGAACTCAACGTTACTATATTGAACCACTGCAAATTTCAAACTATGATGCTCTATACTTCCCACCCAAAATTCAAATTTTCAAACAACCCCATTGAATCTTTCTGGCTCACTGGAATCTTCTCAAAATCCAAACTACACCATTGACCAGAATAGCAATGCCTTCATGCTCACTAGTTTGGCTATAGAGCAATGCTGACTGGTAAGTGGCGCTATACAACACCACTGGTAATTTCAAACTATGATGTGTTTGTGGATTGCACCACTAGAGGGAAGTAGAAAGTGAAAATTTATTTATAACACATGCTTTTTATCAAATTTTGCTTATTTGGTCTGTTTGCTGCTTTCTTGACCTCTATTTTTGTAGAACCTAACTAATTCTCTTTTAGGTTGGATTGATCAAAGGTGAAGAGGAAAAGAAGCATGATGACCTCATTTCATGATACCAAGTGTTTTTTCTACACTCTTAGAGGATTCACTATTCCTCTTAAGGAAAAATTTGTTATCTTTCATGCTTAGGACATACTAGTTTCATTTTGGGCTCTAAAAATAACTCTTTAAATTCTTGTTACAAAAGGAGCTTAAAATAAACTTTAGGATACAAACTCACTAGATTTTGTTTGGGGCTAATAATTGAAGTCATTTATTGCTTTGAGGGTTTTAAAAAAAATATGTGCTACTTTGTTTTGTGATTGCTTACTCAAACTAACACAATTGAAAAGGACGTATGTGCTTCTCTTATTATTCACGATGATCTTGAGAATCAAAAGGCCTTTTTGGTGATCTTAGGTTGGGACAAAGTAATTACCTCCACACTTCATTTTGGGAACTAAAATTGAACAAAACCTTGTGCGAGTGTGAGCCAAACCTATCTCGTGTATTCTCTCTTTGTTTTTCAACAAAGGTGAATCAAGTTACAAATATTTTTTCTTGCTATTGTTTATCTTAGAGGGCTTGCCTTAGGGAAAAAGTACTCACCCAAAGGAACAACTCAACCGGTAACACTCTAAAGCCAAGAGTATTTCCAGCCGAGATATAAATGTGGGTATTGGAAAAAAGGCTAGTATCACCACGTTGGGTCAACTCTTATGAATGAAAAGTTTGAATTAAAACCCTTGTTTTAGAAAGGCCAAAATCCCTACCTATTTGTTGGTGGAAGAACAGTCATTCTAAAGCTGCCCCACATTTTTATGGTTTTAAGTAGAAATGGAAAGCATTCCATGGGAGTTTCATGGGTGTTGATGCTTGGCTGCCCCATATAAGTGAGTGTCATGGAGGGGGGCCAGTGGGGTCAAGCATCTAACCATTCACTAAAGATAAGTGTAGTTGGAGTTGTCCAAGTGGGGACTCAACAAATATAGTGTTTCATATCCATAGAGTTGTGCTTGTTTTTGGTTACAAAAATGCTTTGATTGTTCAAAAACAATGGGAAATAAACATTTAACATCATCATCAAAATTTCAAACCCTTTAGGAGGAAAATACAATTGACCAAATACATGTGTTATTGCTTGCCCTTGGGATTTATCCTTAGAGGTTTCTAAACACTTGGACTTACATCTAAATTTTTCTAACTAAAGTTAAACAATAGGTAACCCTTGCCTTGGTTTCATAAAAATTCCACATAACATACTTTGTTGGATTCAAAGAAGTTGGGACATTGGATATCCACTTTGAAAATATAATCAAGAAATGTTTGTGGTAAAACAAAATCACTAAGAAAAGATAACAAATTGGCTCTCACACATGTGTTAGTTCCTCATGATTTCCAAAAAATTCAAAATTCCAAAGAAAAAGTTCAAAATTTAGGAGTCACACTCGAAAGGTCATCAAGAAATACATTAGGAAGTGCAATCAAAAGAAACATATCAAAATACGAAAAAAATTGACAAGGTTCTATAGAATCATTCCTTTGAACAATCCAGAAATGTATGCTCAATTTTAAAAACTTCTTGGTTAAAACGTCCTTGGAAGTAATGCATGTTCTTCAATACCAAGGTCTAGTAAACAAGTGTCTTTTTAGGTACATCCTACTAGGATCAAAATCAAATCTTTTCATTGTTGAACATCAAACCAAAATCACCTCACCATCATATTTTGAAAAATCTTGAAATTATCCTCCATGCTAGCCTTTTTGGTAAAAAATCAAAAAATCATCCAATGCTTGAAGTAAAATCCTTGAAATCATTGAATCAAAACATCAAATCATCTTTGGCTAGGTATGTGTAGATGAATCCTTTTGCATATGCTTAGTCAAATTATCAAATCATCTTGTATATGTAGATGCATCCTTCTTCATATGCTTGGTTAAATTATCATCTTGTTTGAATAGGTGTGGGTAGATGCATCCTTCTCCCTACAAATATTCAAATTATCATCCTTTGAGAAAATATACCCCCTAGATAATCATCCAACATCTTAGGGTCTATTTGTTCATAATCCAAAATTAGAGAAAACCCAAAAAATCAAATCAAGGTCAATTCAAAAACAAATCCAAAAGGTCCTAAAAAGTCTAGCATCTCCTCAAGATTTCTCAAAAGTTCAAACATCCACATCATATCACCTTTGATCCTCAAAATATCCTAAAATTTCTCTTTTGTGCCTAGGATTAGATCAACCCGAAGAATTAGAGATTCATCTCCCATATTCTTGAAAATCGATCCTTATTTTATAGTTCAAACTAGATCTCAACACAAGAGGAACATGGAAGCCAACAAAGAAAAATCCACTACAAGTGACCTAAGTCAAACAAATTTTGAAACAAATCCCATTGAATCAAGTAATCCTCTAATCAAATTTCCTTGATCATAACAAAACCCTCAAGAGGAAGGCCAAGTAGAGGATCTTACCAATAATCCCTTTAAAATGTCACACAAGGAAATCATTGAAATGATTCAAAATCTAGAGAACCATAAGATTATCAATATCATGATGAGACTCAACCCTTCACTATACATGATTGAATTAGCAAAAAAAGGGGCTAAACTCCCTTCTGATTTTGATGTGAGCTCTATAGTGGAACCATCCTTAGAGTTCATCCCTCTAATTCCATCCACACTCCCCATCTCATCCACACCCTGATTCCAAAGTATCACTCAAAAAATATTTCAAA
Organism: Sequoia sempervirens; assembly: GCA_007258455.2. Lineage (NCBI taxonomy): Eukaryota > Viridiplantae > Streptophyta > Pinopsida > Cupressales > Cupressaceae > Sequoia > Sequoia sempervirens. Next base: position 203,251,060 of record VDFB02047230.1, on the reverse strand, counting down.
TCACATCATCCATTGCTCCAACTCAACCTAGTGTTAAAAAAGGAAGTGCATTTCTCAATGCCTTACAAACACACCACCTTTTCAATAATCAAGACTTGGATGCAAATACCATCTTGGGGAAAACTGTACCCAAAAATCCATTACATACATATGTCCTTCTCACTTTTCATGATCCCAATGATCCATCATCATCATCCTTTTGCACAATAACCCAAACTTCTCTCCCCACAACCTCACAAGGAGAAGGTGACATGTTCAGACTAGGGGGAATTTTTGACAATACACCATTTCCTCAAGAGATCACATCCCTCACATTTTCACTACTTCCACCATTTCCATCATCATTCACACCACTTCTTGGCTTAGGGCTTCCCCCTTTACCAAGTATCAATAAAAATCAAGCCAACATCTTGAACATCAATCAAAGCATCATGCCAAACTCTCAAAACTTATCAATAACATTGCAACAATAGATGGAAACTACCCTGATAACACAAAATGCCACCATGACATCATCAACCACCCTCGTAACATCTCAAAACATGTTCTCACAAGGACCAAGCATATCCATTGCACCATCCACCACTTAAAACCCAATCATCAACATGGCAGTGCCTCTAACCACCACAACAAGCACCATTCTGAATCCACCTCCACTACCATCACAACCAAACAAAAATACATCAAATCAATATAGCATTGCATTATGACCTGCTCAACAAGCTTCCCATCAAAAAGCACTACAGTAAATTCAAAATTTCCAAGCCACACAAGTAGTGCAAGTCACTAAAGCAACACAAGCTGCATAAGCAACACAAGCCACTCAAGCAACACAAGCTGCTCAAGCAGCTGAAGCTTCATTACAAGCATAACAAGCACAAAAGGCTGCACAAGTACAAGCCATATTACAAGCACAATAGGTTGCTCAAGCCCAAATATTATTGCAACAACAATAACAAGTTACACAGAAACAAGCATAGGCACAAGCTCAAGCAAAAGCTCAAGCTCAAGCACACACTCAATCCCAAGCCCAATATCAAGCACAACAAGCACAAGCACAAGAACAATATCTTACACAACAACAAGCATATCAGCAAGTGGTAAAACAATACCAAGAGCAATAAGAAGTAGCCCAATTAGCAGCCCTACAATAATCATTGTTGGTGCAACAACAATCTTAGCAATAGGTAATCCTAGCACAATAGCAACAAGACCAACAACAAGAGTTGTTGATACAACAAGTACAAGTGTACATGGCTCAATAGAATTTGCAAATACCACCAATCAACACATCAACCAATCCACCCATCCCATCAACAAATGAACCACCTCATAACACTTTCATTCCACCCCCTGATCCACAAAATGATATCACAACAAAAATAAAATTACTCTCACAACAAGTGCTTGATCTTCAATCAGGGTGAACCACGAAAATGTCCAACAACTTATGTCTTTATCCATTCAACAAGATCCTTGTGATGCAACCATTCCTAAAGGGGTTTGAGATCCAAAAATTTGATAAATACCGTAGGACGAGAAACCCTGAAGATCACATTAGGGAATTCCAGGTTCATTGCATGGAAGTTTCATATGAAAATACCTATTTGATGTTGTTATTTCCTAGGAGTCTAGCTGGCCACACCATGGAATGGTTTTGTCGCCTACCTACAGGCATTAAAACATTCCAAGAAATCATAGACACATTCATCAAAAACTACGCATGCAATATCACCATGGATGTCATTGTGGAGGAACTATCAGCTTTGAAACAAGGTAAGAATGAATCCTTTGCTTCATTCCTACAATGATGGTTATCCAAGGCCAATTAGGGAGAATGGATCATGCTCGAGGAACAAGTGTGCACTATCATATCCAACCTTGACGGCCTCTTAGTATTCCATCTCAAAGTCCAAGGGATCACCACGTATAACTCATTTATTTCCAAGGAGCTCCTAATCAAAGGAGCCCTTATGACACAACCTAGAGGATCAATTGCATATCTTGAACAACAGAACAATTTCTCACCCACCAATTACAATGAAAAACCTTGCACATGGACAAGAAACAAAAATGTTACCAACAATGGTGTCATCGATGCCAAAGTTGTCATTAGTGCCCCTTGGTAAAACACACGTGCACCACAACAACAAATCCAAAACCATCATCAAAATAACCATCAAGCCAACACAACAACAGAATAGCCAAACAATCAAGCAATCAACAATGTCAATGATCAAAGGGGACCGCCCCAGCAAAACAAGAACTTCACCAAGTGGAAGTACACCGCTTGGGGAACCACTAGAAGTTTTCATGAAGAAACTAATAAACAAAAAACTCATCAAGGCTCCAACCTATGAGAATTACCAGGAACCAGATGTGAAACCTCCTTGGTACAATGAAAATCAGCTTTGTGACTTCCACAAAATCAAAGGGTACACCAATAACAATTGCATGAGGTTAAAGAACCTAGTTCAAGACCTCATTGATCAAAGAATCATAAATGTGGAACAACCAACAGGAAACCAAAACCTCAAAATATACATGAATCCGATGCCTAATCACAATAGTAAAGGGAACAGTAACACTAATAAGGGAAAAGGCACCTTCAAAAACATGAAACATGTGTATGATCATGTCATCGCTTCCCTAGATTACTACTGCACTACAATAACCATCAAAGGAGCCCATGCCAATTGTGGAGTCACCACAAGAGGTAGTAGAGTTACCATCATAGGGTCATCTAAGCCAAATAGAGCACCCACACCCAACCCTAGATTTGTTCCCAATGGTTACAATGTCCTTGGTCAGATAGAATGAAGCCCAACACAAATCTCCATCATGGAGTTATTAAAAATCTCATCTGCCCACAAGAAAATCCTTGAGGAAGCAATGGATTCATCCACTATCCCTGTAGATCTTGATATGAAACAATTCCAAGCTATGGTCAGAAACATCATCACCCTAAATCTCCTTACATTCTCTAACCAATATTTTCCTTCTCAACCATCTCATAACCATGCACTCCATTTAGAGGTCCTCATGCAAAAAAATAAAGTCAAGTGAGTCTTGGTGGATGGAGTTGCAAGCTAATTAAGAACCTAAAAATCTCAAAGGATTCCATTGAAAAAGGCAAAAGTATTATAATAAAAGCATATGATGATCAAGAAAGAGTGTCCCAAGGCACAATCCAAATCTCTATTCAAGTAGGGACAAATATCATGGAAACAACCTGTCAAGTCCTGGACCTCAACTTGCCTTATAACATTCTCCTCAGACATCCATGGATCCATGTAATGCAAGTAGTAGCATCAACCTTCCATCAATGTGTCAAATTCACATATGAAGGAAAAGAGGTCACCATCCATGGAGATCCTGAACCATTCTCCTACTGAAAGAACCTTGAGGAAAAATACTACAAAATACCTCAAGTACCTAAAATGATGAAGGCCCATCAACACTGTCCATTGAAACAACCACTCTCACCTCCACTTTTGCAATCGAGACACCCACCATTCTCACCATCCCCACCATCTCTGATATCAAAGTCATCATCTCAGACAATGGTTTTGGAAACTATACGATTCCCAAAAATTCCTTTGTGGTAGGAGAGTTACCACAATCTCCTAGATCACAAGGACATCCGCAATCAAATCAAGCCTCCACTTCCCAAACATCCCCTGAATATCCCAACTTTAGAAGTTGGGGGGATCTCAGCCAAGAATTCATAGAGGAGGACCCATCTCATCTCCTATACCAAGATAATAAACCAACAGCTAATCTACCAATGGATGATAGAAGTGAAGGTTTGCAAATGATGCTTGTAATGGGCTATGACAGAAACTAGAAACTGGGGAAAAATGACAATGGGCATATAATACCCCTCACTAATTAGACAAAAATGAGAAATATTGGCCGCAGATGTACCCCTCTTAGTATAACCATACGTGGATGAGGTCCCCCAGTTAAAGCAATCAAGACCCCCTGTGAAACAACACCAGCTGAACTTTGCTTACCTATATCCACTGGTTGTGTCATAGATAATTTTACTTTTGACATAACTAACCTCTATAGTAACAGTGATGATGAGGATCCCATAACTAGTGTACCCATTCTCTTCAAGAACACCTCCCTTCTCATGATTAGTACCTTATACTATGAGTCAAAAAACCAAAACAAAAACACAATTAACAGAACTTTAAACTAAATAAATTGAAATAAAACTGAATATAAAAGAGAATTTCTTTAGAAATGTTCTATCTTTCTCTATCTCTAGAGATTTGTTCAAAGCTGCTGCTCTCAGATTGTGTAAGCTCAACTTCTCCAAATGGCTATCTATAGAATGAGTATGCAAAAGAAAGAACTCCTATATGTTGTATGCTAATTAAAGTGAGAATGCTAATGGATATGGACAGGGGCTGTGGATTATGCACAGGGGCTGTAAATGAAGTATGCTATGAATATACTACAATATGCCATGATTCTATTGCTATGAAATGAAAATACTGTGAAATATTTAAAAGGCTTAATGCAAATTGACTATAATTTTCTTACTGAAAGCTCCTATATGATTTGAAGTACCCGACAGTCTTATTTATAGATTTTTGCAGGCACAATCCTGGCTGGCAAGGATCAACGACTATGTGATTGTCTGGTAAAATTGAAAGGTGAGAGATGGAGAGGTTGAGAAGAAAATGGAAGAGATTGGGAGGTTGGAGAGAAGAATGGATTCCTGTCTTCAACCCACGGGAACAAGCCTGCACAGAAACAGAGAAAATTAATTTTTCTGTTTCAGCAGTTTGTTTCACAGGTGTTGAAGATAATCCCCAAATTAATTAAATAAATAAATTTATTTAATTTCATTTATTGAATTTGATTTTTTGATTTTTGCATTATGGAAGATTTAATTAAATATTTTGTAATATTTAATTGTGATGCGACTTTAGAAGAATTAATTAAATATTTTGAGATATTTAATTATGAATAGATATTTGAAGAATTTAATTAAATATTCTGAAATATTTAATTATGAATGGATATTAGAATAGAATTAGAGGAATTAATTAAATATTAAAAATATTTAATTGTGAATGGATATTAGAAGATTTAATTAGAAAAGAAGAATATTTAATCTTTATTTGAATAAAATATTCAAACCAAGATTATTGATAATTAATATAAATAAATCGTAATTTTTATTTAATTAATTAAGAAATGAATAAGAAAAGATGATTAAAATGAAAGAATGAAGAAATATAAATAAATTATTTAAATTTATTTATACGTAGATAGAATTCAAAGATTTAATTAAGTATTAAAAATATTTAATTAATTACTAGACAATGCGATGTGACCATTTTTAGGTGTATACATTTTGCCCCTCTTTGAAGTGATATGTTTTATGCATTACTTCAAAGAATTTTGAAATTTTCCCCAGATGTTAACTATCGATTATTGATAGGTATATGCCCCCTCGAATGATGAATTGATAATATTTTGAATTTTTGTGAAAGAAAAATAAATAAATAAATAAATAAAAAATGTCAATTCATCGTTCAAACATAATGATGTGAAGAGACTAACTTGGAGAGATATAAAATGAAAATGAATGTAAAAAAAAATTGCCCCTGCTCTATTAAGATGTGATAAAATGCCCCAATTTTACCATTATATAGGTTATAAATGTCATTTTCCATGTCATTTTCCATTTTAACCTAGTAAAATTTGCAAATTTTGAGCTATGGAGTGAGAAAGATGGCACTTCCCGTTCACCAACACCGTTTCGAGTGTATCTGACAACATCAGTGGCCAGCACAATATGGACCTCCGGTATGTATCTCATGAAACTCCTACATTTTGAAAATTTTCCATTTGAAGCAAGCTTTTCAATGTTTTGTTTGCAAAATTTGGTGTTTTAGCGCCCTTAAGGTTTTTCGTAGCGCTCTTAACAATTTCCATAACACATTTGTTTTCATATCGCATTTGATAGATTCTATAGCGCCCATGATTAGTTTTGTAGCGCATATGATCCTGTAGCACCCTTGATGAATTCTATAGTGCCCGTGATTAGTTTTGTAGCGCATATGATCCTGTAGCGCCCTTGATGAATTATGTAGTGCCCGTGATTATTTTTGTAGCACCCTTGATGTTGTAGCACATATAAGGATTTCTATAGCGCCCTTGATTGACTATTGTTGTGAGTCATAAATTTGTTCCCAAAGTTTGTTGAAAAACAAATAAGAACTGATAGATTTGTTTTTAAAGTTGTTAAAAACAAATATGATTTTGATTATCTGCTTTCCATGATGATGAAAAACAAATAGTTTGATTGATTTGTTTGCTTCTAAGGTTGTTAAAAACAAACATGATTTGGATATATTTGCATTCCATGATGATGAAAAACAAATAGTTTGATGTTCAGTGTTGATTGATAAGTCGTGATGATTTGATATTGATTTTTCTTTGATGATGTGGCAACAGGAGAGATTAGGTGTTTTGTAGTCATGGGAGGCATTCCCTAGTACATGGAGTTTGATACCACAGTTGTTACAGTTAGATAGAGATGTGATTGATGCATGTGGATTGAGTTCATTACTTGACATGCCTGAGGTTCACCTCAACAGGGCTTTATTGACAGCACTTGCAAAGCGGTGGCATAGTGACACCAACACATTTCATTTACCGACTGAAGAGATTACAGTGACCCCTGAGGATGTATATCGCATCTTGCGGATCCCGGTGATGGGAGAGATAGTGGTATTTGATAGCCGAGAGGTTGGAGGCACTGATTCTTTGAGACGGATATTCAAAGATAATCAGATTGCTAGATATTTCATCCCATGGGCCGAGATGACATATACATATCCGCCTTTACCAGCTGTACTTGTAGGATTTATTGGAGGTGTGTTATTCCCCGACCATAGGTCGAAGGGGTTCACGATCGGGTGGGGTTGAGTGTTTAGAGAGTATGGTGATGCAGGGGACACAGTATGAGTGGGGTACATGCATGCTAGCCCACTTATATGATGTGTTACATCACATTGTTTATGGTAGAGGCCAGAGTTTTGCTGTTGGGTGCTCATTACTACAGATATGGGCATGGGAGCACTTTCCTATTTTACATCCATTGACTCGAGGACAGCGACCAGCTGGTCGATCATACAGATGGAGATATGCTCATATTATTGCTCAACCAAGATTGGGCAAACTAGTGCATTGGCAGTGGCTATTGGATAGTCTGGATACAGTATGCTGGAGACCATATTTAGATTGTGAGCCATGGCCAAAGGATGCAAGGGAGATGTCGTATGTATGTAGTTCCAGATTTTTGATTGGGTGTACTCCATGGATCATTGAGAGATTTCTTGCTGGATGAGTATGTCAACAGTTTGGTCAGATTCAGGGTATGCCTACAGGTTTTGCTATTTATGCACGACAATAGCCAGAGCTTGCAATATGGGGTCCATAGATTTCGTATGAGACAGTGGTGGTAGAGTTCACTAGTTTAGGAGTGGTGATGTTGGATTACCAAGTGGATGTCCTTGACGTAGGGAAAACACCAGAGTATTTTCAGTATGTCTTAGAACATCCGACACCACGTATGTTTGATCTTGATGAGGCTATTGCTCCTATTGCTGCACAGAGACGACGACAGAGAGATTCGGCTTCAGAGGGTGATGATTCAGAGGATAGTGATGATGATGAGAGTGGAGGAGATGATGACTCAAAGGGAGATGATGGTGGTGATGGTAGGGGTGGAGGTAGAGGTGGCAGGAGAGGTGGTAGGAGAGGTGGCAGAGGTGGTAGAGGTGGACCACGGATGTGACACACAGATCCATCTTATTCAGTAGATCCAGTAGTATCAGGTCAGATATCCTCTTTATAGAGTATAGTACAGAGTTTGCAGACTTAGCTAGCACAGGCACATGCCTTGATTTCATAGTTGTAGGGACAGTTGACTTCGGTTACGGCTGAGAGGGATATAGCAAGATAGCGGGGTGAGTAGGCCATTACTTTGGTGGATAGCCTACAGAGAGTAGCAGCTAGCACCTTGACTGGTAACATGATGAGAGAGGTAACTAGAGCCACCCAAGAGGCTAAGTTTTACAGGACCAGATATCATGATGCGATTCCACTTGATCGGAGGGAGAGTTATGCTCAGTCATGGTCTACTCATGGTCGTTCTCGTACTACCAGTAGAGGTGTGACATAGCCATTACCTCTAGGAGGGCCATCAGGGACAGGTGGAGCAGGTCCATTAGGGGCAGGTGGTACAAGTCCATTAGGGGTAGGTGGTACAGGTCCCAGACCAGCTCCATCAGAGGATAGCACTGCCTAGTGCATTGTAGATGATATTTTTATGATACTTGTTGAGAAATTCTGTATACACCTTGAGATGATCTCATTTTTGATGATGTTATATCATTTGTAGTTGACATCCTTGTACATTTTGACATTCATTTTTGAGATATATGAAATGCAGTGATGATTTATGATGATATAAACATGTCTATTTATTATATACATGATGTGTTCGATATGATGGTTTCATGGTTATGATATATATGTATACATGATTTATGAAATGAAATCTATTTGATGAATGAATGTTTATGATGTATGCTTTGTTTTTATGATTTTCTAATGCAAATATATATGAAAAATGTATGAAATGATGTTTTTGTGAATGTCAAAATATACTTAGTCATGTATGCGAAAAGATACAAACCATTTGATTCTTTGCCAACTTTTTGGGAAATTTATGAATGCAAAATGCATATTCTAACATGAATGCAATCTATATTAACCATGCAGAACATTCATACAATATTTCCATTTAGAGAGCTTATTCATGCTTTTTGTATCATCATAGAGCTTTTAAAATGTTGAAAGTTAATACAAGCATCAAAGGGTATGTTAGCACCAGTGATGACTTGAGTATTGCTTTCATGATTTTTAATATAGCAAGTTAATACAAGCATCTAGGTATAATTGAACCGAGATGACCTGAGTATTGCTTGCATAAACAGACAAGATTTAACCCGTTTCCCATGCAAATTCCAAAATGTCATCCATGATACGTAGTAGAGCATGTCTCACGACCAATTTGCATAGTACTAATGATTTCCTCGCAAACAACAAACAAAGAAAAATCATACTCCTTCCTTGATTTTCTAGTTCAGTACATCATTGAATTGCTCCAGAAATATGATAGAAAAATCAAACAACCATTCAAATCTTGCTTAAAGTATTTCAAACATTATTCAAATTAAGATCATCCAAATTGGTTATCATTATTGATATTCTCATTTCAATAGTTGTTTGAATCATTTTGTTTTGATGTGATTTGGCATTGAATAAGCATGTTGTGGTTGATTTGATATGGCAATGCTTATTGTGTTTTTGGGAAACTGTTTTGTGTCTGTTTGTGATGCTCAAAAATCTCATTACCCCTCTCTTGTTTGTTCAGTCTATGTTTCCTACCTCCAGTGTAAACACAACCTAAAGAATATGGATATGTACAAATTTCATCAAGCCATGATGAAACATAAGGATCCCTCATATGATATGGATATATACAGATGATAGAAATGAATGGATGATACCTAAAGTGAATGCAAGACATAAGATAATAGATGGAAAAGCCTATTTTGATCACAAGTAGCGCCTGTTTGCCAGGTTTTCACCACTTGTTTTTATTACACTTTTTCAAGATTTTTTTGATTTTTTTTTATTTTTTTAGGATTTCATCTGAATTTTTTGTTTTGATTTTTTTTTCAGGTCTTTATCTGATTTTTTTCAAACATAAAATTTCTTCAAATGAATGCTATTGATTGGATCTTCAAACAGGTCCCCTTCTGATGTGGATAACTGATATGCACCAGAACCATATGCTGCAATGATGACAAATGGACCAAGCCAGTTAGGCTAAAATTTCCCTTTCTTTTCTCTGTCTTGTTGATTACGTGGATTTTCTCTCAAGACTAAATCACCCACTTGAAATGTTCATGGTTTAACTCTGTGATTATAACTACGAGACATAACCTGTTGATAACCCTTCAAATGGTTAGCTGCATGTTGACGTCTTTCATCTAATAGTTCTAGCTCTTGGAGGGGAGATATTATGTAGTCTTCATCACTTATCAATCCCTTGAGTGAGACCCTAAGTGAAGGTATTTCAACCTCTAGTGGTAAGATTTCTTCCGCTCCATAGACTAAAGCATATGGTGTAGCTCTTGTTGGTGTTCGAATGCTTGTTCTATATGCCCACAAAGCTAGATTTAATTGGACATGCCAATCACGACCGACATCATTTACTGTCTTCTTCAAGATCTTCAAGATTGTTTTGTTGGAAGCTTCTGCTTGACCATTACCTTGTGGATAGTAAGGTGTAGAAAACCTGTGTTGGATGTGAAATCTTTCACAAAGTTCATCCACATCTTGATTCTTGAAAGGCCTTCCATTATCAGTGATAATAGAATTAGGAATTCCATATCTACAGATAATATAATTCAGGATAAACAAAGATATTTGTTTGCCAGTCACTGTTGTCAGAGGAATAGCTTCAATCCATTTTGTAAAATACTCCGTAGCTGTGATGATAAATTTATGCCCATTTGATGATGAAGGATGTATTTTACCAACAAGATCTAGTCCCCACTGAGAAAAAGGCCATGTTGGAGTGAAAGGTTGCAGTTCCTGCGCAGGTGCATGAATAAGATTCTCGTGAATCTAGCATTTAGAACACTTCTTGACAAATGTAAAAGAATCTTTCTCCATGGTAGTCCAATAGTATCCCATTTTGACAAGTTTCTTGGCCAAGGTCAAACCACTCGAATGAGTTCCACAAATACCACCGTGAACCTCTTGTAAGGCTTTTTCAGATTCATTACGTTCAAGACATCTAAGAAGTGTACCATCAAGACCACATCTGTAAAGGATATCAACAGTTAAAATATAAGGAGATGATTGGCGTATGAAGTTCCTTTTTTGGTTTCAAGATAAATCCAGAGGTAAGATATTATCTTTGAGGTAGGTATAAGTCTTGCCATATAAAGGTGAATCAGAACCGGTTAAATGACATATAACTTGGGTCTCAGGATTATAATAGGTAGGAGAAAACAATTGTTCCACTAAGAATTCATGCTTGATTTGATCTTCTAATAGTTGTAATAAGGAAGCAATGGTAGCCATTACATCTGCAACTTTATTATCAATCCTTGATATTTGTGAAAACTTAATTGACACAAAATACTTTTTATAATCATCCACCATGTTCTTGTAAGGTAGAAACTTATCATCTTTAGTTTGATAATCATCATTAATTTGATTAATGAAAAGTTGTGAATCACCCTAGACTTGCAGCTCTGTAATCCGCCATTCCAAAGCTATTTTCAATCTTATGAGCAATGCCTCATATTCAGCTATATTATTCGTGCAAGGAAACATCAACCGATATGATCGTGAAATGGTATGTCCTTCAGGTGTAACAAAGAGAATCCCTGCCCCCGAGCCATATTGTGTATAAGATCCATCAAAGTACAAGGTCCATGGTCTCTGAATTGTTGTTGTAAAGACATCTGCATCAGGAAACTCAATATGTATTGGATTTTCTTCTTGTAAAGGTGCTTCAGCCAACTGATCTGCAATAACCTGTCCTTTAATAGCTTTTCGATCTACATAGTGAATGTCAAAATCACTTAAGATCATTACCCATTTTGCAAGTCTTCCTGTTAAAGTAGCTCTGCTTAATAGGTATTTTAATGGATCAATCTTTGTTATCAACTTAACTGTATGAGCCAACATATAGTGTCGCAACTTTTGAGAAGCAAACACCACTGCAAGGCAAGCTTTTTCAATGAAACTGTAATTTAATTCATGTCTTGTTAAGGTTCTACTGATATAGTATATGGCCCTTTCTTTACCTGTAGAATCTTCTTGTGCTAGCAATGCTCCTAAAGATACTTCTGTTGCTGAAATATAAAGTATGAGTGGCTCTCCTGGAATAGGTGGAATTAAAACTGGTGGGTGCATAAGATATTGTTTGTTCTGATTAAATGTTGCTTCACATTTGTCATCCCATTTAAATGGGACATTCTTATGCAATAAATGTGTAAATGGAAAGCTTTTGTCTGCCAGTTGAGCTATAAATCTTCTGATGGACTGTAGTCATCCTTGCAATGATTGAAGCTGACTGATATTTCGTGGTGGTGGCATGTCCATTATAGCTTGTAATTTTTCTGGATCAACCTCTATACCCTTTTCTGAAACAATATATCCTAAGAGTTTTCCAGATGTCACGCCGAAAACACATTTCTTTGGATTGAGTCGAACATTGAACTACTCCATTATGGTAAATATTTTTGACAATATTTCTAGATGTTCTTCTCATGTGTGAGATTTGGCAAGTAAATCATCAACATAATCTTCCAAGAATGTATGCATCATATCATGAAAAATAGTTGTCATTGCTCTTTGATAAGTGGCTCCGACATTCTTTAACCCAAATGGCATTACATTCCAGCAATAGGTACCCCAAGGGCATGTGAATGTTGTTTTATCTTGATCCTCTGGTGCTATTTTTATCTGGTTGTATCCTAAGAATCCATCCATTAATGAATACATTGCATGATCAGCAGTTAAATCAACAATCATATCTATGTTGGGCAAAGGAAAGTCATCTTTGGGACAAGCTTTGTTTAAATCTCTAAAAGCTGTACAAACTCTGATCCTTCCATCTAGCTTTGAAATAGGTACAATATTTGAAATCCATTCAGCATAATCAATAGCTCGAATGAATCCAACATACAAAAGCTTCTTTAATTCTTCTTTGACCAATAATGCAACATGTGGATGCATTTTTCTGAGCTTTTTCTTCATAGGTTTTGCCCCTGGTTTGATAGATAAATGATGCATTATCAGGTTAGGATCTAACCCTGGCATATCAACATATGACCAAGCAAAGTTGATTTGATTTTCCTTCAAGAATTCCATGAATTTCAGGACTTCTTCAATTGTTAATGATGCTGCAAGTTGTAAGATTTTTGGCTGCTCTATTGTACTTATATTGATTGATTCTGTTGGTTCTATCAAAATAGAAGATCTTTCGTGATAATACTTGGGAAGAGTGTCAAGTTTCTCATCCTTCAATGCCTCAGAAAGGTTTTCACTATCGGATTCACTCTTTATTTTTCTCTTGTTTTGATCTATCACTACCATTTTTTGATTTTCACCAATAGATACATCTTTTATTTCATTTATTTTGCAGCTAAGAGACTTGACACCCTCCTTATCAAAATCATGAGTATGAAATTCTTGGATGAAACAATTGTTTTCTTCATTAGAGGAACAAAGGAAATTTATAATATCCTCATCATCATGGAATGTAGGAATGTGGATAGGTGCATCAATGTCCCAATCAATAAATTCTGGATAAACTAAAGGTATGGGATCATTAGGTTGGGTAAAGTATTGAATTGTCAAAGTCATGATATGGTTATCATCCTCATGGTAGACAAGGTCTATGATGGTATTCTCCTATTGATTATCAATCTCGTTAGAATCTGAATCATCCTCACTTGAGTCATGATCGCTTTGTAAAACATAATCAAGTGGAGGCCTTGAGCCTTCTCCTTGTATGAGAACAGGTGCGTATTTATGTATGGTATCAACTTGTTTGTCTCTCCAAAATTCATCATTATAAATGGTGTCCCATTCATATTCATTAGAATCAGTTTCTGAACTATTCTGCAATTGGAAAACTGATTCATGAGGTTTATCTGACATTGATCCTCTTTCATGAGTTGATTGTGCTTGCTGTGAAGTAGATTCTTCTTTATCTTTACCATATCCAAGTCCTGTTTTATCACTTGAATGCTTTGAAATAGGTTGAATTGGTTCCACGATTCCTTCCCTTCTTTTTCCTATAGGACCATTCCCTTCATAGCCCATTTTCTGCATGATAGCGTACCCCTTACCATATTGTTCTATAGGTAACTTAATGTGCAAAAGAGAGTCATCTTCATCTTTGTATAGCCAATTTAGGATGTCCCTATCTTCAACTTCTTCTTTAGTGGTGTTGGCTCTAATGAATTTTCCATCAAACTTTGTGATTGGCACAGAAGCTTGGGATATAGAAGATGTTGCAATCTTTTGATTTGATAAGATAGGCTGCCCATGTGACCTCGGAGAAGGAGGTAAGGTAGAAAGAGATAGTGAATATTCACCTACTCCTTTGTCTTTAAACTTCAGCTTAGTATCAAGATTCTTTGTCAATTCTTGCAATTGGACTTGTAAATTGGAAGAAGAAATAGCAAGAGCTTCCCTATTGTGTGGCACAAAGATATCTTGAGTTACTCAAAGATTTGAACAAGTTTGGGTACTATTGTAATCAGCTTGTATAGTTATTTCATGTCCATCATATGGAAACTTGATACATTGATGATATGTTGATGGTACAGCTTGCATATCATGAATCCATGGATGACCCAAAAGTATGTTATAAGAAAGATCTCGATCTAAAACTTGACAAAATGTATTCTTCACAACAGGTCCCACTCTGATAGGCAACAATATTAATCCTTTAGAAGCTCTTTCTTCATCATCATATGCCTTGATAGTTATTTTCCTTCGTGGATCAATTTCATTTTCTGATATTCCCAAGGCATTTATTAACTTTAAAGTACAAATATTCAAACCGGCTCCTCCATCTATTAAGACAGGTCTAATTCGATGTTTATGGAACATGAATTCAAGATAGAGCGAGGAATTATGTGGATGTGTCATAGAGGCATCATCTTTATCAAAAAATGAAAGACAAGTGGGGGAAGACAAATGTCCCACCATGGCTTCAAATTTGTTTACATCCAGATCAGTATCAACAGTTGTGTTTATGAGAGCTTCTTCTAAAATATTCTTATGTATGGGAGATATTTTAAGAAGTTCAAGGATGGAGATTTGAGCTGATGTTTTTCTCAGTTGATCAACCAGATTATACTGACTTGGAGGGGAAATAGTTGTTTTAGATGAACTTCCTTTTAGAACAACCTTTGCTTGACCTCTTGTAGTCACATTAACCTGTTGATATTCTTGTTTTCCCTTGATTTTGATAACATTAACTCGTTGATCATCAGCGTAGATGTTACAAATTATATTGTCTTCAACATTATGTATGCTTTTGGATTTTGTATCCGATGTTTCCCCCTTTTGATAGTTTGGTAAAGGATCTTTAAATGCTTGATGATCGTCATTGGTATGATGTCCTTCGATTGTAATGGTACCATTGTCAATTAAATCTTGTACCAGATTTTTCAAAGCTTGACAATTGTTTGTTCTATGACCTTTACATTGATGATAATTGCAATAATATGAGTCATTCCATGATGGTGGTTTGACTCATGGCTCATAATCTCTTTGTGGAGGTAAGGTGATAACCTTATTATCAAGAAGCTCCTTAAGGGCAGACTCAAGAGATTGACCCAAAGCTGTAAAATTCTGCCAATTTGAAAAGAATGGAGGTCTGGACGGATTTGATGTTTGGGTATTGCCAAGATTACCATGATTTTGATTGGTATTTTGATTGGTCATGATCTCTTGCTTGGAGGTTTGTCCTTGTTGATTGTTGTTTCCTTGTTGATTGGTTCGTGGAGCATTTGATAGATTGAAGATAGATGGTCTTGTTCGTAGATTATTTGCATCCACTATACCATCATTAACAACATTTTTGTTTCTATTCCAAAACCTTGTTTTATCATTTTTGTTTTGATTTGATGTACTTGGATTATCAAGTTTTATCACTCCCCTTTTAACCAAGGCCCCTTCAACTGTGATTGCATTTTCAATCAATTTTTCAAAATTATGAGGACAATGAAGATTAAGCCTATAGCTTAATTCTGGATGTAGGCTATTGATAAAGATATCCATCTTTTCCTTTTCAGGAATAGGACAGGAATATCGTGCAAATAACCTTCTCCACCTTTGCAAGAATGTAGTGAAGGGTTCTCCTACTTTTTGTTTCACTTTACAAAGATCAAGCATTGTTATCGGGTGTTGAATGTTGTAGGAGTATTATGATATAAACTGATTTATTAACTCCTCTAAAGTTTTGACGGGTGGAGTGATCTTAGAAATCCATTCCATGGATTGTACACCTAGACTTTGTGGAAATAAGCGCATTAAATAGGTATCATCATAAGCGAATTCTAGAATCATATTTCAGAAATCCCTCACATGATCAATGGGATCAGTTTTTCCATTGTACCTATCATATTTAGGAATTTCGCAATGTTTTGGAAATGGGATCATTTGAAGACTCCTATCGAATGGATAAGGAGATATATCTTCCAAAACATACTTCTTTGTTGTACCCCCTTGCATCTCTTTTATTTGCCCTTGCAATTCTTTTATCTGTTGATTAAGGGCACTAAAGTCATTAGGAGGAGTTTCAGGACTCTGTTTAATCCCTTCTATGTCGAAATTGTGAGCTAACTTAGCTCCTTGATTAGCTAATGAAAGAAAGTATCGTTCTTTGTTTTGTTCTAAAATCCTTTCCATAAGCATATGGAATTGGGGATCTTGTTCTGCTTCTTGAAGCTTTTCTTCTGTTAATTCATCAAGATTAAACGTTTCCTCTCCTTTTTCATTACGGTCACCCATTTTACTTGTAGTGGTTTCTCCCTCGTCTTTTTCCATTTGCTTTTGAGATCTTGTAAAGACAGGCATAGGTTTTGTTCCGAGTTCTACTTGCTTTTGATCAAAAGAGTGAAATAGTGCAATTTATGTGATAATTATGAATGTCAGGATAGAATGAAGATTCTATGACTTACATAAAATTTCTAATCTTTAGCTTATGTTGTTCCCTAAGTAAAAGGATGAAAATATTGTTGACGGGAATTTAAGGAAAAAGATCAAGAAAAAGATGGTTTTGCACTTTATGAAGTTTTAATCATGACTTTGTAAAAGGATGGATTTTGTGATGGATGCCTAATGTATTCTAAGTTCTCTATTGCAAAATTTCATTTGGACAAGTAGAATATTCAATTGCAGGTTGGGGAATATAACAGAAACGAATGCGTTGACTATGGTTATGCCTTTGAGAAAGGGCTCTTCTTTGAAAGTAAGCTTGTGAATACAAAGGTTCTATAGCATAATCATTCGAAAGACCTCTAACACAATCATGATACCTATGAATAAAGGTTCTATATTTGAGTAAATTTTTTTGGCTTTGATACAAGAAGCGTTGCTTCTTCAATAGTTTCTTGTGGTTGAGGGGTTTCTTTGGCTTTTTAATCCTTTTGAAAACAGATTTCTTTACAAACGTTGTGGATTTCCAATCTCATAACATGGGAGTAATCAATGTGATAGTGAGTTTTGGATGATCTTATCTGAATTAGTGTATTGAAAACACATCAAACAAGTTGTAAAATAGTTGTCTTAAGACCTATGCTAAACATCAAGTGTATAATCAAAATGTTGTTCAAAAATTGTTTTAATGAGTTTTACACATGATAAGCACTTCAAACAAACTCACTCTTAATTCTCAAGTAGGTCATCATAGGAATCAACAGCCCACATCTTAAAACTGCGTTGACTCACATAGTCGTGTCACCCCCGAAAGGGCGCCCGTGTTTTTGTCTTTTCCAGGTGTGTACTCAGAGTGACAAAAGTGGATACCGGATCCCCTGAGCAAAAAATCCTTGGCAATTATATGGTGAGTATCTTGGGGGTAGATTCTTCCCTCCCCTACACGGTGATTAATATGATGTTCGGAAACTGACAAGTTAGATACTACATTAAGTTCTTAGTAAGGGTTTCTATTCGGTGCGGCAAATGATAGACTCCCTCAAGAGACCTCCCTACCTTTAGAACAAAGGCTTTGGAGATGGTTATCAATGCACACTACTGTCGAATGGGATTTTCATCAACCATCTGCATTTGATTAGAGTGGGTTGGAAAACTCTGCTTTAGTTGTTCCCACTTAGGTCGTTCCCATAGGGTTAGTACTTTTTCCCACTAGGCAGGCCTTCTAAAAGGTGTTAATAAAACAGGAAATTGCATAAAGGGAAATAGGTGAGTTTGGCATTTTGATCACCCAGTTAAGGGGAGAGCATAGGCCTATCACCAAAAACAAAGCAATCATGGATTTATTTTAAGCCAAAAATAAAGATTTTCTATGCTAAGTGAAGATGTTGCTTCACACAAACACGAAATTCTTTTTAACCCAAAATGAAATGTGAAATGTCTACCCTAGGATTGCTTCATTTTTAAGTTAGGTGTCTACCCTAGGATTGGTTCTTTTTACTTTAAAATTCCTAACTGTCTGCGGTTGTGTCAGATTCAGTTAAACTATTTATAAAGTACAAATTACAGGTTGCAGGTCTGTAAAAGATGTGCTATAACAGACCTTATGGGCACTGCAGAATTATTTATATGCACTACAAAAATCCTTAAGAGCACTGCAAAACTAATTATAAGCACTGCAAGATTACTCATAAGCACTGCAAAAATCCTTAAGAGCATTGCAAAATTTGTCAAATGCGCTGCAGGATTGCTTAAAGGCGCTGCAAATGTTTTAAGAGCGCTACAGGATGGCTCAAATGCGCTGTAGGATTCTTCACAGGCGCTTAACTAGGTATGAACTTTCAGAGACATGTTTCTTGCGCTAATCCGTTGTTTTTGGCCATAACCTGTCACAGAAACTACAAAAAGATGATAAATTTAGGGGCAAGAGCCCCACGGTGGGTGCCAAAAATGTGTATGTTAGTATTTTTTAATCTAATTGAAAACAAAAACACAATTAACAGAACTTTAAACTAAAGAAATTGAAATAAAACTGAATATAAAAGAGAATTTCTTCAGAAACGTTCTGTCTTTCTCTATCTCCAGAGATTTGTTCGAAGCTGCTACTCTCAGATTGTGTAAGCTCAACTTCTCCAAATGGCTATCTATAGAATGAGTATGCAAAAGAAAGAACTTCTATATGTTGTATGCTAATGAAAGTGAGAATGCTAACGGATATGGACAGGGGCTATGGATTATGCACAGGGGCTATAAATGAAGTATGCTATGAATATACTACAATATGCCATGATTCTATTGCTATGAAATGAAAATACTATGAAATTTTTAAAAGGCTTAATGCAAATTGACTATAATTTTCTTCTTGAAAGCTCCTATATGATTTGAAGTACCCGATAGTCTTATTTATAGATTTTTGCAGGCACAATCCTGGCTGGCAAGGATCAACGATTGTGGGATTGTCTGGTAAAATTGAAAGGTGAGAGATGGAGAGGTTGAGAAGAAAATGGAAGAGGTTGGGAGGTTGGAGAGAAGAATGGATTCCTGTCTTCAACCCACAGGAACAAGCCTGCACAGAAACAGAGAAAATTAATTTTTCTGTTTCAGTAGTTTGTTTCACGGGTGTTGAAGATAATCCCCAAATTAATTAAATAAATAAATTTATTTAATTTCATTTATTGAATTTGATTTTTTGATTTTTGCATTATGGAAGATTTAATTAAATATTTTGTAATATTTAATTGTGATGCGACTTTAGAAGAATTAATTAAATATTTTGAGATATTTAATTATGAATAGATATTTGAAGAATTTAATTAAATATTCTGAAATATTTAATTATGAATGGATATTAGAATATAATTAGAGGAATTAATTAAATATTAAAAATATTTAATTGTGAATGGATATTAGAAGATTTAATTAGAAAAGAAGAATATTTAATCTTTATTTGAATAAAATATTCAAACCAAGATTATTGATAATTAATATAAATAAATCGTAATGTTTATTTAATTAATTAAGAAATGAATAAGAAAAGATGATTAAAATGAAAGAATGAAGAAATATAAATAAATTATTTAAATTTATTTATACATAGATAGAATTCAAAGATTTAATTAAGTATTAAAAATATTTAATTAATTACCAGACAATGCGATGTGACCATTTTTAGGTGTATACACCTTATACTATGAGTCAAAAAACCAAAATCATGAAATTTTTCTAGTCTACCCACAACTCATCGACTATGACCAATGAGGACCACTAATTATTGGGACTATGAGATAATATTCCATGTGGGGATCACAAATTAGGATTCATCATTGATCTAGATAGATAGGCCTAATATGGGGAAATGATTGAATCCCTCAGTTGCAAAAGCAAAAAACTAAGAATAATCTCTAGGTCCTTGAGTGAAAACCACATTGTAGCACTCTCTAACTTGAAAAATGTAAAAACAAAGGATGCATCTAATGGTGAAAACCTCTCTGAGGTGTCTAAGGATGAGGGATTCAATCTTCCTTTTAGAGCTCTTCGTTAGGAAAAATCAATAGTCCTAGCAGAAAAATGCAATCTAGTTAACCTAGAAACAAGGAAAGCATCGCACATCACATTCTATGTGAAGTCATTACTATCAAAGGAACAAAAGCTCCTAGCATCCTTCTTGAGAGAAAGACAAGTTAATTTTGCATGGAGCTATGTAGATATGCCTAGACTTGATCTACAAATTGTGGTACATCACTTAGTAGTATATCCTAAAGCAAAGCATGTCTAACAAAAACTCAGGAAAATGCACCCTCAGATCGCCTTACAAGTCAAAATGGAATCAAAGAAGCTACTTGATGCAAGATTCATACGACCAATTGACCAGCCTAAGTGGGTATCCAATCTGGTTCCTTTTGCAAAACCAGATGGGAGCATCAATATATACATAGATTTTAGGTTCTTGAACAAAGCATTCCCAAAAGACGATTTCCCATTGCCCAATATTGACATGATTGTAGACATGACAACGAGACACAAAATTCTTTCCCTGATGGACAGTTTCTCAGGATCCAACCAGATAATGATTGCTAAAGAATATCAACACAACATGGCCTTTGCTTGTCCATGGGTGACATAGTGCTAGAATATAATGCCATTTGGCTTGAAGAATGTAGGAGCAACATACCAAAGAGCCATGATATGATCCATAAAATTGTCAAAGATTATGTCGATGACATACTAGCCAAATCTAGAAAGAGGAGGGATCAAATATCAATCTTAAGTGCCATTTTTGATAGGCTGGAGGAATACAAGGTCTGATTAAATCCAAAGAAGTGTGTCTTTGGTGTACAATTAGGAAAGTTGCCAGGATACATAGTGTCAATGAGAGGTATTGAGGTAGACCCTGCCAAGGTAAAAGCAATCCTTGAGATGGAGGCACCCAAAATATTAAAACAATTAAGAGGTCTCCAAGACAGGCTTCAATCCATCTAAAGGTTCATAGAACAGTTGGCAGATAAACAAAATCCATACTCTCACCTACTTCACAAGGGAGTAGTGTACAAGTGGGATGAAAAGTGTGAAGAAGCTTTCAATAAGATCAAAGAATATCTACTTACACCGCCGTTCCTCATGCCACCAATCCCAAGAAATCCATTAATCTTGTATGTGTTAGCAACAACAACAACCCTTGGAGCTCTCCTAGCTCAAAATGATGAAAATAGGATAGAAAGGGTCATCTATTATATTAGGCATAGAACAATGGTTAGGCATGAGTTAAAATACTCCTTCATTGAAAAAGCATGTCTAGCAATAGTGTTTGCTTCACAAAAATTCAAACATTACTTGCTAGCACACAAAATAAAACTCATCACCAAAATTGACCCTCATAAGTACTTACTATCAAAGGTAATTCTCACCGGAAGAATGGCCAAATGGGTCATGATATTATTAGAGTATGACATTGAATATGTGGAATAGAAAGAAATGAAAGGACAAGTCATAGTAGATCAGCTTGCAGAAGCACCAATTTATTTAGAGAATCCACTTATATCAGAGTTTCTAGATGAATCCATCTTCAAACTCAACATAGCCGATCACTAGAAACTCTACTTTGATGGCTCATACACACAACATGGATCAAGAGCCAGTGTTTTCTTCATCACCCCACAAGGATATTGCATACCTAGATTCTATAAATTAGCATTCCCCTACACCAACAATATTGTAGAATAAAAGGCTCTAACCATAGGCCTCAGAATAGCAGTGTAGTGGCACATCATGGTCCTCAGAGTATACGAAGACTCCTAGCTGATAATAAACCAAGTGAAGGGTGAGTTCCAAACTAAGGATGATAAGCTCACTCCATACAAGAAACTGGTGGAGACTTTCAAAGAATCCTTCATTGAGATCACATTTGAGAAAATTCCTAGAGCAAACAATAGAGCTGTAGACACCATGGCAACAATTGGATCCTTATTAGAAATCACTCGTAATGTCCTAAAACATGAATTCTTGGTAGAGCAGCTTCTCATGCCTGCATTCAAGGTACTAGAGTCAGAATTTCTATGCAAAATTGTTGGTCCTAGAGATCCCTAGTACCATGACATTTATACCTACCTAAAAATAGGTGTCTTACCTACTGACTTACTCTCAAGCTTAAAAATAACTTTTGTCAAAAAATCCTCTAGGTTTGTCATCCTAGGAAATACCTTATACCATAGAAGCATAGAGGGAAACTTATTACACTACCTTAATACTGACAAAGCCTTGACTGCTTTAACTGAGGTGCATAATAGTTTTTGTGGTTTGCACTTGAGTGGAATGAACTTGGCCAAGAAATTGCTGAGGATGGGGTATTATTAGCCTACAATAGAAAGAGAAGCACATGATTACGTCAAAAGGTGCCTACAATGTCAGCAACATGGGGACCTCATCCATGCTCTAGCTCAAGAACTTCATTCCATCATCACACCATGGCCCTTCTCGCAATGGGGAGTCAATCTCATTGGAAAAATCACTCCCACCTCATATAATGGCCACAAGTTCATCATAACCACCACTGAGTACTTTACCAAGTAGGTCAAAGCCATACCAATGACCTACATAATAGGGAAGTAGATATCAAAGTTCATCCTAAACTATCGCATATGTTGATATGGCATTCCCCAATCTATTATCTCTGATAATGGGACACCATTCAAGAATCAAGATGTCCATGAATTATGTGAAAAATTAAAAATCCAACATCACTTCTCCACCTCATACTATCCCCAAGGAAATGGCCAATTATAATCTACCAATAAAACCATTTTAAAAATTCTCAACAAAACAAGCAATGATGTAGGTTGTGACTGGCATCTATAGCTAAAACTTTCCCTCTGGACCTATCAAACTAGCATCCACACACCCACTAATGCCACCCCATTCTTCTTGTTATACAAATCAGAAGCCATACTACCCATTGAGATTGAGCTCCTGTCATTGAGAATATCGTTGCAAAATCTCATAACAAATGAGGAATACTGAGTATCAAGATTGAATGAGTTAGAGCTACTGGATGAGTAGCATATAGATGCTTTAAATCATTTGCAAGACTATCAAAATAGACTCAAGAGGAGCTATAACAAGAAAATCAGAAGCAAGACTTTCCAAGTTGGAGAATTGGTACTAAAGGAGAATTAGAAGAATGCCCCAAATCCAAACAACAAAGGAAAATTTGAACCCAATTGGTTGGGACCATTTGTTATCACAACAAGCTATAAGTCAAGGGCATATCCATTATCAACACTCAAAGGGGAATCTTTGCAAGAGCCCATGAATAGCTCCCATCTAAAAAAAAATTATGCCTAATATTTCAAGGTATAGAACCAAAAATAAAAAAAATAAAAAAATGTCCTAAAAAAAATGGTTATCTTGGTGAAAACCTGGAAAATAGGAATCTTGGTGGCAAAAAAAAAATTCAAAAAGCAATAAATCCAAAAAAATTAGAAAAATGATTAAAAACAATAAAGATAAAAATTGTCCTCTGGTGAAAACCACTTCGGTGGCACTTTGGGCAAGTACCTTGGTGCAAACCTGGAAAACATGCACCTTGTGTAAATAAGCACGTTCTATCCACCAGGATCTTCATAGCTCATTCTGCATCATCCATCCATTACGCTTTCATCATCCATTACATTTAGATCTCCATCCATCACCCATCCATTTGACATCTACATCATAGCTTGGTCATGTGTTCGTATCATGATCCCTCCTAGTACTACTCAACCCATCCTCAAGGTTAGTTTGTCCTACCTTTATTAGAGTATTCTATTGCATCATGCTAGGGGTATGTTCTCATCAGATTGGATTCATGTATATTCTTGAAGTCCTAAAATCAAAAAATCCAAAAACATCAGAAAATCAAAAAAATCCTAAAACATTCAAAATATATCCAAATCCCAAAACAGGTTAAAAGGTCAGTCAAAAAGTAAAAGAATAGAGTCATCTTGTCGAACTACGAGTCTCTAAGCCCTGAACATAGGCATGGTTGATCTTTGATCATCCCCCAAGACACTTAGGTCAGTCCTTTAGGAGTCCGTCATAATAAACTGACATTTCATCATCTATATTTTCCTTGTAAATTAGTCAAGTCGTCAGTCGAACTATGTGGTATCTACGTGTATAGTGTAGGCAAGGATAATCTATTGATTAGGCCCTGAGGCCCTAGGATAGGTCCTTAGGTTAGTCACTTGATCAAAATCTCAAATAACCCCAAAAACATTGAAAAATAAAAAATAAAAACATTTATAAAATATTGAAAAATACCAAAAACAACCTCAAAACAGTTCAAAAAACTCCAAAAACATCCAAATATTTGAAAAAATCCATCCATCTCATCTCACTTTCACTCACAATAAACATCACTCATAATAAACAATTTCCATCCTCAACCTTCGGTAAAATAGTTGGAAACAAGTCTAGTAGGTTAAAAGTGAAAACTCAATTGTCAAGGTCTCAAGTTTAGGTTAGTAGGTAAACAAGTTAGTCAACTCTTTGTGTCAGTAGCCTATCATCCAATTAGTCCCAAATCAATCATCTGATAACACAATTTCCTAAGATGTATCCTTCCTACAATGGGCATTATTTATTGAAAATAACACTTTGGATATATGAAATTAAATTCTGCCATCCACTAACATGTCCTAAGATGTATCCTTCCTACAATGGGTATTATCTTTTGGCAATAGTTTCGGTTCTTATCCTTGAAAACATATTTCCTTTTGATTATTGGTATTGAAGAACATCAGCTTGTTTGTTTACTTTATCTTTGTCTTTTGACTTATCTCTTTGCACTCATTCTAGTAACCTCTTGATGATGTCCAAACAAATGGATTTAGAGAGATAGGAATGGGGCAACAATCATTATCTTTTGTCTATTGTGCTTGTTAGATGTTCTTGTAATATAACTTGGTGAATACTTGCTTTGTTAGATATGTATGGAGGGTGTTTTGGGAAGCTTATTGACTATTACATTGATAGGTTATACCTTTCCATGTTTTGGTCCAAGATGTTTGAAACTTCTGAAGTGCATCCTAGTAAGGTTTTCATATGTCAGGTGTGAACAAGAATACTCCTATCTATTTGTCGATTCAAAGTCCATCACACTAAGTACAACACCATCTTGGTTCTTTATACCTTGATGCATCATGCTTATGTGTGTTATCAAATATAAGATAATTGGCCCTTTAAAAATATCAACTCTGTGACAG
This sequence comes from Sequoia sempervirens, assembly GCA_007258455.2. Taxonomy (NCBI): domain Eukaryota; kingdom Viridiplantae; phylum Streptophyta; class Pinopsida; order Cupressales; family Cupressaceae; genus Sequoia; species Sequoia sempervirens. The sequence continues at coordinate 203,225,525 of VDFB02047230.1, read as the reverse complement.
ATATTCATCATCATCATCTTTTGTCTTGTTGAAATCTCTTCTTTCTTTCATTCCTTCTCTCTTCTTCATGCTAATAGGATATTACGACAGTTAATCACCACCATCATTAATCCTGCATCCACAAAATTTTCAGCACAATGCATATCATATAGAAAACATTGATCATCTCATAGGCATATAATGTAGATTTGTTATTCTAAGCATATCATAATCATAACATTACGTACACATTTTCATATAAACATCTCTTACATAAATCATAGAAAACATAAATAATCCATCACATTATCCATTGCATAATCATCACATAAATAGTTCATTATAAAGTATATGTATTTACCTCAATTTGCATAAATCACACAAAAAATACATCATTACAAACATGCATATCATCCATCATCCATCCATATCATATAGAAAATCTCATAAATCACCACATTACAATCATTTTGCATAAACATTTCATAAGTCATCCCATATCATTATAAGCATCTAGTGCATAATTAAACGAAGCATAATAGGTACATAAGCATTATAAACAAACCATTGCATTAAGTGCATACATCCATCCATAATCATATAAAACATCTCATAAAAGCATTCATTATGCCATCACATATACATCATAAGGTCATTTCTCACATATCATTTTTCATATACATCATAAATAATCATCTCCACACCATTTTGCATAACATATTATTTCATATATAACATCACATCACATCATTATATAATATCGTCATAAGTGCATATCATACATGAAAAATCACATACATTCATCATTGTGTAGCCACATATTGTGATCATTACATTCACATCATCATCACCATCATAACAGAAAAATATATAAAAAAAAAATCATTTCATAAATAATCACATTTGCATCAACATACATCACATAGATTACACCATCATAAAAGCATACATAAAAAGGTACGACAAGAGAAATGCACCATCATAAACATACACATCATCTATTATCCATCCATATCACATATCATATAAATCCATAATCATCACAAATGTATATCATATGTCATCATTCATTAGAGGCATAATATGGATCTGTTAGTCATATAACCATCACATAATGCATACACCATCAGAAAGAAATGCATCCATACATCCATCACATAATACCATAACATTATTGCATCACATATAGAAATAGGGCCATCCATAAATGCATAATAAATAAATGGTACATGACACATCACATTAACATCATCATGTCATATATATCATCAAGTAACTTTCATAGTATAAAATAATAATTAGACAAGTGTGTATGAGTACAAAAAGGCTCAATGGGCTATTAAAAATAAGCCCATATGGCACGAAAGAATAATATCTTGATAAAAAATGAGGTCTAACCCTCATGTCTGCCACCCTTGCTTCTATCACCATGACCCTCTGTCAGTCTGTGGTTGGTCCACTATGAGTAATCTAGGGCCCGGGTCTCTCTAGGTATGGCTTGATAATAAATCAAGTGATAGTAATCTGCCTCCTGGATGGCATCCTTGTATGAGTGAAGAGACACTATGCTATGAGAGGAGGAAGCCACCATGCTCTCCAACCCATCTTTGCAGCCACCTGTAGCTCTACGGCCTGCCTCTGTAAAATCGCATGATCTCTCTCCACATAGGCCTGGTCCCTCTCTACTGTCAAGGCTTGGACCTAGGCCTACAAGTGTAATATAAGGTCATCTTTCAGATCTAGTTGACCCACTAGATGTACTAGTAGAGGCTACACGTGAGGCTAGTCCTCACCCCTGGCTCATGGTGGTGTAGCAACCCAATCCTGGTGCCTGTCATGTCCACCCTCTGGCCCCTAATCTCATTCCTACATGTGTACATAAGCATGAGGCTGATCCGCCTAAATCTATGGTGGCTAGTCCTATACCACCTGACCTACTGGAGGACCGCCACCTCCTCATCCTCAACCTGCCCCCTCCCCTTATCTCTTCGTTGAATGGAGGGTGCACTTGGAACTATCAAATGTAGAAGTGGTTGGAACCAATCTCTATACACTTGAGTCACTCTTGGATCTGGGCCCCCCTGATCATATGCCCATGGCCAAGCCACCAATTACCTAAAACTATCCACTACCTCGGAGGTAGGAATGTATCACCCCTAGGCACCTTGCGATACTGTGCAAGAAAAAAAGGCCACATAGTCATCATTTGGCTTATCCTAAGCCTTACCAAACTGTCATTGAACTCATCTTGACATATACCTCTCAATCATAGTGATGAGGGTGCAACCCAAGACACAAAAAATAACCCACAAACAAGAGAACAATTCTATTATTCAAAAAATGGAGCTTCTTACATGCAGAGGATCTCAAGTCCCCAAGTTCTACAACACATGCAAGCTACAGAAAGCTATAGAATAACCCTTTCGCAATATGCGGGCTTGTCCCCAAAAAGTTACCCAAAAATTAGAAAACCCACCCATAAATAGAGCTCCTCATTAGTTTCGAGCCAAAACAACATTCAAATTGAGTTTAGGCAATTTGGCGCCAAAAATTTACAACATGAAGTTCAAATTTCAAAAGGGCATTTGCAATGGTATCTTCTAGAAAGTGCGCCAACTTCCCGGGGCCATAACTTTTGATCCAGAGCTCCGATTCACGAACCGTTTGAACCGTTGGAAAGGTCTCGAAGTCAAGAATGCGCTCAAAATTTTCTATGCCATTTTTGGCAAGTTTTGGGGCCAATCCGGAAGCTTGAAGTGCCTCAAATCCCACTCAGAAGATTTTTAGGTGCAAATCTGGGAAACTAAAACTGCAATATCTCTCAACCCAGGAACAGAAAATAAAAAACGTAAATTGGGAACTTCATTATGATGAAAAGGGTATCCAAAATGTAAAAACATCTGAAAAAATGATAGACTTGAAATTTAACTATTTTTGGGTGATGCAAGATTGCCCTTACACCACTGGATGCTCCTGCATCAGACACCCTGGGTAATTTTGAGAAGTGACCCCATCACATCTCAGATGGTTGAGGAAAACCCAACCGGTCAACCACTGCCTTAGATATCCAAGATGAATCTTCCATAGGCCGTCCTCTCCATTTCACTAGATATTCTTCATACTGCCTATTTCTGGTACTCCTTCCTACACGACTATCCAAGATTTCCTCAATCTCATCATTTTCTGAAGTAGATGCTGGAATCCCACACTGTTCCATCATTGGTATGTCCTCTGTGCCACCTTCATGATACTCTGTCAAATCTGAAATGTTGAACACAGGGGAAATGTTGTATCCATCCGGCAACTCTACCTCATATGCATTCCCTGAATCATGCTTCTTCAAAATTTTACAGGGACCGAACTTCTTCATCTTCAATTTGTTATATGTTCCCACTAGAAACCTTTCTTTCCTCAAGTGGACCATCACCTCATCACCAATCTGAAACTTCTTATACCTCCGCTTCTGATCTTCCTTAGCCTTATACTGCATATTCATCTTGTTAATATGTTCTCTTACCTTCTCATGTATATCCTTGATGTGTTCTGCAAAATCTTCGGCTTCAACACTTATTTTCTCCTCTTGGTCCATCTTCCTCAATCCTGGAGCTGTTCTGGGACTACCTCCATACACAATCTAGAATGGTGATCTACCAGTGCTTCTGTTGACAGAATTGTTGTAAGAAAATTCTGCTTGGGGTAAGATCAAGTCCCATCCCTTAGGTTTATCTCCAACCAAACATCTCAGTAAATTACCAAGACTCCTATTAACAACCTCTATCTACCCATCTGTTTGTGGATGGTGTGTAGAACTAAACTTCAGCTCCGTCTTCAGCTTCTTCCACAAGGTCCCCCAAAAGTACCCCACAAATTTAGTGTCACGATCTGAAACAATACTCTTTGGTAGACCATGTAGCCTCACCACCTCTTTGAAGAACAAGTCAACAATGTGGACTGCATCATGGGTCTTCTGACATGGAATGAAATGTTCCATCTTCGAAAACCTATCAACCACCACAAAGACTGAATCATTCCCTCATTGTGTCCTTGGAAAACCAAGAAGAAAGTCCATACTTATATCCTCCCATGGCCTCTCTGGTACAGGTAAGGGCTAATATAAGCTTGTATTCTGGCTCACTCCTTTAGCAATCTGACATACTCTGCAGCTTTGTACAAACTTCTTCACATCCTGTGACAACTGAGGCTAGTAATAATGCTCATTGATAATGGAAATGGTCTTATCTCGACCAAAATGTCCTGCCATTCCTCCACTATGCTTCTCCTTTATCAGGTTCTCCCTCATGAAACTCCTCGGGATGCACAATTGACTTCCCTTAAATAACATGCCATCTTGGATTATGAAATCCAGCCACCTTGTCCTGCCCACTATAACAGGTTCCTTACAAGTTTTCCAAGCCTCTGCAAAATCAGGATCTTCTGCATACAATGTTTTGAGTTCATTGAACCCAACCACTTCAATCTACATCTTTGTCATCAATGTATGCCTCCTACTTAAGGCATCTGCAACCCTATTTGACTTCCCACTCCTATGTTTCAAAACAAAGGTATAACTCTGCAAAAACTCTACCCATTACATATTGCCTCGGGATTTAATTTTCCTCGACTATTTAGGTAATGCGCAAGGCGATGATCGATATATAGAACAAATTCCTTCGGCAACAAATAATGTCTCCATTTCTTTAATGCTTGAACTATTGCATAAAATTCCTGATCATATACAAAATACTTTCTCTTGGCATCATTTAACTTTTCACTGAAATAGGCGATGGGCTTACCTTCTTGGCTCAACACTGCTTCAATGGCACAACCACTGGCATCACAATCCACCTGAAACACCTAGTTGAAATCTGGGAGGGCTAGAACAGGTTGCTCTGTCACCTTTTGCTTCAACAGTTCAAAAATTTTTGCCACTCCACTGCTCCACTTGAATTCTTTTCTATCCCCTCTCATTGTTTCAGTCAGGGGTCCACATATACTACTGAAGTTTCTAATGAACTTCCTATAAAAACTAGCCAAACCATGGAAAGATCTCACCTCGGTAGCAGTTTTTGGGGTAGGCCATTCTAGAATAGCCTTCACCTTCTCTGGGTCCATCTTGAGACCTTCAGCTGAGACAACAAATCCCAAGTACACTAACTCCCTCTTCACAAAACTGCACTTCTTCAGATTAATCAACAGTTTCTCTTCTCTTAGCTTCTCAAAGGCTCTCTGAATATGCATCAGATGCTCATCCAACGTCTTACTGAAAATCAAAATATCATCTAAATACACAATAACAAAACTTCCCAAAAATTCTTTTAGTACCTCATTCATAAGCCGCATGAATGTACTTGGTGCATTAGTTAGCCCAAAAGGCATGACTTACCACTCGTACAGGCCCTCTTTGGTCTTGAAGGTAGTCTTCCATTCATCTCCCTCTCGAATCCGGATCTGGTGATATCCACTCTTCAGATCAATCTTTGTTAAGTACTGAGCTCCACTCAAACAGTCCATTAGGTCATCCATCCTTGGTAGGGGAATTCTGTACTTGATTGTTATCTTGTTTATGGCTCGGGAATCTATACACATCCTTCATTCCCCATCCTTCTTTTGTGCTAGTACTGCAGGTACTGCACATGGACTCAAACTCTACCATATCCAACCCTTTCTCAACAAGTCTTGAACTTGTCTATTCAACTCCTCATTTTCTATTGGAGTCATTCTATGAGCTGCCTTATTTGGCCAACTGGCTCCAGGAATCAAGTCAATCTGATGACTGATCTTCCTTATTGGTGGTAAACCCTCAGGTACATTATCAGAAACAATATCCTGAAACTCATCCAACATCCCAGAAACTTCTTTTGGAATCTTCTCACTATCCTCATTACTCTCTCTAGGAATCAATGCATAACACACACGCTCATGCTTCATGCCTTCTAAAAATTTTCTTCCGTCTACATAACAAATTCTAGCACTACTACATACATTTTCTTCAGTCTCCTTTAGGGGTTTCAACTTGTGACGAACCCCATCCTTTGTCAAGGAATAAGTGTTTGCGTGGCCATCATGTATAGCTCGCCTATCAAACTGCCACGGCTTCCCCAACAACATGTGACATGCATCCATGGGGATGATATCACAAAGTACCTCGTCATGGTAGCTTCCGATCTTGGACTTTACCAGGCACCGCTCATTGACCAAAACTTTGTGGTCTTTCTGCAACTAGGCAATCTGATATGGATGCAGGTGTCTTTCCCTCTTCAGCTTAAACTTTGTGACCATCTCCTCTGACACTAGATTATCAGTGCTCCCACTGTCAATAATGACATCACAACATTTTCCTTCACACTTGCACCTTGTGTGAAATAGATTCTTCCTCTATTCTGGTTCCTTTTCTTCAGTCACTAGGGCTCTCCTAATCACTAGGGCTTCTCCCCTTTTAGCATCATCTGAATGTTCAGACTGGGCCTCCTCATCTGCATGCACAACCCTTCCACGACCTTCCGGCCTTTTGTCTACCCTTCCTTGGTGTTGTGGACATTCATAGGCTCGATGCCCTTCTTCACCACACTGGAAACATGTTCCTTTGAAACCACCTCTTCCGGATCCTTGTCCATATCTCCCTCATCCTCTACCTCTTTGATCACCACATTACGATCCGAGTGTCACAGTTAATGGTTTCCTTTGGTTTTGGCTGGTACCCACATCTTCACTTTTCTTTTCATCATCATTTTGGCTTCAAAGGTCGCCATTGCCCCTTCCACTTTGACCTCCTCGTCCTTTTTGCTTGCCATCAAATCTTTTGTTTAGCTTCTCTTCCACCTTCAAAGCAAACTGATACACATCCTCAATGGTGGTCATTCTGACTAGGCTTAACTCCTCTTGAATGCTCGGTCGTAACCCATTAAGATATCAGGATACCTTCTCCTTATTGGCCTCTGTGTGACCTGTTCTAATGATTATCTTGTGAAAATCTTCAGTATATTCTTTCACAGATCTGCTTCCCTACTTCAACCCTTGCAATTTCTTCAACAGATCTAACTCGTAGTCCACTGGTATGAACTGCTTCTTCAGTTTCTCTACCATGTGATCCCATTTGGTGATCTTGACTTTTCCTCTTCGATTTATTTCCAATTGGACCTCTTTCCACCAAATACTGGCATGGCCCTTTAGCTTCATTTTCGAAAACTTAACCCGATCTGGGTCCTCTATTTCCTCGTACTCAAAATATTCTTCTAGCTCGTTGATCCAGTCGATCAACTCTTACGGGTTCAGACTTCTGGAATAACTAGGGACTTCTGCTCTGGGTCTTTTCCTGATCTTTGAAATAGCCCTTATTAGCCGCATTTGGTCTTGATCAATTACTTCTTCTTCCTCTTCCACCTCTGAACCTTCTTCTTCTCCTTCATCCTCACTTTCTTCCCTCAGATTTAACCCTCTTCTCAACTGCTCTTGTAACGTATCAACCTGTCTCTGGAGGGCTGCCAGTGCATCTCTTCCACCAACATCTTTGCCACCTCGACCACCTCTGGAACCACCACGCCTACCAGGCATCACTCTTGGAGGCATCTTTCTTGACCTCGACCCACAACCATGGTCCTGGTATGAACTACCTCACGATTGGCGATCTGTCCACATGCTCAAGAAAAACCCACTCTAATACCACTTGATGAGGGTGCAATCCGAGACACAGAAAATAACCCACAAACAAGAGAACAATTCTATTATTCAGAAAATGGAGCTTCTTACATTTAGAGGATCTCAAGTCCCCAAGTTCTACAACACATGCAAGCTACAAAAAGCTACAGAATAACCCTTTTGCAATATGCGGGCTTGTCCACAAAAAGTTACCCAAAAATTAGAAAACCCACCCATAAATAGAGCTCCTCATTAGTTTGGAGCCAAAAAAACATTCAAATTGAGTTTAGGCGGTTTGGCGCCAAAAATTTACAACATGAAGTTCAAATTTCAAAAGGGCATTTGCAATGGTATCTTTTAGAAAGTGCGCCAAATTCCCAGGGCCATAACTTTTGATCCAGGGCTCCGATTCGCAAACCGTTTGAACCGTTGGAAAGGTCTCGAAGTTAAGAACGTGTTTGAAATTGATACGTTGATTTCAGAAAGTTTCAAGGCCAATCCAGAAGCTCTAAGTGCCTCAAATCCCACTCAAAAGATTTTTAGGTGCAAATCTGGGAAACTAAAACTGTAATATATCTCAACCCAGGAATAGAAAATAAAAACCATAAATTAGGAACTTCATTATGACGAAAAGGGTATCCAAAATATAAAAATATCTGAAAAAATGATAAACTTGAAATTTAACTATTTTTGGGTGATGCAAGATTGCCCTTACACCACTGGATGCTCCTACATCACATAGTGTGCTTCTGCCCCTACATGAACTAGTCTTGGTGGGAAAAAAAAAACTACTGAATATCATCAACCCATCTAGATTGATGAAGGTATGGGCACCATGTAAACATTATCATCTCATCAATGGCCCTCCTCCAGTGAATGATCCCATGCTTTCCTCTGTGTGTGAAGGGAACACCACCCTTGTAATGCCAAACCACTAGATCATTAGGTCCTACTGGCACTAGAACAACCCATAGTCAAAGAATAGAGATATGGTCCCATGCCCACACATGAAGGAGCATGACACTTGCACCAAGTTCCCTGTCATCCAAGTATGCATACTCATGTAAATATTTGTAAAGGGAGACAAGAAGAATGGGACCCCATGCAAAATGGACTGGCCTATCATGAACCATCCACTCCCAACAAAGCATCCACCTAGGACTGAAGTATCGGCCTCGTCGATCCTTTAACAATAAGACCTAAGGTGATGGTAGCAATCACTAGTCGAAAGGGCGTTGTGAGTATCCTGTGGCACTCTAGATCTATCTAGCCCTCACAATATATAATGTCCTCTATAGCCAAGATTTCATGGAAAGCATCCCATTTGACATCCATATCATGAATAACTTATTGACCATGTATCAACAATCTAAGGATGCACCACACGTCCTCCAAGGTGATGGTGGCCTCGCCAATGGGAAGATGAAATGATGATGACCCACTATGCCATCTCTCCACAAGTGCATACATCATGCCAAGATGGGTCCACATGAGTGTCGCATAGGGAATGTACCATAGCCCCATCTCATTAAGTTGATCTTGCTCCTTGTCAGTCAAATCTCACAAGTAGCTAAATACCTCCTGCGATCTATGCTCACAAGAATAGAGCTTCCTCATCATCTCCTTCATCAGGAAAGGTCACTATGTTAAAATCATCAAGAAATTTTATCCCGAGCATTTAAGAGGCCAACCTAGCGTTACAAACTGTGAAGGTGTTGTAGTTTGAAATTTGCAAACTATGATGCTAGCACCTTTAAATCCCAAACTATGTCATGGTGGTGCACTTTGCTTAAATGCCCCAAACCCTAATTCTAAAGTTCACCACAATGTCAGAGTTAAGAATCCAGTGCTTCATTTCACATATGCTTCAGAGTTTGGAGTCTGTTCCCAAACTCCAAACTCGACCACGACATTCCATCTTGTGATGGTGGTCCAGTTTAAAAGACCGAGTGGTCCAGTTTAAAATTTGATTGGTGCTATATAGCACCACTACAAGAGACCTAGTTCTGAATGCAATAAATGAACACATAAAATAAAAAATGAAGCTCAAGAAAGGATCACTTACTGATGGCCCAATGCTAGGAGGTTGTTGGTACATCTATACTCAATTGGAGATATGCAACAAGAGCTGTCATTGTGCCATCTTGTCAGGGTAACAAAGCTCAAATTGCAAAATCTCTATAGGCTAAGTGTGAAAATGAATTGGAAGTGGCCTCCTAAGACCTATTTAAGCTTTTTTTTTACCCTGTTTAGTCATCCAGAAGAGGTCTAGGTCCCAAGGTCATTTTACACCATTTTTTGGTGTTTTACCTCATTTTTTGACCTCTTGGATCCTTTTTGGACCTATCAACCACCTTATCCTTTTTTCATGAGATCACCCAAAAAATCAAATTTTTTGTTCGATCTCTCGAGGGGACAATGTATTGGCATAATTTCCTTCGCTGGGGCAATAGTGAGGCAATTTTTTATTTAAAAAAAAAATTAGAAATTTTTTGGCTTTTGATCAAGACCTTTTATTCTTTGAACCAATACAACAAGTGCACTACTTCAAAGAGGGGAAAAATGTAGACATAGAAAATGTACTGATTGACATTTTACATCTGATCCTGACTACTAACACTGTTTCATCTTAAATCATCCCTTGGTCTAACCATTTAGTCAAATACCTTTATTTTATTAAATTCATCAATGTTCCTCTCTTAATTAAATAAATCATTTATCTAATTAAGTCATCCTTTCTTGTTAATTAAATCAATCAGTCTAATCTAATTATCCCTATTTAATTAAATAATCAATTTTATTTGATTAAATCTATAAAGTCCATCCATTAAATTAAAACCTTATTTATTTTAATCTAACTTTATCTCCTTGGTTAAATAAAAAAAATATTTATTTAATTAATCTTGAAATCATATTCTTCTCATATTTGATTTAAATCAATCAGTACATCTAAATCAATATGTCACATCATTTTGGTCTCTAATTAAATTAATTAACCCTGATTAATTTAATCTCTTCTCATGTCCCATCCTCTAGCTTTTTCCACTTGCACATGAAAATAGATTTAATTCATTTTCTAAATCTCTATTTGTCCTTCCAACAAGGCATTTACTCCACCTAAAAAGTCCTTTTTCCTTGAGCCATGTGGCATTCAATGCATTTTCTTTCCCTCTTACATGTCATTTCAACAATTTCAAATTCCACCTAATTACATTTATTGACACATTCTTCAAAACATGCACATCCTTCATCCATTCACATGTTTAAAAGTGGAATCTTTCCATTTTTGATTCTTAGTCCCATATTGCTCCATTTTGGACATCTCTTCAACTTGGCATTCTATAAATAAGAGGCTTTAATCCTCATTTTATCATCCACAGCTCAAGTAAACTTATGATACTCAAATTCATAGCAATTTTCATCCAATTTCATCTAATCTTAGCTAGGTTATGCAAATTTTTATCTTGGAGCACATTGGAGGTCTTCATCAAGTGGATCACTCTTCATCATCACTCATATTCATCACATCGTTGGAGTTGGGAAAAGGCCAATTTTCACATCAAATTGGCACTAACTCCCTCAAGAAATTAAGAGTTTTCTTTGTGTTAGAATATGATTTGATATCTTTGTTTTAGGTTTGTTGTTTTCTTCATTTGTATTCCTTTTATTTTGCATTAAAATGTATTTCTTGAGGAATCATGGTTCTAACCTTGCATTTCATCTAATCTATTCATTGTTTGTTGTGTTTTTGTAGGTTGGGAAACTTGGTTCACACACACACTTCAAACTAAGAAACAATCAAGACTAATACCAAAATTATTTTAAATCATCCAAAAACTATTTTCCCAAACTAACTTGACTAAAATTGGCCAAAATAGGATGTGAGTGTGTGATAGCTCACATAGGTACATTGGGGGTTACCAAACCAAATTCCTCTCTTGGGTGATACTCCCCCTCTCTTCCAGAGGCTCAATTCTTTTTTTGCATCCAACTTAGAGCATCCCAATAGTAGTTAATCGATAACATAATGATGCAGGAGCATCCAGTTGTGTAAGGGAAATCTTACATCATCCAAAAATAGTTAAATTTCAATTTTCTCAATTTTTAGATTTTTTACATTTTTGGATACCCTTTTCATCATAATGAAATTCTCAATTTATGGTTTTTATTTTCTATTCCTAGGTTGAAAGATATTGCAGTTTTAGTTTCCCATATTTGCACCTAAAAATCTTTCGAGTTAGATTTGAGGCACTTAGATTTCCTAGAACACCTCAAAACTTTCTGAAATTGGAAAAAAAATTCTAGCATGTTATTGACTTTGAGACCTTTCCAACGGTTCAAACGGTTCGTGAATCGGAGTCCCGGATCAAAAGTTATGGCCCTGGGAAGTTGGCGCACTTTCTAGAAGATACAATTGCAAATGTTCTTTTGAAATTTGAACTTCTAGTTGTAATTTTCGGTGCCAAACCACCTAAACTAAAATTTGAATGTTGTTTTGGCTCTAAACTAATGAGGAGATTTATTTATGGGTGGGTTTCTAATTTTTGGGTAGCTTTTTGGGGACAAGCTCAAATATTGTGAAAGGGTTATTCTATAGCTTTCTATAACTTGCATGTGTTGTAGAACTTGGGGATTTCAGATCCTTTGCATGTAAGGAGCTCCATTTTCTAAATAATAAAATTATTCTCTTGTTTGTGGGTTATTTTCTCTGTCTCAAGCTACGCCCTCATCAAGTGGTATCAGAGCAAGGTTTTCTTGAGTGTGTGGATAGATCGCGTGAAACAGTTCACACCAGGACCGTGGTTGTGGGTCGAGGTCAAGAAAGATGCCTCCAAGAGTGATGCCTGGTAGGCATGGTGGTACCAGAGGTGGTTGAGGCGGCAAAAATGCTGGTGGAAGAGATGCACTAGCAGCCCTCCAAAGACAGATTGATGCATTACAAGAGCAGTTGAGAAGAGAGTTAAACCCGAGGGAGGAAAGTGAGGATGAAGGAGAGGAAGAAGGTTCAAATGTAGAAGAGGAAGAAGAAGCAATTGATCAAGACCAAATGCGGCTAATAAGGGTCATTTCAAAGATTGGGAAAAGACCCAGAGTAGAAGTCTCCAATTATTCTGGAAGTCTAAACCCAAAAGAGTTGATTGACTGGTTCAACGAGCTAGAAGAATATTTTGAGTATGAGGAAATAGAGGACCCAAGTTAGGTTAAGTTTGCAAAAATGAAGCTGAAGGGCCATGCTAGTATTTGGTGGAAAGAGGTCCAGTTGGAAAGAAATCAAAGAGGAAAAGGCAAGATCACCAGATGGGATCGCATGGTAGAGAAACTAAAGAAACAATTCATACCAGTGGACTACAAGTTAGATCTATTGAAAAAATTGTAAGGGTTGAAGCAAGGAAGCAGATCTGTGAAAGAATATACTGAAGATTTTCACAAGATAATCATCAGAACGAGTCACACAAAGGCCAATAAGGAGAAGGTAGCCCGATATCTTAATGGTTTACGACCAAGCATTCAGGAGGAGTTAAGCCTAGTCAAAATGACCACCATTAAAGATGTGTATCAGTTTGCTCTAAAGGTGGAAGAGAAGCTGAACAAAAGATTTGATGGCAAGTAAAAAGGACGAGGAGGTCAAAGCGGAAGGGGCAGTGGAAGACCTTCAGGAAACTGAAATGATGATGAAAGAAAAGTGAAGATGTGGGTACCAGCTGAAGCCAAAGGAATGAAAACTTTTGCCACCCTCATGATCAAAACAGTGGTGATCAAAGAGGTAGAGGATGAGGGAGATATGGATAAGGATCTGGAAGAGGTGGTTTCAGAGGAACGTGTTTCTAGTGTGGTGAAGAAGGGCATCGAGCCTATGAATGTCGAAAACACCAAGGAAGGGCAGACAAAAGGCCAGAAGGTCATGGAAGGGTTGTGCATGTAGATGAGGAGGCCCAATCTGAACATTCAGATGATGATGAAAGGGGAGAAGCCCTAGTGATTAGGAGAGCCCTGGTGACTGAGGAAAAGGAACCAGAACATAGGAAGAATCTATTTCACAAAGGGTGCAAGTGTGAAGGAAAATGTTGTGATGTCATTATTGATGGTGGGAGCACCGATAATCTGGTGTTAGAGGAGATGGTCACAAAGTTGAAGCTGAAGAGGGAAAGGCACCCACATCCGTATCAGATTGCCTGGTTGCAGAAAGACCACAAAGTTTTGGTCAATGAGCAGTGCCTAGTAAAGTTCAAGATCGGGAGCTACCATGATGAGGTATTCTGTGATATCATCCCCATGGATGCATGTCACATGTTGTTGGGGAGGCCGTGGTAGTTCGATAGGCAAGCTATACATGATGGCCATGCAAACACTTATTCCTTAACAAAGGATGGGGTTCGTCACAAGTTGAAACCCCTAAAGGAGACCGAAGGAAAGGTATGTAGTAGTGCTAGAATTTGTTATGTAGATGGAAGAAATTTTTTAGAAGGTATGAAGCATGAGCATGTGTGTTATCCATTGATTCCTAGAGTGATTAAGGAGGATAGTGAGAAGGCTCTAGAAGAAGTTTCTGGGATGTTTGATGAGTTTCAGAATATTGTTTCTAATAATGTAGCTAAGGGTTTACCACCAATAAGGAAGATCAGTCATCAGATTGACTTGATTCCTAGAGCCAGTTTTCCAAATAAGGCAGCTCATAGAATGACTTCAGTAGAAAATGAGGAGTTGAACAGACAAGTTCAAGAGTTGTTTAGAAAGGGTTTGATACAAGAGAGTTTAAGTCCACGTGCAGTACCTGCAGTACTAGCACCAAAGAAGGATGGGGAGTGGAGGATGTGTACAGATTCTTGAGCCATAAACAAGATAATAATCAAGTATAGATTTACCTTGCCAAGGATGGATGACCTGATGGAATGTTTGAGTGGAGCTCAGTACTTCACAAAGATTGATCTAAAGAATGGATATCACCAGATCCAGATTCGAGAGGGAGATGAATGAATGACCACCTTCAAGACCAAAGAGGGCCTGTATGAGTGGTTAGTCATGCCTTTTGGACTAACCAATGCACCGAACACATTCATGCGGCTCATGAACGAGGTACTAAAAGAATTTCTAGGAAGTTTTGTTATTGTGTATTTAAATGATATTTTGATTTTCAGTAAGATGTTGGATGAGCATCTAATGCATATTTGGAGAGCCTTTGAGAAGTTAAGAGAAGAGAAACCATTGATTAATCTGAAGAAGTACAGTTTTGTGAAGAGGGAGTTAGTGTACTTGGGGTTTGTTGTCTTAGCAGAAGGTCTCAAGATGGACCCAAAGAAGGTGAAGGCTATTCTGGAATGGCCTACCCCAAGAACTGCTACTGAGGTGAGATCTTTCCATGGTTTGGCTACTTTTATAGAAAGTTCATTAGAAACTTTAGTAGTATTTGTGGACCCTTGATTGAAACAATGAGAGGGGATAGAAAAGAATTCAAGTGGAGCACTAGAGTGGAAAAAAGTTTTGAATTGTTGAAGTAGAAGGTGACAGAGCAACCTATTCTAGCCCTCCCATATTTCAACAAGGTGTTTCAGGTGGATTGTGATGCCAGTGGTTGTGCCATTGGAGCAGTGTTGAGCCAAGAAGGTAAGCCCATTTCCTATTTCAGTGAAAAGTTAAATGATGCCAAGAGAAAGTATTCTATATATGATCAGGAATTTTATGCAATAGTTCAAGCATTAAAGAAATGGAGACATTATTTATTGTTGAAGGAATTTGTTCTATATACTGATCATCGGGCCTTGTAGTACCTAAATAGTCAGGGAAAATTAAATCAGAGGCATATGAAATGGGTAGAGTTTTTGCAGAGTTATACCTTTGTTTTGAAACATAGGAGTGGGAAGTCAAATAAGGTTGTAGATGCCTTAAGTAGGAGGCATAAATTGATGACAAAGATGCAGATTGAAGTGGTTGGGTTCAATGAACTCAAGACACTATATGCAGAAGATCCTAATTTTGCAGGGGCTTGGAAAGCTTGCAAGGAACCTGTTACAGTGGATATGACAAGGTGGCTAGATTTCATAATCCCGGATGGCATGTTATTTAAGGGAAGTCAATTGTGTATCCCAAGGAGTTCCATGAGTGTGAATTTGATAAAGGAGAAGCATAGTGGAGGAATGGCAGGACATTTTGATCGTGATAAGACCATTACCATTATCAATGAACATTATTATTGGCCTCAGTTGTCATAGGATATGAAGAAGTTTGTACAAAGCTGTAGGGTATGTCAGATGGCTAAAGGAGTGAGCTAGAATATAGGCTTATATCAGCCCTTACTTGTACCAGAGAGGCCATGGGAGAATATAAGTATGGAATTTGTTCTTGGTTTGCCAAGGACACAACAAGAGAATGATTCAGTCTTTGTGGTGGTTGATAGGTTTTTGAAGATGACACATTTCATTCCATGCCAGAAGACCCATGATGCGGTTTGCATTGCTGACTTGTTCTTCAAAGAGGTGGTGAGGCTACATGGTCTGCCAAAGAGTATTGTTTCAAATCATGACACCAAATTTGTGGGGTACTTTTGGAGGACCTTGTGGATGAAGCTGAAGACATAGTTGAATTTCAGTTCTGCACACCATCCACAAATAGATGGGAAGATAGAGGTTGTTAACAGGAGTCTAGGTAACCTACTGAGATGTTTGGTAGGAGATAAACCCAAGGGATGGGACTTGATCTTACCCCAGGAAGAATTTTCTTACAACAATTATGTCAATAGAAGCACTTGTAGATCACTGTTCTAGATTGTGTATGGAGGTAGCCCCAAAATATCCCCAGAATTGAGGAAGATGAAACAAGAGAAGAAAATAAGTGTTGAAGCTGAGGATTTTGCAAAGCACATCAAGAATATACATGAGAAGGTACAAGAACACATTAATAAGATGAATATGTAATATAAGGCTAAGGTAGATCATAAAAGGAGGAATAAGGAGTTTCATATTAGCGATGAAGTAATGGTCCACTTGAGGAAAGAAAGGTTTTTCGTGGGAACCTATAACAAATTGAAGATGAAGAAATTTGGTCCCTGTAAGATTTTGAAGAAGCATGATTCAGAGAAATTAATATGAGGTAGAGTTGCCTGATAGAATCAACATTTCCCTTATGTTCAACATTTCAGATTTGACAAAGTATCATGAAGATGGAATGGAGGAAGCACCAACAATAGGGCAGTATGGCATTCTGGCACCTACTTCAGAAAGGGAGGAGATTGAAGCAATCTTGGATAGTCGTGTGGGAAGGAGTACCAGAAACAGGCAGTATGAAGAATATCTAGTGAAATGGAGAGGAAGGCCTATGGAAGATTCATCCTGGCTATCTAAGGTAGTGGTTGACCAATTGGGTTTTCCTCAACCATCTAAGACATGATGAGGTCACTTCTCAAATTACCTTGGGTGTCTGATGCAGGAGCATCCAGTGGTGTAAGGGCAATCTTGCATCACCCAAAAATAGTTAAATTTCAAGTTTCTTAGTTTTTAGATGTTTTTAGATTTTCGAATACCCTTTTCGTCATAATGAAATTCTCAATTTATGGTTTTTATTTTCTATTCCTAGGTTGAAAGATATTGCAGTTTTAGTTTCCCAGATTTGCACCTGAAAATCTTCTAAGTTAGATTTGAGGTACTTAGATTTCCCAGAACGCCTTGAAACTTTCCAAAATTAGAAAAGTGGATTTCTAGCGTGTTATTGACTTCAAGACATTTCCAATGGTTCAAATGGTTCACGAATCAGAGTCCCAGATCAAAAGTTATGGCCCGAGGAAGTTGGCGCACTTTCTAGAAGATACAATTGCAAATGTTCTTTTGAAATTTGAACTTCAAGTTGTAATTTTTGGTGCCAAACCACCTAAACTCAAATTTTAATATTGTTTGGGCTCCAAACTAATAAGGAGCTCTATTTATGGGCGGGTTTCTAATTTTTGGGTAGCTTTTTGGGGATAAGCTCGCACATTGTGAAAGGGTTATTATGTACCTTTCTGTAACTTGCATGTGTTGTAGAACTTGGGGATTTGAGATCCTTTGCATGTAAGAATCTCCATTTTCTGAATAATAAAATTATTCTCTTATTTGTGGGTTATTTTCTATGTCTCGGGCTGCACCCTCATCACATAACATCCATATGCATCATATATTATTTGCATCATGAAAGCATTAAATTAATCACACTACAATACATATTCACTCATTACATTTTCCATCAAAAAATACATAACATATAATGTATTAAAATTTTTTAACTCATCAAAGTAATAGTAAATAGGTAATAATAGAATGGGTTGTAACATGATGTACATATGAGCTAGTCACCATTGTACTTATGATATGTGTATGAGACAAACACTGTTGTACTTCATATGTGTGTATGATCCACTCACTATTGTACTTATGATGTGTATGAGCTATTCACCTTGCATATGTATGTGATGTTTGCTTGATACAATCACTCTTTATGTGATCTTGGGATTATGGTATGATATGACCCTTGTGTATTTGTGTATTTTTGTACACTAATTATTGGTGAAGTTTGGTATGGATCGAACACTTGATGGAAATTTTATTATAATATTATATATTTGGAGTAAGTTCATAGTTTATGCTTAATGAGTAGTCATGATTTAAAGGTGAGATGAAAGATCTCATGTAAGAGGAGAGAATTAACTCTCTCTAATATGGGTGAACCACGAAGCCTCTAATTTCCCATGAGGGTATATGTACCTGTAGGATCATCATGAACCATCGAGGTTTAGTTTTGGGTCTAGGGATGACCCTAGCCATATGAGCTTAACATTTTTGAGTGTATAAGTGGTGACATTAAATTTTATCATCACCATGGTGAATGAAGAAATTTTAAAATCAAACCTTCAAATTTAGATGAAAGATGCTTGGTCAATTAATTTGGCAGTTGATGCAAATTGAACTTTAAAAAAAAATTGTAGTGATCAAGGGGCCAATTTTGCAACTTGCAAGTATATTGTTGCTTTAGAGGGTGAAGTTTTTCCCTTAAAGGGTTTTTCCCCAAAATGGTTTTCTTCGCATATATTAGTGTCTCTTCTTTTATGTACATGATTTTTCATTTCTTCTCGCATTCTTTTTTCTAAAGTGTTAATCTACATGCTTTGATGTTAAAATTTCCATATATCTAATATTCATATTTCCTTCCTCTAAGGGTTAATGTGGGAAATCAATTTATGCAATCTATTTCCCCTATATAGGCATAATTTTATTGCACTTGTATCAAGATTTTGTTTAGTAAATATTGTAGTTCTAGAGGTACATACTAGGTGTTTTTGTACTAGTAGAAAAAGTGTGTCTATAAACACTATGTAAGAACTTTTCAAATAAGAATTTATTCTCCTTTCATCAAGCCCCTAAGTAATCCAATTCAACTATGACGAACAAAGACTGAAAACAACAAAAAACCATGCAATATGCTATAAGGATGATGTAATACTAATGTAACAATATTATACTATTGATGCCACAAGATCTACTAAATATATATTTATAAAATTTATTCCTTAATATTCTCTTGATTTTAGATAATTCAAATGAATTAAGGTTATTCCTTAAATACATCACCCTAGTGTACAATTTGAATAATTCATGTTTTGATCAACTCATAATAACTAGATAAGTAGGGAAATATAGGCTCAATTTAAAGAATTTGAATTTAAAAGTATAGGGTTCATATTTGCACACATGAAATTGACTTGATTCAATATCATAACTATAAACCTAAACTAATTATAAACAACTAACCGAACAACTTTAAAAACATGGAAATTGATGTGTTAAATTGATCTACACAACTCCTATTTTTTTTAAATATCTCATTCAATATATATCATTTGTTTCTATTAAATTTATTTTTTTAACTTTTTTTTATAACTAAAAAAAACCAAATCTCTAATCTTCACTAATCATTCATATATATATATATATATAACCTAAATGATTTTTTTTTTAACTATCCAATTCATTATAATTATAATATATATCTACTTATATTTCTACTCTTACTATCATAATTGCTTCCACATTCATGGTGCCCTCTCCACTTTATGAATAAGGAATAAAATACTAGATACCCATGATTTATAAGCTTAGTATATGATTAAACACACTCACATATAAATTACTTAATGAATAGCTATTTACAAAATATAATGAAAGTTTAATTAGATGTTTTCTTCTCCCAATATATAGCTCTATTTTTTTTTCATCACCACTACTTTTATAAAAGGGTATAATGTACTTTTTTAAATGTACATAATCAAAATGTAGGTTGAAAAGAATCCAATAAAATAATTAGATTTCACTTTGGTGGATAATGTATAGCTTGGTCAAGAAATTACTAGTGAGCAACACCAATTCAAGCTTTGTGAAAATCTAAGCTTACACTGACAAATAGGCTTATTACTTGATATTTATTATCATGGAGGATTTGGATGGTTATGAATCTTTAAATTTTTATTGAAGAGATAGGGAAGAGGGACTAGTAGTCGTATGGGGTCCAATAGTCATGCACTCAATTGTGATTATTCATATCAATACTAAAATAAATTTATATTATGTCTTGTATAGATTCATTTCACATATTAATCAAAATAATACCAAATATGTGGCATTATGGGACCAATAGTTGTTCAAGTAAAGAAAACATAAATACATTCATGAACAAGTGAAATAAATATTTTTTTGTCTCAAATAAAATATCTAAACTATCCATTATAAGTGTGTCATTTATAAAATTAAATGCTCATTTGATAAAATAAGACACTCATTTAAACAAGTATTGTTATCATAGTGAAAAAATATTGTTCTTATGTGTACAACTATTGGGGTAGCAATGTACAAGCATTGGAGTATTTAATATTAATAGTTTATCCTATCACAAATTTAAAAGGTGAGCACAATAAATACCATATATTTTTTTAATAAATGTGAAGGATTTTTAAAAAGTTTTAGTTCAAATATTGGTCCATTTTTGTTTGATATAAATTGTAATTTAAATAATTGTGTTATTTTTATAACAATAAATAGTTTTTATGTGTTTAACTATTGGTCCATTTGTGTTGAATATAAGTAGAGATAACAAAGATTTATGGTTACCAATATGTATTTGGTCCATTTAGGTTGCATACAAGTTTTATTTTAAATAAAAATATGATATTCTACAAGCTAACAAATGATATTTTTTTGTTCGACTACTAGGGGTACCATGATTAAGATTTGGTCAAATCTTTAAAAAGTCAAATTTCGGACACTTCTCAGTAGATGAGTTGATGCAACAAGTTGTGTGATGAGTCACACCTCCAAACCATACTTATAGATAGATAAGAGGCTAGCCCACATTTTAAAAAAAAAATGATGGTCCTACAATATTCATTCAATCGCTACATGTTGACGAAGTTAGCCCGCATGACTACTAACCCCTCTCCCCCATATATTTTAGAGTTGAAATAATGGTGCAGGATTTTAAATTTTATAATTATAAATATACAAAGGTGTAATGGTGAAAATGTTTTATTTTTTTTAAAAAATTACGTTAAATTTAAATTGTTTCCGCAATATGAGTTTAAGTTGATATTTTTGTGGTTGAAAGTCAAAGATTAAAGGGTATTTATTCTATCAAAATAATTGACCTTATTTTTTATTGATTATACCTAAAAAAAATGAGTTTCAATAGATGGTATAATTAAGAACATATCATGGCCCTTATCAATTATGTTCAACCCATTAAACTATAATCTTATAGTTTATATACATTTTGAATTAATAATTAAAATTTATTTTGGAGTAAAACAAAATATTTATATAATAAATGAACTTAAGATGACATTAAAAAAATTGTATTTTATAATTATTTTAATTTAGGATGGTAGTAAAAGAATTTATATTATATATCCAACATCTTATTAAATTAAAAATAATTGACAATATTATATATAGAAATTTTGAAAGAACAAATTATTGTCAAGTCATTCTAACTTATATTCTAGCCATTCTACTACCTCCACTAGTGGAGATGAATGGTAATTGTTATTTTTTAGTTGACAAGATTTAATGTTTGGGATGAATAAATATTTGACACATGATTTTTTTATAAATTGTACAATAGTTAAAAATAAAGAAGATTTGAAAATATATAAGATTGGGTAGAGTCTATAATAAAATAAAAGTTAAAAGGAAATATCAGAAGTTAAATGCATACAAATTAATTAGCATAAATCATTTAGTTAAGATATTGAAAACATATTTCTTCAAAAATAAATCTTATAAAATCTATAATTAAAAAATTTAATTTCTAATAAATATTTATTAAATACTGATAAAATTAAAACAATTAATAATTACGTCAAGAGGCATTATATAGTGAAAGCATTCAAAAAATATTTTGTGTTAAGATTTTGCAACTCCATTGAAAATGATAACCAGGTGGAAGTAACATAGAATTTTCCAATGAAAAAAAACTATTATATTTCTTTAATCGACATGATAGGCTAAATTGTGCCTTGAGGATTCCTAAATTTAAGCCACAACAGTGGCATAACCTTCATGGGGATATTGTTGACTTTAAATTATTCTTTTGGGAGATCTTCTTGTTGATTTTTGTAGCTTGAAAGGTGGGATGTGGAGTTGTTTTAAAGCAACTTGAGTTGGATATGCTTTAAAGCACTTTAAAGCAACTCGAGTTGGATATGCTTTAAAGCAATATGAGTTAGATTTTTAGCAACAATAGGATTTTTAATTCTTTAATAGAATGATTTTGAGTTTGTGAGGATAGGATAAATCCAAGAGTGATTTTATGTGATTTAAAGCCAAATAATGCAAGGAAAGTTTCTTTCCTTGCACACTAAGTAAAGCAACTGGGCTCTATAAATTTAAGATTGTTGTAGCAAACTCATATTGTATTTTTGAAAGAAGAGATTGTTGTCAGGATGAATAGAAAATCCAACATTTGCAAGTTTTCCCCACATTGGGGTTTCCTGGGTAAATTTGTGTTATTGTCTATTTGTGATTGGCTTTGTGTTATTTTTGCTTCCGCTGTTATTAGTTGTTAATTCACCCAGTTGTGTTAATTGTTATAAATCAAATTTATTTCTATGAATTTATTGTGCAATTATTCTATTGCTAAGTTATGGAAATTAACATGGTATCAAAGCACTAAAATCTTAGTACGAAGACAAGATTTGTGATGTAGATTTCAAGAAAAAAAATCATATTTTTGTCTCCAGTTCTTTTTGTGGCTATGGCAACTAGTGTTTGATACAAGGATAGGCTTGAGGGTGCATCTAACTTCTTGCAGTGGAAGGTTCATATTACATCTATTCTCAAGGAGAATAGGCTGTGGATGCTAGTACAAAAGTGACACCACCAACAAATGATCATATTGCTTTAGATTCACATGAATTCAAAGAGGCCAAGGCTCAAAGGATTATCTTGGATGGAGTAAGAGACCATTTAATTCCTCATTTATCGGGGAAAGACATAGCCAAGGAGATGTGGGATATGTTCACAAAACTTTATCAGAGTGACTATTAGAGTCGTAAGATGATGGTCAAGGACAAATTGCATAATACCAAGATGTACAAAGGTGAGAGTGTGACCTCTTGTCCAAGCTAAAACATGTTAGGGATGAGTTGGATGTTGTTGGAGAGATGATTGATGAAGATGAGTTGGTGCATATAGCCTTGAATAGTTTTTTGAAGCACTAGAAGTGTTTGCCAAGTGTGTTGTCGGCAGAGATCAGCTACCTGATTGGGCAAGACTTTGGAATGATTTTGTTCAAGAGGAGATCCATGAAGGTGCTCATTGAGGAGATCAAACAAAGAAGGGTTAAGATAAAGAAAATCTTGCTCTTTCAAGCAAGGGTAAGAAGAAGTCCAATAAAGAGAAAACAAAAGGTTCTTCTTCCAAGAGTGGGAAGAAAAGAGATTTGAGCAAGATAAAATGTTTTTGTTTCCATCAGATGGGTCACTATGACAGTAAATGTCCAAATGAGAAAAATAAGGACAAGCAGAAGAAGCAAGTTGATGTTGCAGCAGAGGTGGATGAGTTTGCATCACGATTTGAGAATGATTTTTCACTCATTTCCTATCTCTCAAGTTCAATTTCCAATAAGGTATGATATATTGATAGTGGGGATTCTCACATGTCAGGAGTCAGAGAATTTTTCACCAAGTTGGAGGAGAATAAGATGGATTTCTATATTGAGCTCAGAGACAATGGCAAGTGCGATGCAACTGGTATTGGCACTGTCAAGTTTCAGAGGGAGTCTAGAAAACCCTTGTTGGTGGAGGATGTATTGTACATCCCTAGCATGACAAAGAATTTAATCTCAGTTTCTTCTTTGGAAGATAAGGGTTACATTGTGACCTTTGAGAGGGGAAAATTATATATTCGTCCCAAAGATTCCAAGGTTCCAAAAGTGGTTAGAGTCAGGAATGGTAGCTTGTTTTGATTATAGTTTGAGCCAACACATGCATTGGTTAGTAGTTGTAAAGGGCTAGGAGTATTGTAGCATAGGAGGATGGCTCACCTTCACCATGGAGCATTTAATATTCTTAAGGAAATAGTGATGGGGCTGCCTATGATGAAAACAAAAAATCATGAGGTGTGTAAAGGTTGTGCAATTGGGAAATATGCCAAGACCATTTTTACAAGTAGCAACATTAGATTTGAAGGTATTTTGGATCTTGTAAACTTAGATGTGTGTGGGCCCATGTCAACAACATCCTTGAATGGGTATGAGTATTATATTACCTTCATTGATGATTTCTCCAGGAAGATGTGGATATATTTCATAAAGAATAATGATGAGGTCTTTAGTAGGTTCAAAGAGTTTAAAGCTCTTATGGAGAACCAAACAGGGAGGAAGATCAAGATATTGAGGTTTGATAATGGAGGTGAGTATACCTCAAATGCCTTCAAATATTTTTGTAGTCAAGAAGGTATCAAGAAAGAGTTGGAAATTCTGTACAACCCTCAACAGAATGGTGTTGTTGAACGGAAAAAAAGGGATATAGTTGGAGTAGCCAAGGCCATGCTTCATGATTAGGATCTGCCTTGGTTCTTATGGGTAGAAGCTTGCAACACAACTATGGATTTGTAGAATAGGAGCCCTCACACAGTGTTGGGAAAGTTGACTCCAGAATAGGCGTTCACTGGTGAGAAACCAAATTTGGGACACATTCGCATCTTTGGATGCCTTGTGTATTGTCACATTCCTATTGAGAGGAGAATCGAGTTGGAACCTATTGCAGAGAAGGGTGTCCTTGTTGGGTATAGTGAAACTTACAAGGCTTATTAGGTTTACATTCCTACTCTTAGGAAAATAGTGGTTCATAGATATGTGAAGTTTGAGGAAGAGAGGGCTCTTCAGAAGTCTAGCAACTTGATGAATGAAGAGGAGAAATCACCCACAGTTGAGGCAACACAAATTCCTCAAACTTCAGTCACACAAGTTGGAGAGTAGAGCAAGCAGGCCAAGTAGGTTGATTAGAAGGAGGAACAAATAATTCATCTACCTCATATTCCTATTACTGAGAAGAGGAGAAACAAGGCAGCTGAGCAGAGATTAAGAGAGGCTCAAGAATATGTAGGTGATCCTCAAGATTCAGTCAGAAAAAGAAGGGCTCTGAAACATTAAATTCTGGGTATGTGGTACTTATCAGTGAATTAATTGAAGTATGGAGAGATACCATGGTGGAAGAGTAGTCTTCCATCATGAAGAATAGTGTGTGGGAGTTAGTACCATGACAAAAAGATAAGTCGGTGGTGGGCTCAAGATGGTTGTATAAGATTTAGCATGTTGTAGATGGTAGTGTGGTAAAATTCAAAGCCCAGTTTGTGGCTAAGGGATTTTCTTAGAAGGAGGGAGTTGAATATGATGAGACTTTCACTCTAGTAGCCAAGTACTCATCCATAAGAACTATCATTTCTATAGTATTACAAATAGGTTGGAGGATTCACCAAATGGATGTAAAGACGACCTTCCTCAATGAAGTGATGAAGGAAGATATTTACATAGAGAAACCAAAAGGATTTGAAGCACATGGGAGAGATTCTCATGTATGTAGGTTGAAAAGATCAGCACTATATGGACTTAAGTAGGCTCCCAGGGTGTGGTATTCATGTATTGACAGATACTTGTAGAGTTTGGGCTTCATCAAGAGTGAGGTAGATCCAAACTTGTACTATGTTCAGGTGAAGGGAAAAATTCTCATATTGGTGTTATATGTTGATGACTTATTTCTCACAGGGTTAGAGAAGCTCATAGCACATTGCAAGCGGGATGTTACTAGAGAGTTTGAGATGAAGGACTTGGGGTTGATGCACTACTTTCTAGGATTGGAGTTGTGGCAGAAAGAGGGAGAAATCTTTCTTAGACAAGGGAAGTAATTACTTGATATCTTGAAGTGATTTAGGATGGAGAACTGTAAGATTATGCCAACACCACTTGTGACCAATTGGAAGAAGATTGATGCTTCCAAATCAGAGGCAGTGGACCTGACTTTATACAAACAGTTGATAGGCTCTCTTATGTATCTAGTCATCACTAGGCCAAACATTTGTTTTGCAATGAACTCACTTACTTAGTTTATGGTGGAACCTAAACATGTGCATTGGATAGCTTCAAAGCATGTTTTGAGATATCTCTAAGGGACAGTTGGTTATGGGCTGAAGTATGTTCAACAAGATGGAGTGAAGCTCAAGGGGTTTATTGATGTAGATTGGGCAGGAAATACAGTTGATCAAAAGAGTACTTTAGGGTGAAGTTTTAGTTTGGGATCAGAAGCAGTCTCTTGGTACCATAGGAAACAAAAGTAATTGTATTATGTTTTGTAGAGACTAAGTATATGGTAGCTAGTATGGCTACATGTGAGGCTATCTAGCTTTGAAAACTTCTAGCCAAGTTCTTTGATCAATAATTGGATCCTACAGTCATTTACTATGATAATCAGAGTTGTATCAAACTCTCTAAGAATCTAGTGTTTCATGACAAGTCAAAGCACATTGAGATCAAGTACCACTTCATCATATATTGTGTGGAGAAGGGGATAGTGAAGCTCCAATTACATTCCTACAGACGAACAAATAGTAGATATCATGATGAAGGCCTTGATGAAGAGTAAGTTTGAATACTTCAAGGATAAGTTGGGTGTTGTGCAAAACACCTTCCTCGCTAAGAGGGAGTGTTGATTTTTGGAGCTCGAAAGGTGGGATGTGGAGTTGTTTTAAAGAAACTTGAGTTGGATATGTTTTAAAGAAATTTAAAGCAATTCGAGTTGGATTTTCAACAACAACATGATTTTTTATTCTTTAATAGAATGTTTTTGAGTCTGTGAGGATAGGATAAATCCAAGAGTGATTTTATGTGATTTAAAGCCAAAGAATGCAAGGAAAGTTTCTTTCCTTGCACACTAAGTAAATTAGGAGGGCTTTATAAATCTAAGATTGTTGTAGCAAACTCATATTGTATTTTTGAAATAAAAGTTTGTTGTTAGGTTGAATAGAAGATCCAACATTTGCAAGTTTTTCCCCGCATTGGGGTTTCCTAGGTAAATTTGTGTTATTGTCTATTTGTGATTGGCTTCATGTTATTTTTGCTTCTGCTATTATTAGTTGTTAATTAACCTAGTTGTGTTAATTGTTATAAATCATATTTCTTTATGTGAATTTATTGTGCAATTAATTTGTCGCTAGGTTATAGAAATTAACACTTCTTGGATAATTTTTCACACTTCGCATTATGGTGAATGGGGGAGAGAAAATTGTGAGGATGGTTATCATAACCACTCCATAACCAACCTATTTATTTAGTTTTTGGAAGGAAAAATATTTGCTAATGGGAGGAGGGAGAAATAAATTCTCATTCGTGGTGAAGAGAAAGAAGAGAAGATACACTAGTTCAAGATAGAAGGAAAATAAGTTATTTGTGGAAAAAAGAAAGAGAACATAGGATCCGGTGAAGTAAGGAAATCAATCTACCATAATTAGCTTAACCTCTGTGAGAGTTGGAGTAGTCTACAAAGGAGCAAGATAGAGACATTTTCAACAAAATTGCATGAACTGAAAGAATAGTTGGAGTTCTTAACATTTATAGAGCATCACAGTTACCAAGCTTCAGAAAACTAGCACACACATGTCTTGCTTATCAAGCTATTTCTTTTTTAAGTAAATAAAATTTCTCTCTTGAATGTCATGGATGATGCTTCATGAAAATTTGCATCACCATGATCATGGAGCTGGCAGGAACCTCCATTTCCAATGTGGGATTACAAGGATTAGCTTATGAAATTATGGTATGTATTAAAGGTAGTTGAATTAAGGGTTTTTTCTTTTGGGTTTGTTTTTGTTCTTGAATCATGGTGTGCATTGAGTAATGAATACGTTTTAGGCTAAATGTAAATATCCTACACATTCTTTGTTATTTGGAGCATATAACAAACATCTTGACTATTGTTTAAAATCTATCAAAGTTTTATGTTCTCTAAATGTTTGAGAAGCATGGAATGCATTATAGATGGCATAGATTTTAAGCTTTTTTCCATCTCAGTGTTGATATTTTTTGTTAATAGTGTGTCCTGAAGAAGAGATTTTACATTTTAGGCTAAATGTAAACAACCTACACATTCTTTGTTATTTGAAGCATATAACAAACATCTTGACTATTGTTTAAAAACTATCAAAGTTTTATGTTCTCTGAATGTTTGAGAAACATGGAATGTATTACAGATGGCAGAGATTTTGAGCTTTTTTCCATCTCAGTGTTGAAGATATGTTTTTGTTAATAGTGTGTCCAAAAGAAGATATTTTATGTTCTTTTATATTTGGGTGTTCAATTAAAGTTTTTGTTATGGGGTCATGTTATGTATTGAAGAAAGCAAAGGTTTTAAGCTCTTTCATTTGGGTGTTATATTAAACTTTCTATTTTTATAGTTTGATATTTTGAATCGTGCAATTGGGTATGGTAAGTGTAGTGCAGATTATATGTGGCCAAGTAGTACAATATGCTTGGAGTCATTTTCCAAATGTCTATGGTAATACATTACTAGCCTTTTTATATGGTTTGCAAACCCCGTGTTGTGTGCAATAGGGAAAAGTAATCCTATATCTGCTTAAGGAGAAATTTATGCCAAGGGACTCATACCAAAAATATTTGATTTTTCCATTTACTACCCAATATAGAGGTTTTTGTAGGCTTAGAACATTGTGCTACCTCTTGCATATCAGTCTATGGGAACATTTATGCTTCATATTACCTTGTCTTGGCTGTTAGTTGACAAGTTGGGATTTGGGTAGACTAGAGTTGTCCCAACTCTTAGCTTTTTGTGGTGGATTTTGGTTCTTGATACTACTTTATATATAAATTTGGGCCAACCAACCCAAAACTTTGGTTCTAGAATATAGGTCTGTAAATTTTTTGAAGTCAAGGGAGGAATCTTGAATCATAAATCATATGGCTTGCAGTAATGAGTGTGTGAGAAGTACTAAGGAAAAAAAATTAATTAAATATTGAGTTAGATTGGGGTAATTGAGGCTAATTTAAGAATATTGCATAAATACTTAAACTATTTTATCTTGGATAAAATAAATTACTTTTATGTTAAATTAGAAATTGTTAATATTATAAATGAGTTTATTTGCATATTATCTTGAATTTTTCTTAGATAAAATAAATTACTTTTGTGTCAAATTAGAAACTGCTACTATTATAAATGAGTTTATTTCCATATTATCTTGATTTTTTCTTAGATAAAATAAATGGATTTTGTGTTAAATTAGAAATTGCTAATATTATAAATTAGTTTATCTTCATGTTAGCTTGATTTTTTCTTAGATAAAATAAATTAATTTTGTGTTAAATTATAAATTGTTAATATTATAAATGAGTTTATCTTCATGTTATATCTTGATTTTTTTAGATAAAATAAATTAATTTTGTGTTAAAATAGAAATTGCTTTTATTATAAATGAGTTTATCTTCATGTTATCTTGATTTTTCTTAGATAAAATAAATTACTTTTGTGTTAAATTAGAAATCACTAATATTATAAACAACTTTTTTTTTAACTTTTTAATAAAATATAATCTAAATTAACAATAAATAGTATAAAGTTTGGATTTTCTATATCTTTAACATATATGAACATAGGTGAAAATGAAAAATATTTTAAATTTATTAGTATAGAGGTTGTGTGCACTTGTGCAGAAATAAAATGACATGATAGGTAGGTTACAATATTTTGTCATCAATTTGTTTGTGCTTATTGAAAGTCGCTTTCAAGTTCACTGTACTTGTAATATTTTTGTTTTTCTAAATTCCAAATTCATAGTTCAAAACATGAAACTCCACCCTAGTATTTGAACTTCTAAAGTTGATCTTCAACTTGTAGAAGCCCACAAGGATAGGTCTCACCATTTGATATGGGACAAATACTAGACAAGGAGCATTATGTGCTAGACTAGGTTTGACATGGTATATATTTCTTAAGATTTAGCAGATTTGTTTAGAACATGCTCATGTTGCATTATCCCATATACATAGATATTTGGGTCACCAAGACATTTTTTTTTGTGCTACTTCAAAAGTACTTGATGAACGAAGATGATATTGTACATAGTATTGCATAAGTAAATAGGTCTAAAATCCTTTGGTTTTCTAGAATCAGTCTTTTTGGGAATGAGTGCTATGAAAGTAGCAATGAGTGCCTTTAAGACAAAACGTGATTCCTTTGATCCTTGAATCACTTCATAGAGCTCCTCATCCATTACATTCAAAAAAATTTGGAAAGAGAAGGTATAAAAACCATTTGGGCCTGGGACTTTGGCACCTTCAATTCTAAAAATAAATGTCATAACTTCTTCCATGACGAAATTGTTAGCTACATTCTTCCTTAATGACATCTTTAACTACTTTATTATAATTTAGAATCATCATCGAAGGTTGGGATATGATCCAAGAAGAGATCTTGCTCATCTTCTCTTTTATGTCTTCATTTTCCTCCATGAGCATGTTTTCCTAAGACGAAACCAAGGAAGCCTTGATAGTGTCAGGATCATCAAAAGTTTATCCATAAGCATCTTCAATATTCATATTATGATTCTTTTCCTTCTCATTTTGTATGTTAAATGAAAAAACTTGGTTTTACACCTTATTTAAGTCATTTAATCCTTGATTTTTATCTCCAATAGATTTATTCAAAACTATAGACACCACACAATTGAACTATGAGATTCCTCTCTTCTTCTATTAGGATGTAAGAAAAAACATTTGAGAGGTCTTTTTGGATCTAGCCATTCTAATTTCAAGGAGATACTTTCTCTGAAAAGGTTTCTAAAGACTTGGATATACAAGTCTTTCAGTCTGAGTTTTATGAATTTTAACTTTCTATTGAATATGCAAATGTTAGTGTGATGATCAACTATTTGGGTGAGCCAGTAGTCAGTGACAGCCATTTCAAAGTTTGGGTTTTCCATCTACACATTTTCAAACTTGAAAAAAACTCTTCTAGGGAATTTTTCCTTGTCTATGAGCTAGTAATCCGAACCAACTTCAAATAGGGTTACGATTAGGGTTCATAGAGCTTTATGGATAGGGTTAAGCTTCAATTTGGGTTAAGGTTCAATTGATTAAAAATTGGTGTCTTGAGAAGGATATCTCTTGACATACTTTACATATACTTTTAAAATTAAGGTATGCTAGTTATAGTTACGCCAAGAGGCATATTACAATGGCATCCACCAAATAGCAATGTGTAAGGAAAAACCCTTTAGCTATAAATTGATATTCAAATGACATGCAAATCCATATCCACTCTTAAATCCTATCTTCTTATTTTTTAAGAAAAAATGCAGGCATTATTGTTAACTTTCCTATGTAAATGATTTTATAATTATTTTTAAATGCATTTTTAAGTATCATTTTAGAAATAGAAGTGGACTAGTCTAGACCAGTTTATTTTTAGAGTTGTTATTTTTAGTATTATTTTTAGCTTTAAAGAGCAAGAGAATTCTCTCTGGTATACTCAATAAACTCTCAAGACTTGCCAAAAATCAATGTGACTCAAGGTTTAAACCACAACTTCACATATGATCATCAACCTTGTACATGTATCAAATTTAATCTTTCATCACTTCAATCTATTTATATGTTGATTGAATCTATCTTTGATATTTTGGTTAATGGTAAAGGAGTGGCATTGTGGTCGATAGCTATTGCCATTATTACTCGGTTCCAACTAGGCCAAATAATCCATGCAAATTTGAGATGTTGATATCATGTACCAAGGATTTTAGAGGAGAGTATATGGAATCCAAAATGGAGACAAATAGTTGTGAACACTTCCCAACATATGATGTTGTGATCAACTATTCAGTGAGTTATGGAGTAGGAGCGAATTGCATGGTGGAGAATGGGAATCCATTGAATGCATTAGAATAGTGGACCATGCAATACAAGGGTCCCTATGGCCAATTTCCTATCTCATCTAGGGATTATCATGGTTGTGGATCTTGATCACATTCAATACTCTCTTTGATTTTGCATAGGCTGCAAGGTATGCCAATAAGATTTATTTTATATGTCCCAAGCATGAACAAAATTGTACTACTATTTTGTTATCAATAAAATGTAGAATGTGATCAGTAGCGAAGATTTTTCCCCTTGCCTTTTTGATGTTATTGTATTTCTTTCTTTCTTTTTAAAGTGTTTGTTTGAGTTATATGTTTCTTTTTGGCTCAAAGATATTGAATTTAAGTATTTTTGGAATGAACAGTCAAAACATAGTAACAAGAGGAGGAGTAGATATATAAGGAAGGTTGTGATTTGGTTTGGTAACTGTGGCTCTTCATGTTTCTTATTCAGATGGACTTTGCCTCAGATGTCATTGATATGTGGGTTGCAATTTTTGAGTAGGAATTTTTATATGGTTAATATTTATTAAGGTAATTTGGAATCAAATAAGGATAAGTAGAAATTAAAAAAAATATTCCTAGTTTCCAAGCTACTTTTTGGCCGGCACTATTTTTTTTTCTATGAAACATTGGAAGTATTGAAATGGTTGATGCAAAATGCAAGATACGATGAAAGTCTAGCACAACATACCTTGAATGAGGAATTTAAGTACTACAAGTTCTAATTTTCATCATTTCTTTCTATCATAGGGTGATCCTGTGTTAGGGTGAATTTAAGCATTAGAATAAAAGCAACAAACAAAAGAGAGAAAATAACACTAAAAACAATCTACACCTCAAGATTAGCCTAGTTGGATTCAATACAAAATAAATATGACAAAATGAAACCTTTTACCTTGTGTTGAATCGATCCTTTGGTTGTCCCTTCGACCTTTGGTGTTGTATGCTCCTTGGATGGCAAGGGATGCAAGCTAGATGATGATATGAGGATGGGAAGATGAGTGGAAATGGATGCAAGCATGAAAAATGGCTAAGTATGGCTACTAGAAATTTTTTGCAAGAGTTTGGCTACAATAAATGATCTCCCTAAAATGAGAGAAAAAAGGGGGGATTTATAGAGAATTTAGAATTCTCTAGGGAAATGGATGGTCAAGATTGAGCCACCAATATTATGATGTAGGGCTAAGGTGAGTTGAGAACTTACAAGCCCTCACATCTTGACATGTGGCATGTGAAGTGGCTTAAAAGAGGTGATGTGTACATGAGGTGGAAGGATAGTACATGACATGGAGGTACTATATAGTACCTTGGGATTGGACAAGATCTCCTCATAAAGGAGGCCCTTGTCCCGATGTGGGTGAGAGGAAATGTGAGGAATTAAAAATTCCTCAAATATCCACATGGGAATAAGAAAAGGAATTTTAAATTCCAAGGGATGCATTGGGGGATTAAATGTGAATTAAAAATTCACATACGGAATGGAGGTTCCTTCTCAAAAGGAAAAAAAAATTAATAGGGTTGACTTAGGACACATTCCATAAATGACATGGAGACCTAATTAAGTGATTAAGGTTGTGCAAGTACTTGATTAGAATAATTAATGAAGATTAGAGGCAAGTTAGATTTCACCTGTGACTTGATGTGACAAGTCAAAGATCACATGGGGAAGAGAAAAAGGAATTTAATATTCCTTGGAAGGATAAAAAGAATTAAAAATTCCTTGAGAGATTGATTAGGCTAATTAATGAAGGATTAGAGGAGGGTTAGGTGGCTAAGAGAGATTAGAGGCCAACTTGCAAAAGTTGGAGGATGTGACATATCCTAATCAAGGATTAGACATGTGCACATACCTAATAATGAGATTAAGAGAATAATTAAGATTAAGAAAGGGATGTAACATGTGAGGAATTAAATAAATACCATATTTATTTAATTTATTTGATTGAAATGAGGATTAAAGAGATAAGGTATTTAATTATTTAACTAGATACCTTAGGGATTAGAAGAACTTTAGAGGTATTAATTAAATAATAATGATATTACTTAATTAATGCGGATAAGGGGATGCCTAGATGAAAGGGGATAAATTTTGATAAATTAAGTGTCCAAATTTAGGTGTCTAAATTTTTCCCCTCTTTGAGATGGTGTTATGAAGTAGAATCATTTGAAAGAATATTAAAACATAGACCCTAGAAGAAGATGGTTAGATTGGTAAAAATGCCCTAGTCATTCACAAAGTGACTAGGACAGAAGATGATGGGGGTGAAGATGAAAGTTATGGATTCAAGGTCCCCCCTTGAGAGGAAATGTGGGCTCAAGAGAACATGGGTGTGCTCTCAAAATGGATGAGATGATGCAAGGGGAGATGAAGAAGATGATGAAAAGTGATGGACAAGATGGGAGGATAAGTGATAGGAGATGGATGAAGCACAAATAGAGTTTAGGAAAAATATGATGTTTCCCCAATCAAGGTACAAGCCAAAAGGGGGTTGATGATGGATGGAGTGTTGTCAATGGGGGAATGAGAGATCCCAAAACAATAGAGGATAGGGAAGGATACATCCTAATGAGTGGTATTGATGAGGGAAGGATACACCCCAAAACACCACTAAAGGATAGTGAAGAATACCTCTTGATGATGATGAGGAAAGTATTGTCAATGAGGGAAGGATACATCCCAAAACAACACTAAGGGGATATGGGAGAATACATCTGGATGATAATGATGATGATGATGAGGAGGAGGATGATTGGATCAAGGCTTGTAACAAGACTAGGAACAAGACCAAGGATATGATTAGATGATTTCTGCTAGATTGAATGGGAGAGGATTGGATTGGGATGTGAGATAGATGAAAGGAATAAAAATGATGATGGAGAAGATGCTTAGAATAACCAATCTATATTATTCTAAGAAGATTGAAGAAATGATGATAAGAGATTGGATGGATATGGGAGGGAGAGTGAGGAAGGATGAATGCATGGGTGGGGAAGATGAAATGCAATCCTAATGCAATTTTTCCATCTTTAGAGCACTAATTTTTGCTATAGCATAAGACACAAGATGTCAGAGTATGAAGAACCAAGGTGGATCAATGTCTAATGCATGAAACAAACACATCAAAGAAGAAGGCTATCCCAACACCCCAGAGTTGTGATGACCTTTTTCAGGCCAAGTATTGGGATAACCATAACCACACAAGGATGCCCCAGTGTAACAAAAGACCTTAGGGATCTTGTTGGGTACTACGTGGTACAACCAAAAAGAAAAAAACAAAGAAAAGATCAAGATACACCTCCATGTTGACTAGTCAAAGCACACCATGATATGATGGATCAAGGTGACCATGATAAGTGATGATAGGGAGCTCAATTGATAAACAAAAGCCAAAAGTATCAAAAGATCACAATCAATTTCAAACATCATTTGCCATAGGATCAAGGAAATGGATGGGATTGATGAGGTCTATTAGGAAGGATGCATTCTGTTGAGACCAATGATGGATACTAAACTAAAAGATCAGTATGACGTAGGATATTTAGAATTGATTGGATCTAATGATACAAGTGGATCTTGTTTGTTAAGAAATATCTAGATAAGGGCATAGCTTGATGACACAACCAAAGAGACATGACACAAGATAGGAGACTGCCACATGCTACAGACCTAGGGACTCGAGGGCTGATCAAAGATTAGCCTTGCCTATGTGAAAGCGTAGAGCCCTCATAGTTTGATAAAAGGCTGATGAAAGAACGTGATGGAGAATTTGATGGATGATAAAGATAGGATGGAGAAAAGGAGAAAGTGGAAAATATAGATCAATGATGGATGGAACCCCGGGGGCGGATCAAATGATCAACCTTGCCTACGTGAAAGCGTAGGGGTAACATAGTTTGAAAAAAGGACTAATGATAGACAATGGATGAAGGATGATGAGATAACCCTAGATAAGGGGATAAGATGATGGGACCGAGATGATGAGCCAAGATAGACTCATTGGAATGGATTGGAGGATGGAGACTACACAAAGCTTAGGGATGGGATAGTTATCCAAATCAGCAATGATGAAGTGGGAGGAAGACAAGATGGATAGATGAAAGATTACTCAAAATGAGTAAATAGATGATTGAGAGGGATCAACGACTAATAAAAATGAGTAAACAAACACTCACAAGGATGAATGATTCTTGGAATGAGAAGATGAAGGTTTGGAATAGATGAAAGATTACTTAGAATGAGTAAATGATTGATCCAAATTGTTGAATGAGAATTTGAAATGATAGAAGAAGGTTTGATAAATGTTTGAGATGATAGATGAAGGTTTGAAATAGAGTAATTTTCACTTATAATGAGTGAATGGATGATTACAATGGATGAATAGGATAAAATTGAAGAAGATGGAGGGAGGGATCTTAAGATTTGTTTCAATGTCCAAAGATCTTGATTGCAGATGGATTAGAGCTCATATTAGGATTGGGTTGAAGCTTAGAATGATTGGAGGATGTGGTGGGATTGATTCTACACCAAGTTTGGGGTTTAAAGGATGTAAGGTGTTGACAATCAAATTTTTCCAAACTTGGCACTTTTCAAAAATTGTCAAATTTTGCCATTTTGGGAAACCTCACGGGCGTAATTTTGAGAGTCCAATTTTTTCCCAAAAAATTACCAAAAATAAAGATAGGATGAATTGCCAACTAACATCCCAAATTTGAGACATGCATTTCGAGTTATTTGACAAAACTTATTTTTCAAAAACTAAAAAAAAACTAAATTGCGATTTTGAGTGTCAAGATGAAAGTTTGAGGCCTCAAAAATGTGGCAAAATGGGATTCAAGGGACTTCTAGTCATTTGGAAATCCACATGCCACCTCATAATGCAACCACCCATAAAATTTCAACTCAAACAGACACTTGAGTCAAAAGTTATGGCCTCCGGAAGTTTCAGCATAAAAATCAATCAACAAGATGAAGTGGGAGGATGACAAGATGGATAAATTAGTCGAATACACCCCCAAAAGAGGGATAAGTAGTGGGTGAAAAAGGAACAAGAGGAGTAGGGGACCCCTTGCTCGGGTCCCATGGAAGAGCGGACCCATTTGCGCCCTAGCAAGTCCGTCCATAGACTCAATGCGAGTCTATCTGCAGACCTGGGGCGGGTCTACCCCGAGACCTAAGGGGTTTCCCCCACAGATCCGAGGTGGGTTTTCCTGTGGACCTGGGGCAGGTTTGCTCAGGCTCGGGCAGATTCGCCTGTGGACCTAGGGCAGGTCTGGCAATGGACTCGGGGTGGGTCCACTCAAGCTCGAGTGGATCCACTCATGGACTCGGGTAGGTTTTCCAATGGACTAGGGTGAGTCCACTCGTAGGCATGGACGAGTCCACCCATATATAGGGTAGGGGCATTTAAGGTCGCGGGCGAAGCCAAGGGCTTGGTTGGGGATCTGGCAAGGGGATAGATGAATGATGAGAAAGGATAGGAGAGTGACAAGATGTCTAAAAGAAGCGAAAGTGATGATGATAAGATAAATGGCATTGGATTATGTGGGGAGTAGCTTATGGCTAGATACCAATTACAAGGGATTATAAGATGGGATGAGGATAGAGGATGGGGAGAGGAAAAGGATTGTTTGGATAGGGATTTGGATGGGGAAAAGGTTACCAAATAGATGGATGAAAAAGGGATGCTATGATTGAAGGATAGGAACATAAGGATGGGGAGATGGATGTAAGGATTATTTAGAGGGATAACAGATAAGGATGGGGAGATGGAAGGGATTTCTTTGATGGAATGAATGATGTCTCCAAGGACTATATTACCAAGGAAGATAGATGTCCCCACTCTAAATATGCCATGTGTGAGGAGGCATGAAGGATGCAATAGAGAAGGATAGGAAAATAAAGGAGTGAGACAGATAAAAATAGGATGCATGGATAAGGAAGGGAGATTTAAGGGTAGCATGATAGGTGGATAAGGAAGGTAGCTAAGTGTGAACGAGGATTAGGATAGTGTACAGATGAGGGGAATGTATGCCAATAGGTGTCCAAATCAAGTTTATATGTTTTCCCCTATCATTATCAAGATCACAAGGAGGATGGAAGGATTGGGATGTGTAAGATAGGTAGGATGGAGAGGATGAATGAAAATGTCGTATAGCAAGAAGATGGGTGAATAGTTGG
This sequence comes from Sequoia sempervirens, assembly GCA_007258455.2. Lineage (NCBI taxonomy): Eukaryota > Viridiplantae > Streptophyta > Pinopsida > Cupressales > Cupressaceae > Sequoia > Sequoia sempervirens. The sequence goes on along the minus strand of VDFB02047230.1, from coordinate 203,187,299 downwards.
AAGCATAGCAGGAAGCATAGCGGATTGAGGGAATGCATATCAAGAAGTTGCCCCCACGTGCAGATGGGGATTTACGCATGACACCTGCTTGCCAGGTTTTCATCATGGTACTTATCCAATGTGCTTGTTTGCCAAGTTTTCACCATTAGATGAATTATTTCTCTTTTCTATATTTTTTTTACTTTTTTGGATTTTTTGTTTTTACTTTTTGTTTTTACCTTTTTTTTTTGGAACTTTTTTGGATTTTTGGACTTTTTGACTTTTTGGATAGCATGCAGAAGGAGATGGCTAAGGATAGGGGTGGGGACAAGTGGTTTTGGAAGACATGTGATAAGGAGATGGATGAAGGACTCAAGCATCGAGGGTCGTAGAGCTCCAAGTTGTGATCTACCTCAACAATGCTTGTCAGGGAACAATAACTCATGATTTTGTCAAACACCTTACACTTCTAATGAAGAAATGATGGTCTCTTCCATGTTGAAATGATGAAAAGGTCATACTTTCAAGGGAATATATTCCTACGCATTATGATCCTTGTCACCAAAAGCTATCATACGAATTATTTACAAAAGTTAACAAAGATTATTTATCCCATCCAAAAGCTAACTTATCTACATAAAGTCTTACAAAATATTTATCTCATCCAAAAGCTAACAAAGATTGAATGCAATTCTATGTATAACATGTTGTTTAATACCAAGGTCATAAGCAAAAGTCTCATTAGGTTCACTTAGGATCAAAATCAACAATTTCATCCATCCTTAAACATCAAATCAAACCCATTTTACAAAGAACTCTTAGAAATCTTGGAAAAATCCTTCATACTAGACTTTTGGAAAATCCTTTAAAAAAAAATCATCTTGTTTGACTAAGTGTATGTGGATACATCCTTATTCATACACTTAGTTAAATTATCACCTTGTGGACAAATTTATTCCAAGACAACATCTAACCTCTTGGAGTTTATGAGTTCATTATCAAATCCAAATCAAATCAAAATCAAATCCAAATCAAGTCAAAATCAAATCCAAATGAAATCTAAAAATAAAAATCCAAAAGTCCCGAAGTCTAGTATCCCCTTCAAGATTTCTTAAGAGTTCAATCATTCACATCATCCATCTTTCATTATCTCATCACCACCCTTTGATCCTTAACATCTTAGAATTGCTTGTTTGTACCTAAAGTTTAGACCAATCTAAGGAGTTAGAGGTTCACCTCCCACAATCCTAAAAATTAATCCTTATGTTATGGTCCAAACTAGATCTCAACACAAGAAGAACATGGAAACAAACAAACATCCACTTCAAGTGACTTGAGTCAAACTACACTTGAAATCAACCCCATGAGATCCAATAATCCCCCACTCAATCTTTCTCAACTTCCACAAGATCCTCAAGAGGAAGATTTCCAAGTGAAGGATATTACCAACAATGTCCTAGGAATTACTCAAGATGAAATCAAACCAACAAGCATTGATCACACATCAAAGTTTTCAACCACCTCCCACAAACATGCAAAATACCCCACCTATCAATCGAATGATCAAACCAACCCAAAACACATTCATCCCACCTCCTAATCCACAAAACAATGTGTCTGCACAAATCAAATTGCATTCACAACAAGTGTTGGACCTCCAATTAGGGAAAACAACAAAAACACCAAGAAATTTGTGCCCCTATCCATTTGACAGAAGCATTGTGATGGTATTGTTCCCAAAAGGGTTTGAAATCCCTAAATTTGAGAAATATCATGGGATAGATAATCCTGAAGATCACATTAGGAAATTCCATGTACATTGTATGGAATTTGCATACAATGACACTTATCTAATGCAAATATTTCCTGGAAGTTTGGTTGGACTAGCAATGGAATAGTTTTCTCGCCTTCCTCCAGGAATCAAAAAGTTCCAAGAAATTGTGGATGCATTCATACAAAACTATGCATTCAACATTGGCACTGATGTGAGTCTAGAGGAACTATCTACTCTCAAACAAGCTAAGGGGGAAATATTTTCATCATTATTACAACAATAGTGATCTAAGGCCAACGGGAGAAAATGTGCCTTGCCAAAAGAACAAAAAAATTTCACTATCATTTCCAATCTAGAAAAAACCTTGTCCTTCCATCTAAAAATGTAGTGCATCACCACATATGACCATTTGATCCCCAAAGCACTCAACATAGAAAGAACCCTTATTGCATAAGGGGGGACACCCACATATCAAGAATATCAAGATAACCACCCATCAACTAGTTATAATAAAAAACCTCACACATGGGAAAAGAACAAGAATTTTACCAACAATGGTTTCATTGACACCAAAGTGGTCATCAATGCCCCAAGGAAAAACATGCAAACATATCAACAACTACAAACCAATAGCCAAAACAATACACAAGCCAACATAGTATCACAACCACCTAATAATCAAGTGGTCAACAATCTGAATAATCAAGGGGGATCACCCCCACAAAACAAGTATCCCCCCAAACAAAAATACACACCCCTTTGGGAATCAATCAAATTTGTCATGAAAAAATTGGTACAAGAGAATCTCATTAAAATCCCCATTTATGAGAATTATCAGGAGCCCCAAGTGAAACCACCATGGTATAAAAAAAATCACCTTTGTGATTTTCATGAAATCAAGGGACATACAATGGCCAATTGCATGAGACTAAAGAACTTGATCCAAGACCTTATTGATGACTGAACTATAAACATTGAGCAACTTGCAGGAAATCAAGATCTTAAGATATACATGAATTTGATGCCAGACCACAATAAAGGGAACAACCATGTAAAGACAAGGTATGGCAATGTAAACCATGTTTACGATCATTTTTTGGTGTCCTTAGATGAATGGGTCACATTTGTTAACATCAAGGGAGCCAAAGTTGATTGTGGAGTCACCACATGTGGCAGGAAGGTTACCATTTCTAGACCATCCCAACCACCTAAGGCATCAATCTCTAATCTGAAATCTATCCCCAATGGCTATAATGTCTTGGAATAATTGAAAAGAACCCCCACTCAAATCTCCATCATGGAGTCACTAAAGATCTCACCCGCAGATAGGAAGATCCTAAACGAAGCATTGGCTTCATCCACTATCCCCACAAATCTTGATGTAGATTAGTTCCAAGCTATGGTTAGACACGTCACCATGCCACATCTCCTAACATTTTCTGATTAGGACCTCCCAACACAACCATCTCATAACCGCACACTCCATCTTGAAGTCCTAGTCGATAAAAATAAAGTCAAAAGGGTCTTGGTGGATGGGGGTACAGGTCTAAATATCTATTCACTCAAGCTAATAAAGAATTTGGGATTCTCCAAGGACATCATTGAAAAAGGTAAAGGTATTACAATTAGGGCATATGATGATCAAGAAAGAGTGTCTCAAGGAATTATTCAAATCCCTATTCAAGTAGGGCCAACCATCATGGAAACCACATGCCAATTCCTTGATCTTAATTTACCTTATAATGTCCTCTTGGGGTGACCATGGATTCATGGAATGCAAGAAGTCACATCTACCTTCCATCAATGCATCAAGTTTTCCTATCAAAATCAAGAGGTCATAGTCCATGGTGATCCTGAGCCATTTTATTATTGTAAAAACTTGAAAGCCAAGTACTATAAAATCCCCCAAGTTCAAAAGAATGATGAAGGCCCTACGACTTCATATTTAGACCTATCTACCTTAGTCTCCACTTCTAAGAAAAAGACACTTGCCATTCCTGACATCTTTGATATTAAGGTCATTATCCAAGACAATGGGTGTGGAGATTACAAAATGAAGAAAAGTGCCTTTGTAATAATAGAGTTACCTCAATCTCCTAGGTCTCATGGGCAACCCTAGCTGATTGAAACATCAGCCCAAACTTTCAAAGTAGACTCCTCCAAACTCAGATGTTGGGGGGACCTAATTCAAGAAGTGGTTGACGAAAAGGACATATGAAGTATGTTGTACCAAGATGAAAATCACGTCCCTGATCTTCCCATGGATGGAAATAGCAAAGGATTGCAGATAATGCAAGGATGGGGTTACAATAAAAACAAGAAACTCAAGAAAAATGACAATGATCTTCTAGAACCTATCATTCTTGAGAAGCATATAAGGAATCTTGGCCTTGGGTTTACTCCTCTAAAGTTAACCATACTTTGCAAAGGTCCCCTAGTTAGAAAAGTCAAAGCTTTCCCCTCAGTTTTGGTATCAATTACTTACCCTTTTGAGGAACCCCCTCACTAACTTACCCATGCTATTTGAGGATTCCTCCCTTCTCATGATTAGTACCCTATCTTTTAATTCAAACAACGAAACCCATGAGCTAAACTTAGTCTATCCCTAACTCATCAATTATGACCAATGAGACCACCAATTCTAGACACATTTAAAAATGATGAGGCTCTCTCATAATTCATGGAATTGTGAGATACTATACCATGTGGAGATCACAAAGTTGGATTCGACATTGATATTAACACACATGCCTATTATGGGGACATGATTGAATCCTTTAGTCACAAAAGTAAAATTTAAGAATAATATCTAGGTCTTTGAGTGAAAACCACACTATGCCACTCTTAGACCCAAAAATAGTAAAAACAAAGGACACATCCAATGGTGAAAACCTCTTTGAGGGACTAGAGGATGAGGGATTCAATCTTCCCCTTAGTACTATTAATTAGGAGAAGTTAGCAATCTTGGTAGAAAAGTGCAATCCAGTCAACTTGGGAACAAAAGAAACACCATACATAACCTTGTATGTAGAATCCCTTTTGATAGAAGAACAGGAACTCTTAGTTTCTTTTCTATCTACAAGCTAAGCCAATAAGAAAAAATCTAAGAAAGATGCATCCACAAATAGCATTATTGATCAAGATGGAATTATAAAAGATCCTCAATGTTGGTTTCATACAACTAATTGATTGTCCCAAGTGGTTTTCAAATCTTGTACCTGTTTCAAAGCCCACATAGGCAAATTTGCATCTGCATTGACTTCAGAGATTTGAACAAAGAATGTCCCAATGATGATTTACTTCTCTAAAACATAGATATGATTGTGGATATGATAGCAAGACATGAAATGCTATCACTAATGGATAGATTCTCATGGTAAAATCAGATCATGATAGCCAAATAATATCAACACAGTACATCTTTCACTTGTCCGTGGGGAACCTACTGCTAGAACATGATGCCATTTGGGTTGAAAAATGTAGGAGCCACCTGTTAAAGGTTCATAAAAATAATTTTCCATGATATTATTCATAAAAATTTGGAAGACTATGTGGATGACATATTAGCTAAATCAAAGAAGTGTTGGGATCACATACCAGCTCTAAGCTCCATCTTTGACAAGCTAGTAGAGTACTAGGTGAGACTCAATCCAAAAAAGTGTCGTTAGGGTACAATCAAGAAAGTTACTAGCATAAATTATATTTATGAGAGGAATCAAGATAGACCCCGATAAAGTCAAAGCAATTCTCAAGATGGAGGCACCAAGGATATTAAAACATTTAAGGGGTTTACAGGGAAGACTCCAATCCATCCGTCAATTTATAGCATATTTAGCAAATAAGGCTATTCCATATTCTCATCTACTCCACAAGGGGTTAGCATACAAATGGGACTAAATGTGTTCAGGCATTCAACAAAATCAATGAGTACTTGCTCATGCCACGAGTTTTTATTCCACCAATTCCAGGAAAGCCCTTGATCTTGTATATATCAACAACAACAGTAACCCTTGGATATCTCTTAGCTCAACATGATAAAAATGGGAAGGAGAGATCTATTTACTACATTGGGAGAACCATGGTGGGACACAAGCTGAATTACACATCCATTGAGAAGGATTGCTTGGTAGTCATGTTCAACACATAGAAATTTAGACAATATATGTTGGCACACCATATAAAACTCATTGCCAAGATAGACCCTCTCAAATATCTACTTTCTAAAGCAATGCTCATAGGGTGAACAACTAAATGGGTTATGATCCTTATAGAACATGACATTAAGTATGTAGAAAAAAGGCTATTGAAGGACAAGAAATTGTAGATTAGCTAGCAGAAGCATCAATGTATTAAAAAAACCCACATGTATCAAGGTTTCCTGATGAGTCAATATTTAACCTAAGTGTGATCAATCATTGGAAAATTTATTTTGATGGATCCTACACACAACATGGGTTAGGAGCTAGAGTATTCTTCATTACACAACAAGGGGATTGCATACCCAAATCATATACGTTGTCTTTTCCTTGCACAAATAACATTGCAAAATATGAGGCTCTTGTCATAGGGCTTAGGATTGTAGTACAATGGCAGATTATGGAACTCAAAGTCTATGGAGATTCGTAGCTTATCATCAACCAAGTCAATGATGAGAACCAAATGATAGATGACAAGTTGATTCCATACAATAAATTGGTGGAAAGCCTTAAAGAGTCATTCATTGATATCATGCTTGAGCAAATACCAAGAGTAAATAATAGAGCAGCAGATGCTATGACAACTATTGGATCACTACTATATGTCCTAGGCAATGTCCCAAAGAAAGAATTTCTTCTAGAGAAGCTTCTCGTACCAGCATTTGAGGTATCAAAGTTTGAATTTGTGTGTGAATTCATTGGTCCCAATGATCCTTGATATCATGATATATACACCTACTTGAGAGTAGGATTCCACTGCGCTAATATCACCCCGAACCTTAAAAGAACACTTGTAAAAAATTCATTCTATTTTTTTTATCTTAGGAGATACCCTATACCATATGAGTATTGAGGGAACCTTGTTATGATTCCTTAACACTGAGGAAGCTTTGACTACTTTAACTGAGGTACACAATGGTATTTATGGGTCACATTCGAGTGGTATGACCTTGGCGAAGAAACTGCTAAGGATTGGGTACTATTGGCCTACAATGGAAAAAGAAGCTCACGACTATGTCCGAAGATGTTTTCTATTAGGGTTAGAAAGAAAATATCTTATATTCAAATGTAGATTTGATCAATAAAATAGAGGAATAAATCACATAAAAAATTATAGCAGAAACAAGAAAACATAGAGCATTTAACGTGGTTCACCCAATTTTGGGTACATCCACAAAACCGCAACTATCCAATGATTTTATTATCCAGTGTAAAACATATTAAAATATTGCTAAATAATGCTCTACTACAACTCCCATCCAAACTAATTATAACAAGATGTTTAGAAGCTTGGACAGAATTAGGGTTTTACAAAGTCAAGTTTTTTTCCTTTTTTGGTGATGATGTGAAAAATAGGAAATTTTTTTTCTTGAGGATTGCCACCCCTAAACCCCCGCTCAGGGACTAGCCTAGTCCTAAACCCCAAATAGAATACATGAAAGGGTGTACAATATAGCATGATTATTTGCAACATACCAACAATATCCCACTTGGAGACTAATCAGGCTCCATACCAAAACAATCTCCCACTTGGAGACTGATCCTAGATGACACTGCTGTACTTATAGCTCCCACTAGAAATAAGCACCTTAGATCCTGCCGCCATGTTATACTTGAATTCAATCTTGAAGGCCAACCAAAGTTGAAGAGGAGCTCAACTTCTCCCTTGGCATTACCTTCATAAATATATCTGTTGGATTGACATCTATATGTATCTTTACTAGCTTGACCTATCCATCATCCAACACTGACCGAATGAAATGATATCTCAACTATATGTGTTTGGTTTTAGAATGCAAGGAAAAATTCTTTGCGAGATGTATAGCACTCTGACTATCCATAAACAAGTAAATTTTAGCCTATTTTTTTCCCAACTCTTCCATGAAAAGTTGCAACCATATCATCTCCTTTGTTGCCTCTATTGTAGAAACATACTCTACCTTTGTGGTCGATAAAGCATCCACATTTTGCAACTGAGAAATCTAACTCACTCTTGTTCCACCAACTATAAATACATAACCTATGGTACTCTACCTAGTATCTACATCCCTTTCCAAATCTGAGTCAACTTAGTATTTTAAATCAATATCAGAGCCCCCAAAACATAAACATTTATTGGATGTACCTCTTAAGTACCTGAGAATCCATTTTATCGCATTCCAATGCTCAATACCAGGATGACTCATATACCTACTAACAACTCCTACAACATGTGTAATAACTGGTCTTGTGCATACCATGGCATACATTAAACTACCTACAACTGAAGCATATAGTACCTTGGACAATTTTTCTTCCTCCTCTTGTGTCTTTGGACACATATCCTTAGTAAATTTAACATGACTGGGCAAAGGTGTGATGACAAATTTTTCATTTTCCATATGAAATCTTTGCAACACCTTCTCAACATAATCAGCCCGAGATAATTTTTTTTTCTATTTATCCCATCTCTTGTAATCTTCATACCAAGGATTTGATTTTCTACCCCCAAATCCTTCATAGAAAATGAATTTTCTAACTAGTTTTTAACTCCCATATGTGATCCATGTTAGACCCCGCTACAAGCATATACTCAACATATAAACATAAGATAATGTAGCTATCATCATCTAACCTCTTAAAATAAACAAAATGGTCTAAATTACACCGATTGTAGCCTTGCTCAACCATAAAACTGTGAAATTTAATATACCATTTCCAAGGTGCTTGATTCAATCCATATAGACTTTTCTTGAATTTGCACACAAGTTTCTCCTTACCTTTGACCTCAAATTCTTGTGGTTGTTCCATATATATTTCCTCTTCCAAATCACCATGGAGAAATTTTGTTTCAACATCAATTTGTTCTAAATGTAAATCTTCACTAGCCACAATAATTAAAATAGTATGAATAGAAGTCATTTTAACAATAGGAGAAAAGATTTCATCAAAATCAATACCATTTTTCTATGCAAATCCCTTTACAACTAATTTGGCTTTAAATCTTTTCTTACCTCCATCCTCCTCTTTCATCCTATAAACCCATTTGTTTGGTAAAGCCTTTTACTTGCAGGCAACTTGCATAATTCCCAAGTTTGATTTTTCAGCAAGGATTCCATTTCTTATTCAATTCCATGCTCCCACTAAACCTTGGTATCTACCTACATAGCTTCATCATAACATTCTAGTTCACCAACATTAGTTAATAAAATAGAATAAAAAGAGGGAGAAAATATTTTTTGGAGGTCTACTTATCCTTGAATATCGTCAAACATTCACTGGAGTTTGTGGTATTTATTGTTGTTGTTGGAAAGCATAGGGAACCATTGGAAAATCATCGTTTGGTGTATCATACAACACTAAATAATCATTTTCTTTCTTCTTATGCTACTGCAACTAATCTTTTTACAACACTTTCTCATTGAATATGACATCTCTACTTCTCACAATTTTTTGATTTTCAAAATCCGAAGGCCTATAACCAAATTCATCAATGCCATATCCAAAAAATATGCATTTATTTGATTTTTCATCAAGCTTGGTTCTATTTTTACAATCTACATGTGCAAATTCTTCACAATCGAAGGTCTTGAGAAAAGAATAACTCTCCTTCTTACCTATCCATGCTTCCTCTAAAATACCACAACCCAAAGGATTAGAGGGACCTCTATTAATTAAATAAACAATAATGTTTACAACCTTTGCCCACATGTTTAAAGGTAGACCAACATGCAATCTCATAGTTTGTGCACATTCCATTATTGTTTTGTTCATGTGCTCAACCACTCCATTTTCCTGTGGAGTCCTTATAACTATTTTCTACCTACGAATACCATTAGAGGAACAATAAAACTCAAACTCTTTGTTGCAATACTCACAACCATTATTAGATCTGAGACATTTTAACTTTTTACATGGGTATGCACCTTAGGAGACAAGTGAATTTCTCCCAATACTCATTTAATGAGGAATCTCCTTGCTTCAATTTTAGAAATTCAGTAAGCTTCTAATCATAGTAAAGGTGAGGTATCCACCATTTTTGAAAAAGCTCCATGAATTCATCCCAAGTAAGAATCAAGGAAATTAACCCAAGATCTATTTTTTATTCATCCACCATGTGGATGTGTCTCCAGCTAGCTGAAAGGCTCCCCAAATAGCCTTGGTTATCTCAGAGTGATTTCTTATCTCAAAATACTTCTCCAATTTGGTGAGCCATGCTTTAGCTACATCCCCACTTGTGGTTCCCTCAAATTTAGGAGGGAGTAACCTTCCCCATATCTCTAGATAACTCATTTACAATTCATTTCCTCTTACTTCCTTCAAACCTATATTGTGATTCATCATCCTCTTGGTTTTTAGATTTTCCATTTGATATGCCACTATGTTGTTATAGTGATGTACCTTATTAAAAAAATCATTGGTTGAGTTTGGTGAGTTTAGTACATGATAGTTATGTTGATAATTACATAAATTAGTATCAAAGATTAGTTATTAAATTAAGAGATAAAATAACTCTTTTTTGTGGTTTAGCATAATCAAGAATATGTAGCCTAAAAAAATTGTCAACCATTCCCACCCTTGGCTTCATAGGATCACTTCTCAAGTTTAAGATCTAGAAAACCAATGTAAAAGATTCAAGGAGAGTCCTCATTTAAGAATGATGAACATTAGTAGACATGACAAAATATAGAACCCCACATGTCATTAGTGTCATATAGAATTACAGATGTTAGTAACTATACAAGAACATGTTTACATGTGATCCTATAATTTTTGGTAGTTTACATGTGGTCTCATGATTTTTGATCCAATGGAATACAAATAGTTTCATTTAATATCTATGGTCCATCCCCTTTCTTTGCAACATTAAAGTAATTTTTTATCATGTAGTATGTGGTATTTGATTAAAGTAATCTCAATGTAGAGTCTTTAAGAGATAGATGGCATACAAGTCCTAGGAAAACCTATTAATCTATGTGCATTATATGGCACTTGCATGATAAGGGGTATTTTATAGCTCAAATTGAAATAGGCCTAAAAATATCCTCTTATTAGATGACAAATGTACCTAGATATGTCCACTTACTTATCTAATAATTTTTTTAATATATTTTAGGAAAATATGGTTTGAATAATCATCACTTTAACATGTCCCATTCACCTTATTCAAGTCCCCTTTATATGTCCACACAATATATTTTCTTTATAAGAAAATTGTTTTTTTGTATTGATATAGTTAATATCATTTAGATATAGCATCTAAAAGTTGTGCAGTATCAGGAACAAAACACTAGGTTCTATTGATTACATCAAGTATTAGCAAAAATTTGCATCATAACATAGTCATACAAGCTTAGCAAGACTTAAAACTTCTATGAACATTAGTTTTCATACAAAAACAAAAAACCACTTTTTGATATGAACATGAGGTTTTATACAAAAAAGTAACATCTAGTCACTAAAATTCTAATGATTGTTTCCTTCTATATTGAATTCCTCATTACCATCATAAATGATCTCATCCAAAAATCTCTACTCATTCAAGATCACTTCTTCAACACCAATTCCTATTGGGTTCCCAACTTGTTCATTTATTTGTTGAGGTCCTCTTTGCTTATTAGGTCTAACTATCACATCAACTACTCTTTGCAGTTCCTCAAAAGCTCTTTGGATAATATTTGCCTCTTCCAGCTTTAGATCACATGCATGGCCACATATAACCTCTTCCCTTCTACTAGTTGCAACACCATCTCTTATTATTTGCATGAATTTTACCATTGAAATTTCTACATGTAGTGAGACCTACAAAGTAACATAGGTATATGTGAGTTTCTTTGAGAACTTAGTAAGTACCCTTTTGATTCCCTTGAACTTATCATCATTTCTCACTCTCCAAATATGCCACATTATCTCATTACAAGAGCAATACCAAAAATTCATGTGATCAACTTTAATCTTGAAATTACATAATAGAATATCATGTCAATTAATTTTACCATTGTTGTCCCAGATTTTCAAGTTATGATAGAATACATTCTAGATTTCTTGTGCATAAAAACATTCAAAAAGTATGTGTTTAACCATTTCAAGTATCCTACAAAGACTACAAATATCAAAATTTTCAAAGTTAGTTTGTAAGGAATTTTCTAAAGTAAAACTAACCATCTGAAGCAAGATTTGTTTGGTTCCATAGTAGAGTTCCAAACAAATGAAATAATTTTTTTCCAATCCTTTATTTCAAGTTTTAGGTGCCAACATTTATTAACATGGTCAACAATAGAAGAATTATCAAGAAGCTCATTGTAGATAGTTTTAACCTTAACATTAGGAATATTAGTGTCATCTTTCCAGACCAAGTTGTTAGCATGGTGGACGTCTTTCTCAAAATCTTTGGGAAAAAAAGCATCTTTGCATGCTTCCAATATATTCGAGTAGGTTCTCATATTAGACACAGGTAGAGAAGAATGGTCATAGATATTATCCCAAATTTTAAGCTCACCATTATAATTAAGAATATCAAAAAAATATTTAATACCTTTCATATTCTAGTTTTTGGCCAAACAACCTTGAAGCAAGGCAAGAGCTTTAGCTTTATGCTCTAGGTTCCACCAGATGGAGCTATGAAGATGAAAATTTATATTATTATTGAGGGAGAGATTATAAGATTTGAGCTTCACATTATGTGTTATTAGATCCCAATCCTTCCATAGGCTTTTCAAAACAATTGACCCAGCCAGAACCATAGAGTGCTTACTGAGGAGAATGCCAATTAGGGGCAGGTGTTTCCACACCTTGTCCTATTTATGTACTACCCAAAGAATTTTTTTCCATACCAATATTTTCCATGGTTCACTACCTTCCATCAACTTGAGAATCCACTTGGCTACTAAAGCCACCCCTTGTGTTCTGAGACCTGTCAGTCCAATTCCACCTTGGGATTTATTAAGACAACACCAATCCCACCTAACTAAATGCCTTTTTCTCTTTCCTCTCCCATCTGACCATAGGAAATTTCTAATTCTATTTTTAATTTCATTAACTTGGTAATTGCTAAAAAGCCACACAAAGGAAAAGTAGACACCATAGAAAGACAAGATATTTTGGCATACTTGAATTTTGTCAGCTAGAGAAAGGTACTACCTATTCCACCCTTCAATTTTTTTCTCAATCTTGTACTTAACCCAGTTCAAAATTTCTTTGAGGTTAGGGTTAACTACAAAGGGTATTCCAAGGTATCTCACCAGCTTTCTAGGACCCTGGACTAAAAACCAAATCTTGCAAGCTAGTTAGGAGGATCATGCTTCCAACCTAGAGAGGTTGATTTCTCCTTGGACAATTTGGCTCTTGAGGCTTGGTAGAACAAATCAATTTTTTCATTAGAGATTCTATGTTGTCTTCATTCAGGTCCAAAAAAATAGTAGTGTCATTTGCAAATTGAACATTTACAAGTTCATTATTTTTAGGTAAACTAATTCCTTTTATTATAGGAGAGAAGGTGTGATCCCTTAAAAAATAGAAGAGAGCATCTAAATCTATGATAAAGAGGGTGGGGCAAAGGGGAAACCTTGTTGGATAGACCTTTTGAGGTGAATTTTTTTAGAGATCATACCATTTATATTAATTTGGGATAAGGCATCCTTGAGAAGCATGTCTACCATGCCACAAAACTTTCCAGAAAATCCAAAGGCCAGAAGGACAAATCATAAGAAAATCTATTCTACTCTTTCATAGGATTTTTTGAAGTCTAGAAGGAGCATTCCCAAATTTTGGTTGGATTTCTTGGACCATTCCAAGGCCTACCAACTTGTGATTAAATTCTCCAATATGTATCTACCCTTAATAAAGCTAGTTTAAGTGTTGTTGATAAATTTTGGTAGAATGTCCACTAGTTTTGTTGAAATTACTTTAGCTAGCACTTTGTATGATACATTAAGAAACATTATTGGCCTCCAATTCTTAACCATGGCGATGTCTCCCCCTTTTGGAAGGAGCCTAATAATTCCCCTGTTCATGCTCTCCTTAATAGATTTGTTATTTAGAGCCTCTTTGTAAACTTGCAAAAGATCATCACACACCCAATCGGAAAACACTTTGTAAAATTCCACCGGTAGCCCATCCCAACCAAGGTATTTTTCATTTCTCATTGACAATACAACATTTACAATTTCATCCTTCATGATTTCAGCATGAAGAAATGTTGAGTCTTCCTCCCCAATTTTCCTTGGTAAGAGACCCTTAATGACAGATCTGACTGAAATCCCCCTAGCTGGTCCTCTAAGGTAAAGAGTTCTTTAAAGAATATGTGGAATTGAGACAAAATTTCTTCTTGAGAAGAGAAAAGTCATGATCCATCCTAGATTTTCCCCACTTGATCTCTAGCTTTTTTTCTTTGTGGTAATTGAACAAAAAATTTGATCCTTTGTCCCCATAGTTGAGCCAATCCAACTTTGCTTTGACCTTTTTCCCTTTAATTTTATGATTTTGAATTCTTCTTAAGCTATCCTTGGATAAATGAAGGTTTCACATAATTTTTGATCATTTGGATTCTCTTGGAGCCTCATTTCAGCTTGTAGTAGGAAATCTTGATGCTCCTTTTCTCCCTTATGTTGTCAAGGGCCCATTTTTTGCGAATTATCTAAAAAAGGGTTCTCTAGCCTTCCACATTTGTATTCCATCTTTGAATGGTTGATGCATCTTTCAACATCCACTTGTTTATTTCTTTGAGTGAGACAATGGACTCTTGGTAGTCAGGGTCCTTTAGTAGGTGGTTGTTTAGCATGAAACCAGCCTTCACTCTTCTTTTAGCAATATTGTTCACACAGGGCATAATGCTAGCCTTAATAGGTTGATGGTTTGAAAGGTGTAGGGATACACTGATACCTTTAAACCATCCTAATTTAGGTAGAAGTTGAAGAAAGATTTATTCACATAAAACCTATCCAATCTACAATAGATTCTACCACCCCCATTTTGGGAATTACACCAAGTGTACCACACAACATTGCATTGCTTTTTATTACCTTCAATGGGGTCTACCAGCCTTATCTTGCTTTTCATCCTTATCCAAAAATTCTTTTTGTTACCCTTCCAAGCCATATCCACCCCACCCCATTTATCCTTCACCTGCTTTACAATATTGAAATCACCAACCATGATCCATGGGATGCCCAGTAGCCTAGCAAGTCACTGCTAGAGACCAAAATTTCTCTATGATCATTAGGGGGGTACATGGAGAAGATACTAAAAAGAATCCCATGTATTTCCAGTGTTACCCATGGAACCTATTGCAAGGAGAGGAACTACTTTCAGTGACAAATTGTTCCCATTGGTTGGACACAAAAATTGTAGCCTCTCCCCTACCATTTTCATGAGAATTTGTAAATAACTTAGAACCATTCTAGACAAATTTGAAGTTTTTTTCCAAAGTAAAACCTATGGCTTTTGTTTCTTCTAGCAAAAAAAAATCCTTTTCCTTCTCAAGATTGAGAAATCTCCTTACAATATATTTTTTGTTAGGAGATTCAAGTCCCCTAACATTCATAAAATACAATTAATCTTCATTGTCAACATTCATTGGGTTTTTTCTTTATTCTCCTCTAAATTTTTCAAAGCACTTAGGTTATTTATCTTCTACTTCTAGTTTCTTGGAGATTGGAGATTAGATAATAATATTGATTTTTTTCCTTTTTTGTTTAGATAGTTCCACTTTCTTGCTTCCTCCCACTAGGATACTATGTTTTTGTAGCCTTTTGAGGCCTTGTCTAGGATTTACAGGCTAGGTTTCCTACCCCTCACTACCACCCTCATATTTTTTATCTTTGGTTCTGGCTAGGCCCTTGCTAGTGGTTAAATTCTCCTTGTTAATCTCGTTGCTCACATTTCTGGGAGTGTAATCTTCTTTTTGAGATTCAATACCATCTTTTTTATGGCCATTCATATCAGATCTTTTGGGATTGTTGGGGTAGTTTCCAATAGGGGTTAGGTTAGGGTTAAAGAATTGTATACAGGCCTTAGAGGATACCTCCTCAGTAAAGGTTGGATTAGGAAAAGGGGTCAGGCTAGATTATACCCCATCCTCCTGTAGGCCAGATGGGTTCATGACTGTAGGCATGTTATCAACTTTTTAGGATGACCCATCAAAGGGGGTTGACAATCCCAAAGTGTCTCCATTTACAACGACCTCAACCAGTCCCAGGGAGGCATGGAATAAGGTTGCAAGAAAGTCATTAGCCCTAGCCTCATCCATAGTGGTTTTGACTATTTTATAGCCAAATCAATTAGGAGATTTATAGATTTGGTGATGCATGATTTTAGGATGATCATTAGAATCATATCTATTTGCAAGATTGCTTTCAATTCATTGCTTGATTTCCCTCATTACAAATTGCTAGGAATTTAGCTTTTCTACTAGCCCTAGATTCACAGACAATCTTTGAGAAAGTTCTTTGGATGGGGTTTCATCATCAACCATTGAAGGGTTTTCACTTTCAATTTCTTCTTGCACAAGTACAACAAAGGGGTTGTTCATTTGAGAAGATTCCATGGAATTTAAGGAACAACCACTGAATCTTTTAATCCCATGGTTTGTGAAGCTAATGTAGCCTCAAGGTTCAAGGATGGTTGAGAGTTATCAACCCCATCAATCAGAGTTAGGCTCATAGATCCAGGAGTAACAGGGGTTTCGACATAGTTTTCCTCACTAGGAGGAGATGCATCATAGGGGTTAATGGAGCCAAATAGTTTGGAGGGGGTTCAAAAATTGGAGTTACCAACCTTCTTTTATATTAACATGATTTTTTTTTAATGTTCCCCTCTTTGTGGCATAGATAGCAAGCATTGAGCCCATCCAAAATTTCTAGGGGGAAAATGAATTAGGATTCTTGTTCCCTTATAACAATAATTTTAGACCTTTCCTTAATGGGATTAAGGGAAATGAGTTCTCAAGATGAGGTAGAGTGGTTGTAGCTTCATCAATTTGCATGACCATGCCAATTGTGGTGAGGATTTGAGGGATAATCCTGAAGAATTCAAGCTACAAATTTTTGAGCACAACCCACCTAGGGTTGGAAAGTACAAGGATTTCTTCTGTGATTGCCATTGAGGACTAGGGGAGTTCCCTAAATGTGCATCCCCTAGACTTTTTGGGAATAGGATTTCATTTAATTGCAATCCTAAATATATTTCATGTATCTCCTAAGTCCTTGGAAAGTATTCCCAAATAGTAGGATTAGAAAGAGATTAAATTTGAATGAAATGAAAATGTAAATTGACATTTTTTATTATTCCTAAATGATAGGAACATGTGGAGATGTCCAAGAAGAGCTCCTACAAGATAGGGGCACATGGTGCACCCACATGGAAGGTGGAACCCACCTTGCTTCAGGTAACTATTTAGAGGATTGATAACACTTCTGTAATGCATGTTTTGATCCTACAAATTACGGATTGATATTTACATGAGTGGAGTGGCACTATCAGTTCAATATCATTTTAGTATCAATTTAGTTTATTTTAGTTTAGTTTAGTTTAGTTTAGTTCAATTTAGTTTTGGTTCGGTTATCTTTAGTTGCATGTAGTTATTTTGAGTTGAATGCTAGTTGACTTGAGTTCAATTGAGTTGCATGACTAATGAATTTAGTTGCATGACAAATAATAGGTGGACACTTTCAATTATGTGGGGATGATCAATCATGCATAATGTTTGCATGAATTGGTGGAGAGATATGTTTCAGTTAACTAAGTTTGACTTGGGACCACCTTGGGCACCCAAGTTGGCATCTTCCAGTTAATGCCTTTTACATGAGAAGATATTTACAAGACTCAACCATGTGGGCCCATTCTTTGGAACCAATTTTGAGGTGAAGTTTGAATGATATCTTCTTGACCAAAGGTCAGTTAAGTGTTCAGTTTGGGGTGCCTAAATTGAGGAAGACTTTGGTTTGACTTCAGATTACATTGTGAAACTCTACTTTCCCAATCTAGGTGTATATTTTTTTATGAGGAGATTTATGCTCTTGTATTTTTTTACTCTTATGAGTTTACATGATCATTGTAGGTTGTGAAGAAGGATTGTTGAAGCAAAGGAAGCATATCAATCAAGGATTGATATAGTATTATTATAATATTGTTCTAAGGTTAAATAATACAAGCACTATTGATTCTAGTGGAGTTTTTCCTAAAAGGGTTTCTCCACGTATATGTTGTGTCACTTCTATCTTCTTGTCTCATTCTTCTACAATCTTTTGTCTCTTTCTAAAATTGGTAAAATTGATCTAAACAAGATTAATCATTCACAAAGAATTCTGACAAAGAACACAATTAGATTTGCAGTCTCAAAGTTTTACAAGTTTTAAGCTACAATATTACCTTCATTTCCAACATTTGGTATCAAAGATAATGGTTGGTCAAAGTTTTTGATTCCTTTCTCTTAAAAGATTGAAGGTTTTTTGGCTATAGTGGGAGCTTTTACTATTGTGTTATTGTAGATTTGTAAAAGATGTGTGTTACAATGATCTCTACTTCTCATCTAGAAATTGAAAGATTTAATGTATCTAATTATGAGATGTGGAAACTAAAAATGGACGATCTCCTTGAAGAGAGAGATCATTGGTTAGGTATTTGTAATGAGAAAAATCCATCTACAATGATGTTAGATGAGGATTGGGATAAGCTTGATAAGAAGGAAAGAGGGATAGTAAAGTTATGTCTTGTTGATGTTGTTCTCTTGAATGTTTTAGATCAAGCTACCACATATAAATTGTGGAAGAGGATAGGTGATATCTACCAAATAAAAAGTTTTACTAATAAGTTGTATTTGAAAAGCCAGTTGTATTCTTTAAAGATAAAAGATGGTGATTCTGTAGCACATCATTTAAATGCTTTCAATTTGATTCTAAGTTAGCATTTGTAGATGTAAAGCTAGAAGATGAAGATAAATGCATTTTATTACTTTGCTCTTTACTAGAGTCTTGGGAAAATATAATTGTTGCTATCAATGGTAGTGGTGAAGATCCTAAGATGGACAATATAATTCCTACTCTCCTATTAGAGGAGATGAGGAAAAATTCTAAAATAGGATCCCAAGATTCCTTGTTTACAAGAGGTAGGCCGAAGGAAAAGGAACCTAAGAGAAGAAAGGAAAGGGTAAGTCCAAAGGATGGTCTGAAACCCCTAGTAAGAGTAAGGTAAAGTGTTGGAATTGTGGGAAATTGAGACAAGTAAAGAAGGATTGTAAGAATAAGAAAAAAAGTTCTAATGCTTCTACAGAGAAATCCTCAGATGATGGTAATGATGCATTGATCAATTCATGTAAAACTTTTATTGATGGCTCTTGGCTTATTGATTTAGGTTGCTCCTATTATATGACTCCTAACAAGGAGTGGTTCACTAAGTATACCACATATGATGGAGGGAATTTCTTCTTTGGAGATAATAACACAACAAAGATTTGTTAAAAGGAGAAGTAAAGTTGTGTTTTAGTGATGGTAGGATTAAGACCCTTAATAATGTTTTGCATATTCTAGGACTTTCTAGAAATCTACTTTATGTATCTAAGTTCAATGATTCTAGAATGCATGTGAAATTTGACAAAGGTGATTGTAGATTGGTGAAAGGGAATATGGTGGTTGCTAAAGGATCTCAAATTGGGACTTAGTTTAGGCTTAATACCTCAAATTTGAATAAATCATCCAATGTAACTAAAGCTAAAAATACATGTATGTTGTGGCACCATAGATTGGGCCATATTGATGAAAAAGGTCTTAGGACCATTCTTAATAAGAAATTGGTTGGTGGTATTCCTTATTGTAGTGTTGGAAAATTTGATTTTTATGAGCATTGTGTGTTTGGAAAGTAATCTAGATCTTCATTTCCTAATGGAACAAATAAAGCTAAAGGATTATTAGAGATTATTCATTCAAATGTTATGGGTCATGTGGATATTGACTCTACTAAAAAATATAGATATTATGTCACATTTATTGATGATGTCTCAAGATACACTTGGATCTATTTTATGCATAAAAAATCTAATGTGTTGAACAAGTTTAAATAATTAAAGGCTTTAGTTGAGAAACAATCAGATCATAAGATAAAAGTGTTGAGATTAGATAATGGTGGTGAATATTTTTCTAAGGAATTTGATGATTATTGTAAGCATGTAGGAATTGTGAGACAGAAAACTACTCCATATACACCTCAACAAAATGGAGTGGTAGAAAGGATGAACCAAACCCTAATAGAAAGAGCGAGGAGTATGTTAAGTAATGCTAAGATAGATCAGTGCCTTTGGGCTGAGGCTGTAAGTACTTGTTATTTAATCAATAGATTTCCTAGTTCATCTATTGAAGATAAAACCCCTTATGAAATGTGGTTAGGTAGGAAACCTAGTTTTGCACATTTACGGATCTTTGGTTGTGGGGCTTTTGTTCATGTGCCTAAAGAAAAGTGGTCTAAGTTGGATCCAAAAGCATAGAAATGCATATTCATAGGTTATAGTGAAAATGTAAAATTTTACAAGCTTTGGAACCCTCTAACCTAAAAAATTACTTTATCTAGAGATGTGGTTTTTATGGAATTTAGATCTTATACAGGAGAAGAACAACCAAAGGAGAAGGATACTTCTTGAACAGTGCATTTTGAGACAAATATAGGAGAAGATGTACATGTTGAACAATAATTGGATGGATTGGATGAGTAGAGTTCACAAAATTATGAGATAGATGCTCATGATGAGCATATTGAGGAACAAGAAGAACCTTCTTTGAGAGAATCCACAAAAAGATGGAATCTCATTGACAGGTATAACTCACTCGATTTCTATTGTATATTTGATTTGATGAGTACTAATGATAAACCTAGATCTTATAGGGAAGCTTTTTCTTTAGATGAGAAAAAGGTTTGGTCACAAGCTATGTATGAGGAAATGGTTTCCTTGGATACTTGTGACATATGGGATCTTGAGAGTTTTCCCAAAGGAAGAAATTCCATTGGTTGCAAATGGATCTTTAAAAAGAAAACTGGAGTAGATGGTAATCTCGAAAGGTACAAGACTAGATTAGTAGCCAAGGGCTACTCCCAAAGAGAGGGAGTTGACTTTAATAAAATATTCTCTCCTGATGCTAAATTAACTTCTATTAGATTATTTTTATCTATTGCTATTGCTTATGATTTTGAGATAGATAAAATGGATGTGAAAACTACTTTCTTACTTGGGGATCTTGATGAGGAGATTTATATGAGGAAACTTGATGGTTTTGTTGTAAAAGGAAAATAATTATTGGTTTGTAGGTTAAAGATATTTTTTATATGGATTGAAATAGTCACCTAGAATGTGGTACTAGAAGTTTGATGCTTTTGCATTGAAAATTAGTTATGTTAGGAGTGAGGAAGATCATTGTGTATACATAAAATTTATTGATGATCAAATTTTAATTATTATCTTGTATGTTGATGACATGTTGTTTATTGGTAATAGCAAGGTAATGATAAAAAAATTGAAAGCACATATCTCTAGCACATTTGAGATGAAAGATCTAGGGGTTGCAAAATATATCCTTGGTATGGAGATCAAAAGAGATAGAGGTAACATAAAGCTTTGCTTTAGACAAAGCAACTATGTTGATACTATTTTCAAATAGTTTAACATGCATGATAGTAAACCAATTAATATTGCTTTACAAGTTGGCACAAAGTTAATTTTGGACATGGGTCATAAATCTGATTTTGATCATGAGGAAATGTCTAAAATTCCATATGCTAGTGCAGTTGGTAGTTTGATGTATCCAATGGTTTGTACAAGAAAATATATCACCCAAGTAGTGGGAGTTCTACGTAGGTTTATGTATAACCCTGGTATAGAACATTGGAATTATGTTAAGAGGGTGTTTAAATATTTACGAGGTAATTTTGACTGCTATTTGGTTTATCATGGTGCTAATGATATTGATATTATGTACAGATCATTTGACATACAGGGTTTTGTTGATTCAGATTGGGCAGGAGACTTGGACAGTCAGAGGTTGACAAGTGGTTATGTTTAGTTTTTTTGAGCTACAATTAGTTGGATGAGTAAGAGGAAGCCCATGATTTATTTTTCCACCATAGAAGCAGAGTACATGGCTGATATACATGCCTCTAAAGATGTAGTTTGGTTATAGATACTTGGGAAAGATATTGGTTTTAATTGCAAGAAAATTAGAATTGAATTTGATAGAGTGCTATTTTTTAGCAAAAAATCCTATGTATCATGCTCACACTAAGCATGTTGATGTTCAATATCACTTTGTGTGAGAAATGGTTGAGTGGGAAGGTATTGATTGAGAAATTTGACACTTTGACCAATGTTGCAGATTATCTTCCGAAACTAGTTCCTACAGATAAGTTCTCTTGGTGCAAGAAGGTCATTGGCCTTGAGTCATGTACTTGATTTATAATAATGATTCATTTTTTAGAATAATTGCAATGTATAATGTCAAGTGGGAGAATTTTGAGAATAGGATACCATTTAATTGCAATCCTAAACATATTTCATGTATCTCCTAAGTCCTTGGAAAGTGTTCCCCAGCACTAGGATTTCGAAAGAGATTAAATTTGAATGAAATGAACATGTAAATTAACATTTGTGATTATTCCTAGATGATAGGAACATGTGAGGATGTACAATAAGAGCTCCTACAAGATAAGATCACACGAGGCACCCACATGGAAGGTGAAACCCACCTTGCTTCAGTTAACTATTTGAAGGATTGATAACACTTCAATAATGCATGTTTTGATCATACAAATTAGGGATCGATAAATACATGAGTGGAGTGGAACTATCAATTCAATATCAGTTTTGTTCAGTTAAATTCAATTCAATTCAATTCAATTCAATTTAGTTTAGTTATGGTTGAGTTATCTTTAGTTGCATGTAGTTATTTTGAGTTGATGCTAGTTGACTTGAGTTGCATGACAAATAAAAGATGGATACTTTTAGTTAAGTGGGGATGATCAATCATGCATCATGTTTGCATGAATTAGTGGAGAGATATGTTTTAGTTAACTTAGATTGACTTGGGACCACCTTGGGTGCCCAAGCTGGCATCTTATAGTTAACACATTTTGCATGAGAAAATATTTACAAGGCTAATCAAGTGGGCCCATTCTTGGGTGCCAACTTTGAGGTTAAGTTTGCTTGATATCTTCTTGGCCAAAGTTTAGTTAAGTGTTTAGTTTGGGGTGCCTAAATTGATGAATAATTTTGTTTGACTTAAAATTACATTGTGGAACTCTACTTTCCTAATCTAGATGTAGATTTTTGTGAGGAAATTTATACTCTTGTATTGTATAACTCTTATGAGTTTACATGCTTATATTTTTTCTATAAATTATAGAAAGTGTATGAGAGTTCCTTTAGAGTTTATTGCAATTTTTGAAGAAGGATTGTTGAAGGAAAGGAAGCATATCAACCAAGGATTGATACAATATTATTGTAATTTTGTTCTAAGGTTAAATAATATAAGCACTATTGATTGTGGTGGATTTTTTTTCTAGAAGGGTTTTTCCAAGTATATGTTGTGTCACTTATATCTTGTCTCATTCTTCTACAATATTTTGTCTCTTTCTAGGTTGTTTTAAGTTGTTTATTTGCACTCTTTTGGCTTGTTGCCTGAATGGGAAAATTTGTACCTCAAAGGGGTGAATCTACTACCAAAGTAGGTGAATATGCAACAACAAGGGTGAACCTATAGCCAAACAAGTGGACTTTCCTTAAACAAAGATGAATCTGCATATTCCAAATTCACCCATCTATCAAAAGGGGGCAAATTTTCTCTCTACCACTGAAACAGGGGAACTTCCTCCTGATTTGGGTGAACTTGCATGCTACACAAAAGTGAAATTTATTTTGAAAAGGGTGAATTTTTTGATAACAAGGGTGAACCTATTCTCCAGAATAGGTGAATTTTCCTCAAACAGAGGTGAATTTGAGGTAAAACAGAGACTTAAACTTTTAGTTTAAGTGTCCATTTACTGTCATTTTCAGGTAATGACTCCCTAACTTTTCCATTTGTCAGTGTGTCTGCTTTTCACTAACATTTTATGTAGTTTTTTCTCACTTTTCCAAGGATAGAGGTTCAAAACTACTAACATTTTCTTGCAGAATGATCAATCCCAACACATTTAGCTTAGTTTGTTTATTGTTTTTCATACTAGGTAGGAACACATAGACCAAACTAGAGGGTCAATAAACCTTGCTTGTTGTGTTTGTGAGTGGGATTTTGACATATCCAATCCCCTTGTGCCATTTGGTAATCCTAGGTGATGAGAAATCACAATTGACTTTAGTCCATTTGTGCATACCTAGGAGGTGCTAATACATCTAAGCTCTCCCCTTATGCTATGTGCGAGCCTGGGGACCAACCAAAAATGTCTAGTATATTATTCTTTTAGTGGGACATGCTTGGGGGTTTCATCACCCCAAGGGGAAATCCCAACCATGTGTAGCAATAGGGTATATAAAGGGG
The DNA here is from genome assembly GCA_007258455.2 of Sequoia sempervirens. Classification (NCBI taxonomy): domain Eukaryota; kingdom Viridiplantae; phylum Streptophyta; class Pinopsida; order Cupressales; family Cupressaceae; genus Sequoia; species Sequoia sempervirens. Next base: position 203,162,865 of record VDFB02047230.1, on the reverse strand, counting down.
TAAGAGCCAAAGTTGTACCCCAATCTAGTCACATCATGTCTAGTAGAGCGTTGAAGCTAGGGTGATACCTAGATAAGACATGAAGAGTTGGTTTGAGTTTCTAGTACCTCGCTAGTGCTCCTGACTCATGCTTGTGATAGGATGGTGTTCATGGTTGTACCTAACATACTCTACATATATTGAGGACTCCCTAGATCACCTTGTTTAGCCTAGATAAAGACCCATGTTTAGTCGTGTCTTGGTGTAGTGTAGAGGATGCACACCATATCTTGAAGTTACTCACCACACACTCCCTTAGGTTGAGATAAAAATTCTCATGGTGGACTAAGATAGTCCTTGAGTGAGAGTGTGAAGGTGAGCCCACGAGATTTGTTGATGAACCTGTGCCACTAGAATGCTAGCTATCCACCTTCACGTGAAAGGGTGATCTAGTGAACCATCCTAGTATCATGGAGTACTAACCTTGGGTTTTCTGCTCAAGGTTGTGGGCCTACATCGAGTTTGCAAACCCATATCACTAATTCTAGGATTATGTTGTTTGGAGTGTCTTCTTTGCATAATACCAGTGTATTTCTTTTCATTCGAGTCAACCTTTCCTTTTGTCTATTGTTTGTAATGCTTCTTGTCCTTTTCCATAGTCAACCCCTACCTTCAAAGGAAAAATTACCCCTTAAAAAGGAAAATTGTCTCCTTGTTTGGGCGAGTTTTCTAGAACTATTTTAGGTGAATTTGATCCCTAAAGGGGCAATTTTGCTTCTTGTCTGAGCCATTCCATCAGTCCATTAGTCATCACATTTTCCTATTTCACTAGAAGAGGCAAAAAAAATTTCACTTTAGGTGAATTTTCTTGTTGTTTTAGTCCCCTATCAATCGCCAGAGTCATCAAATTTTCCCATTTCCTAGGAATAGGTGAATTTGCAGCATCCTTGGGTGAATTTTTTCTCTAAAAATCCAATCTTGCCTACTGTTCAAGTCTTTGTTCATCTATTTACCCCTTAAACAAGTTTGTTTCATTGTTTGGTCAAGTTCGTTTGTCCATTCATCAAGTCTGTTTCCCCATTAGGGGAATTTGCTTGTTCAATTGTCAAGACCATTTCCCTATTAGGGTAGTCTATTTCCCCTTTTGTCAACTCCACTTTTCCATTTGTTAACACCATTTGACTATTCCTAGATTTAGGCGAGTCCATTTGTTGAATGGGCGATCCCGTTATTGGGCGAATCCATTCTCTATCCATATTGTTCAAGAAATAGGCGAACCTACTAGTTGTTTAGAAGAATTTGAAAGCTATTTAGGTGAGTCTATCATAGTTTTGGGTGAATCTACTAGCTATTTAGGTAAATTTTTCTACTACTTAGGCAAATATGTCCCTGTTATGGGAAAATTTGTGCCTATTTTGGGTGAACCTATTCCCAGTTTGGGAGAATTTTCCATTATTAAGGGTGAACTATCAAATTTTAGGCAAATTTTCCTTTGCTTTGGGTGAATTTTCTCTCTATTTAGGTGAGCCTGTACTTGTTTAGCTGAATCTAACCACTGTTTGGGTGAAACTATCACTAATTTAGGCAAAATTGTCACTATTTTAGGCAATTCTAAAACCTATTCAGGTGAATTTTCCACATGTTTAGGTGAACTTGATAGTTTTTTAGGTGAACCTAATTGTCAAAATTGATCATTTCCTATCCTGGTCAAGATTTGGATGAATTTTCTAACTTGGATAGGAAAATTTTCTTAGCAGGTTCACTTATTCCTTAAGTAATCTCTAATTTGGGAAAATTTGCTCCCCTAAATGGGTGAAGTTGTCTGACATAGAGGTGAATTTTCTCAGTAAGGACAGGTGAAGTTGTGAAACAAATAGGTGAAGTTGCTATACATAGAGGCATATATGTTTCTTATACAAAACATAGAGATTGAATCCTTGAGACTACTGAAAGCTTGTTGCTTTCGAAGTCATTCGCTACGATCAATTTTTTTTATCATTTCCCATTCACCCACAATCTTCACTTCAGTCCATCTACATTTTCCTAAGTTCATCTGTTCATCATCTAAATCATATAGGCATGTCTTAGAGCATCCCTAGGTTGCATATCCATTATCATTTTCTCAATTTGAATCCCCTAAACTTCATTTTAGAGGTTATTATCTAAATTGGCCTAGGTGTCTAAATCTGATCACCATTATCCACATCTACTCAAGATTGTAATGTTAGAAACCAAGATCTATTTTCAAACTAGAAAAATCACCTTCCACAGAAAAGAAAAATGAAAAATTAGAGATTTTCATAAAAACATGCAATTTGATATATACGAAGTACAAAATAATACAAGAGATAATTTGCTTTATAAAAGCAAAGATGCATAAACCTAATCTTATCTTGAGCAACAAGATAGCTCAAAATATAAAGATAAGATCCTATAACTTAGGAATTAAATAAAGCCTAAGTAAACTTATGCAAATGTGTAATTAATATATAATTACACTAACACCCCCCATAAGTGCAACTTATGGAGAAGCAATTATTATGCAAATATGAGTCCCAACAACAAGGCCTAATAAGGTACTCATGTACAAATGTAAAGAGAGAGAAAACCCAATGGGAAAAACCTCCCCTTAGATAGATGAACCACTGCAAAGAAGCACTAGAAGAACTCTGATGAAGCAACACTGGAACCCCAAATCCAACAAGCAAGGAAATATAGTTCTGTTTGCAAAATATCATATTGGAATCACAAATGCAATAGTAGACCCAATTCCAAGGAATAGTGGAAACTCACATACTGAATCAATCGTGGAATTTGTAAGCAACAGTAGATGAAAGGACCCATAATGATGACAAATATGGAAGTTATGTCTCTTAAAGCCAATGCCAAACTAAAACTAAAACTGCTCATAGGATGAGTACCATCAAGATTCTGGAACATTCACCATAAAAACATGGCCATCAAATGAGAAAGATTTGAACCAATGTGGATCAAGAACTATAAAATCCCAATTGAAGTGTGAACCGAAGAAAACCAACGATGTGTCTAGCTAAGAAAGAAAAAAGCTAAGGGAAACAAAAAGAAACCATAAAAACTCATGCAAGTTGTCACCAATACATATAATGGATGCAAGAACTCCCCTTAATGGAACTTTATATCCGTTTGTTATTACAATACCCAATGATTGCAGAAGGAGAGAATGCAAAACTATAGAAACATAAGTGAAAATTAAAAACCTAAAGCAAAAAACAAAAATGAATGAATGCATAAAATAAGTTACACATTTTTTGTAAATGACCTCAGATCTACATAGAGACTGAAACCAGCTTTCCAATGCTGTGAAAATCGCAAAAATGGATAAGCGAGTCAAAAGATACATCTCTCGGAGTGAGAAAGGCAACATCTAATTTCTGAGGCTGAAAAAGGAATCAAAAAAGAAAAACCAAAAAATCACACCTATACCATTGCGTCAAGTGTTAAAACAGATTTTTGATGATATCTCGTTTGCAAAAAGAGGACACCATATGCCCAAGATATGCCCATTTCTATGAAAGTTGTCCAAAAAGCTCTGATTTGGCCCTTAGAAGCCCTCAGGGGCTTAAAAAAATCAGCCCCTGGTCACATGCAGGACTAGGGCCTGGTGAGCAGGGGGCTAGGCCAAAGCCCTCGATCGCACATTGGACCATTCGGTGGGGCTTAGAACCCAGCAGGGGCTAGGCGTGGGTGCCTGGGTGGCAATGTGACTCTGATTAGTTAAGCAAAGCCCTCGGGGGCTTAACCCAAGTGGAGCAGCAGATGGGTGCAAAGCTCCTAGTTCTCCACACGACCCCGGGTGGAGAGAAAAGGGCCTGAGGGGGACTAAACACCGGATCGGTGGCTAGTTGGTGGCACAGTGGTGGCCGTCAGGTGGTGCTGGCCTTTTATATGGGTGGCACATGATTTTAATCAAAAAATTTGATATTTTTTAATTTTTATTTGAAGTTTTCTTGAAAACAGTGCTTCGAAAACTGTGTCTAGGGGCCGTACGACCCTCAAACACAAATTTTTTCCTCTCTGGATGACTTTTCCCAAATCAGACAAACTTTATATGAAAATAGGGGTTTTTGGGCATTGTGAATCCAACGACGAGGTCTGTTTGGGCCCAAAGTGCTCCAAAAATTAGGCGAGCCCTAGATCTATTAGAAAAATCACTGAGCTTGAGACCCTCACAGATCTAGCAAATGGTGATGAAAATAAATGAAATAAAAGCCATTTCTAACTTTTTCCAATGCTTTGAATCCAACGGAAAACCTTAATTTGATCCAATATGCTCCAGAAATATGCTCAAGGACTAAAACCCTCAAGGGACCCCAAACAAACTTTGAGATGTCTTCCTCCAAAAAAGCTAAGAAGGGGCTACAAATCGAGGCTCTGATACCATGTTAGAAACCAAGATCTGATTGTAAACTAGAAAAATCACCTTCCATTGAAGAGAAAAATGAAAAAGCAAAGATTTGCATAAAAACATGCAATTTGATATATTTGAAGTACAAAATAATACAAGAGATAATTTTATTTATAAAAGATAAGATAAAGATAAGATCTTATAACTTAGGAATTAAATAAAGCCTAAGTAAACTTATGCAAATTTGTAATTAATAATTAATTACACTAACATGTAATCCATCCCGAGTTAGTCACCATCTTTAGCCCAATCAATCTACTTCCATCTTGAGGTGGATTGGGTGTTGTAATCATCTATATATCCTCTGATCCAATTAATCAACACCTTAAGTCACCCAAGGTGATTTCTGAACTTAGTTTAGAATCCCTTTCATCATCCTATCTAATCCATCATCCAATCTTATCAATCACCAATTGATCCTCTCTAATTCTATCCAATCCTATCCCTATCCAATTTTCCAATCTAGTGATCCCTCATCCAACCCAATCAATGCTTCAATGATCACTTAGGTCATCTTTGCACTACATCTTAGAGTGTAGTCTCACCTTAGTTCACCTAATAGCTTTGCACTTTCATGCCCATTCAAACCCAATCACAAGTGAATAAAAAAATGACAAAACAACAAGGTCAAGGTGCCTAGCCAAATATCCCTCAAGATCCCAACAATGGTGCCTCGTCATAGTCCAATACTAATGTTCAAAACACTTCACCACTAGGTGATGAGAACATGGTTGTTTAGCCTAAAGTGATGGTTGATGAATACCTTAGTAACCCCTTCAATGTTTAGATGACAAATCACCTTCTCAACAAGTGTGGGGATAAGATTCTTGCCCCTTTAATCATAAAAGAAATAAAACAACCACCTGACTTTGACATGATGCAATATACCAACTCCCAATCTCTCCTAGTGCCTCAAGACCTAGAAACCTCACAAAAAATCCTGGGAAATTCAAATGTTCCTAAAGGTCCACCCATAGAAAATTGGTACCAACCTAGGTTTAGAAATGTTGTGATGTATCAAGTCACAAGCTACCCTCACATTCCAGCATCAGGAGCACAACCTAATCCAAATGACCCCATTTCTTATGGTATGCCACAGAATATTCCACCACCACCTCCTCCCATTCTTGTCCAACAAGGTTCGACCTGTATATCATCTGCACCACCACTTCTACATAATCAGCCAGGTCAACCTCCTATTAACATTGGGGGCAATCCTTTCCTCACATTGATGCCACCTCCAGGATCTACACCCATAGCTAATTTACCACCTCCACCTTTTACATCTTAACAACCACCCCAATGAAACATCCTTGTGCTCCAACAATCCACCATATCACAAGCACCACCATAACAAACTATTGTCCCCTCACAAGTGCCACTACAACATATTTCTACTATTGCTATCATATCTCAACCAACTCATCAACAACCTCGGCAACAAAATGTTCTCATTCTATAGAAAAATGTTTCAGTCTCTCTGTAACATAATGTTGTTCCTATGCAACCCCCTCATTAGGTAACATAGGCTACATCACAACCTCAACAACCACCCCATGGTGCCTTAATGGTGATTCCTCAATAGCAACACATTTTGTCTCACCCACCTTATGAGTAACCACCACAACAACAACAACCACCTCAACATACTTTAATTCCCACACAAGCACAATGAAATCCACTCACGTAATATCTTTATCATACATAAAGAACATATGTTGTTTATGCTACCCCATCAAGTCCTTAGAATCCTTTGCAATCTCAACCACCACTTTACACTAACCCCCTACAATCACACTCAAATCCCTACTACCAATGTCCAATCTGCAACTAACCCCATATACCACACAATAGCCAAATGTTGTGTATAACTACCCATCCAATCTATATTACACCCAACAACAACTGCCTTATCAACAAGGTGTTTTATCCACCTCATATCATCAACAATTGTTGTCAAATCAACAAGGTGCCTCCACATCGTCATATTACCAAGCTCCTCCGCAATACTAGCAGGGTGTCCCTTCCACCTCGTATTATCAAAAACAACCTCCTTATCAACAAGAAACCCCCACTTCTTACTATAAAAATCCATCATTCTCCTCCTACCCAACTTACGTCAATTTACAACAACAATCCACCTATACCAATCATTATCAGAAATTGCATCCATATACACCTCCACCAGCTTATGATCAAACCACTTTTTCCCCATCTTCAAGATACCAACAATATCTTCCCTACAACCAATTCAATCCATCTAATCTAACTCCCCTAGTGCCTGCCAATAAAGAATTTGAAGAAGTGAAAGCTACATTAAAAGACTTGCAAGTAGGGACTAGCAAAAAATCTGTCAAGTTTGAAGACATTTGATCCCTCAATCTCATTAATTCCTTTCCCAAAACATTTCAAAATACCAAAATTTGATAAATACAAAGGAACAAAAGACCCCAAGGCTCACCCTTAGGATTTTTATGCCCATTTTCAAGAAGTCATGCACAATGACAATTACCTCCTATGATTATTTCCAAGGAATTTACAAGGGATAACTCTTGAGTGGTTTATGGGTCTCGAGAAGGGATCTGTCAAGTCTTTTGTAGAGCTTTCAAAAATATTTGTCTCCCACTTCTTGTTTAATTTAGAGAAAGATATCTATACTTTGGATCCCTTGAAAGAGTAGTGTGAGGGAGAAACTTTTTCTAGCTATCTCCAAAGGTGGCAAGCTTTATCTGGTCAGATGAAATCCCCACTTAGAAAAAAACACATCGTCACTCTTTTTATCGAAAACTCTCATCCAAATATGCAACACAATTTTAGACTCCACTATGTCACCTTCACGGTGATAGTGGAGAAAGGTCCCATCCTTGAGAGAGCACTTATTGCTAAAGGGTTAGTCATTTTTTTTAATTCTAGTAAAGAAAATTCATCTCGAGATAAACCTTGTTACTAGAACAAGAATAAAAAATTTGTCAATGATGGTGTGACTAACACCAAACATGTCCAAGTGGCTAATGCTTCCTAGAAGCTGCAATACACCCCTCCTCAATAGTCAATTCCTAATGCCATATCAATGCCACATGGGGCAGCTCATCCTCCCCAAAAATCCAATCAAAATAATCAAGGGAATAAAAAATGTCAATTCACTTAACTAGGAGAACCCCTGAGTGTCATGTTCAATAGACTGCTTAAGCTTAATTACCTGATCATGTATCTTATGACCAAGCCTCTTGATGAATCCAAACCCAAACCAACCTGGTATAAAGAAAATCAATATTAAGATTTCCATAAGTTGAAAGGGCACTCATTAAATAAGTAACAAGGTTTGAAAACATACATCCAAGATCTCATAGATCAGGGTGATAAATAGGTGGATGCCAACATGACACCCTCATCCAATGCTTAACTATAGATATATCAAAATTCTTTCCCTAAGCATAACCAAAGAGCTAGTACATCAAACTCAAACCCTGAGTCTAGTGAAAATAATTAGGGTAACATCACAAACAACATTAGTTATAAGAATGTGCCATTTAATTATGATGGTATTGTCATGCACATTGAACAAGCAGAACCATGCATGTCTATGATAGAAATAAAAGGAAAAGATCCACAATGTGTGGTTACAACTTGTCGCACTCACATCACTATTCCTAGAGCCTCAACATCAACCCAACCACCTCTTGTAAGTTCCCAATATAACATTCTTGATCTAGGAAAAACCCTAGCCCAAATATCCATTCTGGATTTTCTTAATTCTTCTCCCGTGCACCAAGAAATCCTAACTAAGGCCTTATAGGATACCCACATCCTTAATGAAATAGATCATACTCAATTCCAAGAATTGGTAGGAATCTATGGACCACATATCAGCTAGGCTTTAGTTAGAATGACATGCCTTGTATTGATTCCAATCATAGCTGTCCCCTCCATCTTAAGGTCCTTATAGCCCAACATAAGGTAAAAAGGGTCTTGGTAGATAATGGATCTGACCTGAATCTTTGCATGTTAAAATTCATAAAATAAGTGGGATAGACTCACCTTGACTTAAGTAATTAGGTCATCATTATGAAACCATTTGATAATGTAGAGCATGATTCTGAGGGGACAATTTTTCTTCCAATCCAGGTTGGGCCTATTGTGCAATACACTACCTATAATGTCCTTGATCTAGAAATCCCCTATAATCTCCTCCTTGGTCATCCATGGATTCATGACATACAAGCTATTCCATCCACATACCACCAGTGTCTAAAATTCCCATTCAACATGATGGAAGTTACAATACATGTGGATCCTCAACCATTTGAATATTGTTGCACACTAGAAGCTTCTTTTCCCCATTCTCATTACTTCCTAGGAGTAGAAATGTGACCACCTCAAACATCATCATCCCATTCATCTACGAACACACTAGCCACCACTTCATCCACTCCATCATCCACATCTAATTTCACCCTTACCAAAGTCTAGATCATTGACAAAGGTTGTGTCAAATATGAAATGAGTACAACATTAAACGTGGTAACTATTCCACCCTCACCACATACATATGGCCAACCTTCTCAGTCTATAGTACAACAAGAAGAAAAACACTCACCTCGAGCTCCAAGAATGTGGGATCCAACACTTTTTCGCTCCCCTAGACTAAGGAAAGATACACCAGAAGATGACATAAGCCAATGGGTCTACTATGAGGAACTTGAACCTACTTCCCCTCTAAAGGAGTATTTCTAAGAGATGTACCCCTATTTTGCAAAGTTAGCGAAAAATTATAATTATCAAGGGGGAGGCATCAACATCGAAGAGCAAGGAAGGAAACAACCTATTGAGGCATCAATATGACCAAGATATTTGGGTCTAGGACATGACACAAAACAAAAGGGTTCCATGTCATCAATTAGTGCATCTAACAATGTTAGTGTGGAAAATGATCTCCTTGAAGACATACTAGAAGAAGAATCCATCATACCTGCATATGAGGACATGGATCACATCAACCTTTCCTCTACATTTGAATGCATATTCATCTACTCCATTAGCCTATCTCGTCGCCATCCTAAACTCATAGAGTAGGACCTACATGGTAGTACACCTACTGACACCTTTCCCTTAGTAGATACGTATGTACATCTTATGGGATTGGGGGAGGATGAATGCCCTAACCACAAAAATAAGAAAAAAATAAAATAAAAAAGGGTCACCTAGCGAAAACCTCTTCAAGGCACTTCTTGACTTAGAAAAGTAAAAGTAAAGGGTAAATCTAATGGTGAAAACCTCGGTGAGGCACTAGAAGATGGGGACATTCATCTTCCCCTTGTGGGAACTCAATTGTCTAAACAATCATCCATCCTAATTGAGGAAACACAAGAAGTAAATTTGGGAACTCAAGAAGATCCAAAAATCAAATATGTAGCCAAATCACTATTAGAGAAAAAGTACTCTATCATCATTCAACTTCTCAAGGAAGGTATCATTGATTTCACATGGACATATTCAGATATGATAGGTCTTGATCCTGTTATAGTAGTACACCACTTGGACATACATCTAGATGCAAAATCCGTCAATCAGAAACTCATGAAAATGCATCCTCAAGTGGCTTTGTTGGTCAAGAAAGAGTTGGAAAAGCTACTAGAATTTGGATTCATAAGACCCATTGACTACTTTGATTGGATCTCCAACATAGTACTAGTTGCTAAACCAAATGGGAATATCAGAATCTGCACAAATTTTTGGGACCTAAACAAATCTTGTCCTAAAGATGATTTCCCCTTACCAAACATTGACATGTTGGTTGATCTAACTACAAGACATGAGATGCTATCCCTTATGGATGGTTTCTCTGGATATAACCAAATTATAATTGCACCAAAGGATCAACATAAAATGGTGTTCACCACACCTTGGGGTACATTCTATTATAATGTCATGCCCTTTGGCCTCAAGAATGCAGGGGTAACCTACCAACGTGTTATGATAGTCATCTTCCACAACCTTATTCACATCATAATGGAAGATTATGTTGATGATATGTTTGGGAAATTCAGAACAAGGGAAGAGAAATTGATGATGCTCAAGAATATTTTTTAGTGTCTAGAGCACTATAATATATGCCTAAATCTGAAGAAGTGTGTCTTTGGGGTTACATAGGAAAAACTACTAGGTTTCAAAATCTCTAGAAGAGGCATAGAGGTTGATCTAGTGAAAGTCAATGAAATCATGGACATGCCTCCACCGCACAATCTCAAACAATTAAGGAGCCTCTAAGGTATTCTATAGTTAATCTGACAATGTATAGCTTAGTTAGCCAACAAATTCCAATCATTCACTCATCTCCTAAAAAAGTATACCACTTTCAAGTGGCATCAATAGTGTCAGCTTAGTTTCAACAAAATCAAAGAATATTTCACTCATCCACCCATCCTTATGCCACCAATTCTCAGTAAACCACTCCCATTGTATATTTCAGCCACTTCAGTTACACTGGGGGCACTATTGGTGCAACATGATGAGTCATCAAAATAACAAGCAATTTACTACATCATCCAAACCCTAGTAGGCTACAAGCTCAATTATTATCTGATGGGAAAGGATTTCCTAGTCGCGGTCTTTAGCTTGCAAAAATTGTGACACTATATGCTCAGTCATCCAGTGAAGTTGATCTCTAAGGTTGATCTGCTCATGTATCTATTATCTAGGAAAACTCTGATGGGTCGCATGGCTAAGTGGGTCATGCTATTAAGCAAGTTTGATATAGAGTATGTGGATCAAAAGGCTATTAAAGGGAATGTGATAGCAAATCAGTTGGTAGATGCTCCCCTGAGAGATGACTATCCTTTGGTAACAAAATTTACTAATGAAGAGTTCATTACAATAACAAAATCAGCCACATGGAAACTCTACTTTGATGGGTTGTATACACACAATGGAGTGGGAGTAGGAATCTTGTTCATCACCCCCTAAGGTGATTATATCCAAAAGTCATTTAGATTGGATTTTCTAGACATGAACAACATTGCAAAATATGAAGCTTTCCTTATTGGTCATAGAACTGTAATCCAATGGAACATCACTTACTTGAGAGTCTTTGGTGATTCCCAATTGATCATCAGATAGGTTAATGATGAGTTTCTAAAAAAAGATGATAAGTTGCTACCTTATAAATGCATGGTAGATGAATTCAAAAAGTACTTCATCTCTATCCAATTCGATCGGATCCCTAGAGTGTAGAATAAAGAAGTTGATGCCATGGCTACAATTGGTTCCCTGATTGACATGCTAAAAGATCAAACCAAGTGCAAGTTCCTAGTTGAACAACTCTTAATCCTAGCTTATGAAATCCCTAAAAGTGAAATGGTGTGCAACATTGTAGGTCCTATGTCAGCATGGTATCATGACATTTACACCTAGCTTCATGATAATGACTTACCCCCGACCTTACACATAATAAACAAAAATATTTCATCCAATGCACCTCCCGCTATACCATCCTAGGTGATACACTTCATCATCATGGGTATGATGGAACCCTTCTTAGTTGTCTAGATGAGACCGAAGCTCACATTGTGTTAACAAAAGTACATAGTGGTGTTTGTGGGGCCCATTCAAATGGCATGGCCTTAGCTAAAATAATTCTTAGAGCTAGTTGTTATTGGCCTACACTAGAACATGATTCTTGTGAGTTCATGAAGAAGTACCTACCTTTCCAACAACATGCAAATTTGATAGATGCTCTTGCTCAAGATTTGTATCCTCTCATAGCACCATGACCATTCTCTCAGTGGGGTTTTGAATTAATTAGCAAGATATACCCTCCATCCTCTAACAACCACACCTTCATTATCATTTCCACTGAGTACTTCACTAAGTGGGTGGAAGCAATGCCACTCTCTCAAATCACAAGCACTAAGATATCAAAATTCATCCTTTTCCATATTCTCTGTAGATATGGAATCCCATCCACCATCATCACAAATAATGGAAAACCATTCAAAAACTAGGCCATGAAACACCTCTATGACACCTTTCAAATTCAACATCATTGTCCATGCCCTATTACCCCCATGGTAATGGCCAAGTGGAGGCTACCAGCAAAACTTTGATAAGATCCTTAAAAAGGTGGTTAAAAATACTGGTCAAGATTGGCACCTTCATATCCATCCCACCCTTTGGCCCTACCGCACCTCTATCCAAAATCCTACTGACACCACTTTGGATTCTCTCATTTATGGTGTTGATGCCATCTTGCTGATTGAGGTTGAAATCCCATCACTAAGAATATCTTTGAAGAGCCTCATTAGTGACGCACACACTCGGGTTGCAAGACTCAATCAGTTGGAACTCCTCAAGAAAAAATTGATCAAAGCATACAATCATCTTCAAGCATATTAGAATCATCTTAAGAGAAGCTATAACAAGAAGGTCAGTCCTCACCAATTCAATATTGATGATTTAGTTCTTGAGGAGAATCAGTGTACCTAGTAGAATCGAGATAAGAAAGGGAAATTTGAAGCATTCTTATGCTCTAGGATAGCCTTCTTATCTATTGTGTTTGTTTTATGCATTAGACACTAATCTGCCTTGGTTACAGATACCCTAGTGTCTAGTGTCTTAGGGTATAGAAAAAATCAGTGCTCTAAAAATGGAAAATAACATTAAGCCTATATTTCATTTTCCATTTCATTGCATTACATCTATACGTAACCTATGACCTATGATTTTGGTTGTGCAAGGATTCATATTTTGTCTCTCTTCTTCGTGGGATACCTACGGTTCTTGACAGTTGTCGTTTCATGCCCTTCCTACCCTCATTTTATAAGCTAAAACAAGCACAATCTGCAAATAAAGTCAGCCTACCATCTTCCTCCATCATTATGCAAGCCCTCATTTACACTCATGTCCACATTGCATTTCATTTAGCTATTAGTGTTTGTAAGGAATTTAATTGCATCCCATCCCACATTCTAGGTTCATAACGTTCCATTTCATCCCATGTGCATTTGCATATCATATTCATTTTATGTTGTTTAGATTAATCTTCATTGGTTATTCTAAGCATCTTATGATTATTTTTTTATCAATTCATTACATGCTTTGTATTTTTTCCCATGTGCATTGTCATCTCATATTTATTTTAAAATTGTTTAGATTAATCGTAATTGGTTATTCTAAGCATCTTAGATTCATGTTATTATCAATTCATTTCCATGTTAGTCCATCTCATTAACACATTACATACATCACCACCTGCATCACAAATCATTAGGATCATATCCATAACATGTAATGTCATAAATCGTTCATCACATCCTACATCACAAATGCTAGGCATCATACATATCATCCATGTCAACCACATAGGCATAAACATAAACCATCATCAACATCATCCATAAAATTATTTGTATATGTATACATGTAAATCATCATCAACATATACATATATCACATTATTATCATAGTCATCCATGATAAAATCACATACATACACATGTGCATAAATAAATCATCTATCACATGAACACAACATAATGTAATAAGGGTTATCCCATATCATATAAATATCAAAATATAATGTACATCACATGATCAATAATAAAATCCATCATCTCATCAAAATACATATCCATCATATACATCGGCAATCATTGAATAAAATGTAGGTACAAGGATATGAATCAAATGTTATCTCAGCTACTCTGTACTATACATCCACCCTGCACCTGTCAAAAAATTGTATCCTGTCATTTGTCCTCTATCATCCCTACCCTAAGCTGCCTGCATCCAATCTTTGTGGTGAGTCTGGCACCCCCTGTGTGGGGGTGTCTCTCGATAGTTGCGATATCCTTGTGTGTGTGTCCCTAGGGACCGTGATTGCACTAACATCTATGGCATTGTTGTGGCATAGGGAAGTACACACCGTGCTTGATCTGGAACCACCATGAAGTAGGCCGCCATATAATAACTCGCCTCTCACATGTACTCATCCCTCTCTAGCGCCTATATCCTAGTTGCATCTCACTCCATCTTGTACCTATCCATTAGGGGAAATTTACATAAAAAATGGGACTCCTAAGGAACTCTAAACAATAAAAAATTATCTCAAATAATATAAATTATTTAAATATAAAAAATATAAATTACTTAACTACATGAGTTAAATGGGGACACATGCTTGTATTATAATTCCTTAAAAAGTTCAAGTCCATTTTTTTTTTTAAAGTGGTAACATATATCTTTATTCACAAATTCAAGTTCACTTTTTATTTTAGATTATTTCTTTTCTTGAATTTTTAATCTTAAACTCAAGTTCATTTTAAAAAAAAAAGTGGTAACATATATTTCTATTATAATTTATTAAAAAACTCAAGTTCACTTTCTTTTCTTGATTATTTGTTTTTATTTAAAAAATGGTAAAGTAAAAGTAACTTTAGATATTTTATTTTATACTTAATATTTTATTTTATACTAAATTTATATGCTAGTATATTTATATTTAAAAATATATATCTAAAGTAGTTAAGCAATATATCTTTTCCATAGTGTATTTGATTTTCTCACTTTTTTTTCTTCTTCCATCATTTTTATTTTTTAATTTTTCCATTTTTTTTGGTTTGATATTTTGGTGATTTTCTCCAACTTTTTCTCTTTCCAATTTATTCCAACTTCTTTTTTTTTCATTTGATTTTTATTTTTTCTAATTGGTTTTATTTTTTACTTTTCAATTTTTTTGGTTCATGTGATTTTCTCAACTTTTTCTCCTTCAATGGTTTTTAATTTCTTTTTTTGTTTTTTTCTTTTTCTTTTTTATTTTTTATTTCTTTTTTTATTTTTTTTTTTTATTAGAAAAAATGAGTGCTCTCATCCCCACCTCGATGTGACTTATCCCCAAAATTTTAAAATATTTTAAAGATTTTTTTAAAAAAAATATTTTTGAAATGCCTTATATTTTTTTTTGTTTGTTTTAAGAATGAAAATATTTTTTAAAAAACATAATAATTTCTATAATAGAACTTAAGAATATAAATCTAAAAAACAAAAAGAATATTTTATATTTAGAAAGATGAATGAGATAGAATAGGATATGTAGAGTTAAATTAACCGTCATGAGTTAATTCATAGGATTTTAAAATGTTTTATTTTATAAAATAAATAATTTTATTTTTATTTTGGATGATGTCATCATAACGGTTAATGTCATTTTTTAATTGATTTTTGATAACTCAAAAAAATGATGATGTCATCCTTAGGAGGGCCATTTTTTATGTAAAATTCCCCTAATGTATGTGACTCGATCATTTGTCTCTCCTGCTCCCAAGCATCCTATGCTAACATCAGTTGATCAATATGTGCCTACATCTGTGTCACCAACCCAGTGTCCACCGTTGTCTCTCACTCTATAGAGCATGTAGTTGTGCCTCTACTACATCCCTCTCTCATTTCAATGTTTGCATCTGCCCTGCTATCATGTCTCTCTCACCCTATAGAGTTTGTACCTGTGCCTCTGCTACATCCCTCTCACACTATAATGTCTACATATATCCTGCTATCGTGTCCCTCTCACCCTATAGGGCCTATGCCTGTGTGTTTGTTGCATCTCTCTTTCCCTGCGAGGTCTGTATCTATGCCATCATAGCCTCCTCTCTCTCTAGCACCAACCCTACATCCCTAATTTTCTACTTTTCCATCTTGGCTCTTTCATAGAGATCATCTCACTCCTACCTCAAATCGGTCCTCTCCCTCAACAGATCTATCACATGTCTCTTCAAATCCTCCATATCTCTCTTTGCCTCCTCTAGGACATGTAGATATCTAGTGCACCAACCCTCTATGGTCCCTTTATCCCCTTGCCTATAGTTTGGTGACCTCAGCCTATAATGTATCCCTCTCCACCACCAACTTGCTTCTCTCTAATGAGGCCTAATCTGCTAGCTCCCCATAGTCTCTTTGTCTGTCTACCTCTAGTCTAGAAAACTCTACCTCCAGTCGAGTCACCTTTTCTCGCAATCTTCCCACCTCAGTCAACGGTCCATCTCTCTCTGTCTCAACCTCATACACATGTCCTACCTCATATTTCAATGTCTTGTAACTCCTCTCTCCATCTTTTCACACCCTATCCACCTCAACCAATAGCTTGCTCCTCTCTACCTCTGAATTCCTAAGTCTTTGCTATGCAATCTATAGCCTCACTATAGCCCCTCTGAATAGTACAATTGGGTCCTTCGGTGGTGGTGGTACATATGGAATTATCACCAATGGATAGATCTGGAGCATCCACATCCATCGCCTCCTCCTACCCCACCCTTGGTTGGTCCTTTCTCTCCTTGTCTACCTCAACCTCCTCTTGTCCTCTAAACCATAGCCCAATGCCTCTTTGATTCGATGCACTATCATAATCCATAGAGGTTGGTGATATCCCCACCATGTAGAATACCTCATTGTCACTCTTGCATTCAATTCTCCCCCTCTCTTTCCTAGGTAAGGTACCTGCTATAGCTCCACCCACTGTTGTCTAGCAAAATCTGTTGGGATTAGATCACCCCATAATTTCTCTTGGGAGATCTATCTGAACCCCTGAGGTCCTAGGGGAATGTCTTGTTGTACTCCAAACTATCTCAACACTCTATCCACCCAGTGGAGCTTTAGAGTACCTAGTTGTATCTCGATCAAATATGATATTGTGTAAGAGTATGCTCTATGCCTCACCTCATCTTCCCTCCATTTGGAAAACTTTCATGTCATGTATGTCCTCCATACTATCTGGTCCTTCTGTAAATCATCCAATCTCGTCCTCCATCTCTCTAGATCACCAATGTCCTAATAGTGAGATCACTAGCCATACTTAGTCTCATACAAGTATGCCACTAGTATTGTAGAATCCTACTCTCCTCTTGTCAAAAACCCTAGCCTAGAAACACTGATATGCTCACAAGTTCAAACTTGTAATAATGTCACATGTGTCGCATTGAGTGCCCATCAATGGCACACCATGTGCATATCCCTATACAACTATGGTAGTACACATTGACCCCATGCAAACTCTCCCTCTCTCTGCTCCACAATATGTCTAACAACCTTAATAACCTTGAGGCTATAGAAGTGTCTGCTCCTGTCTAGTAGTAAAATACTACTAATCAAACTATATAGATATAAGGGTAATGGTGGCACTCCCAACCCCAAACACCCAACTAGATCCAGTTCTGCTCCCTGCATCAGTAGGTCCACTTGCCCAAAAAGGACCTATAGAGTCCAGTCTCACTCCTATACCTCTGACTGCATCCAACTCACCAAATGACCAACTATCAATAATCATAAAATCCTCCATACATCCTCCATTGTGATTGTCATCCCCCTTGTCAGGAGATGGAAGGTGGACATCTTTGAACTCCACCACTCTATCAGTGCAGTCAGCAGCACTCGATACACTCTGATGGTAGGATATCCCAACATATGTAGCAAGCTTGATTATGCTAGTGTTGCATGATCCTCCCTATTCATCACCAATATCGTCACCTCCAAAACTTCCAAACGCCTCTCCCATGTTCACAGGCTATCAAAACACTACATTCACATCAAACAACATGTCAGTTACTTTCAACCAATCTCCTCAATTTCATTTCCTCTTCTCCTATGTCTTCCCCTCTCTCACCCACCATGGGTTTTCTCAAACATTTAATGATTCTTTCATTATTTCACCCTTTTGTGGGAATTCACCTAATTTGTGGGAAAATTCAGCCCTTTAGCACCCATTTCTCCCTTTTGGGAAAATTCATCCAATTCATAGGTAAATTTTCCCCTTTAACCTTCATTTCCATCCTTTTGGGTCAATTTTCCCATTAAATGCGAAAATCCACCTTTTGGGTGAATTTTTCCATTTGTGGGTGAATTCACCCTTTAACTACCTATTTGGCTGAGTTTTCCCATTTGATAGGTGAACCTACCTATTGCCCTAGGATGAGTGGATCCACTCGTCTCCCTAGGATGGGTGAGTTCACTCATCCAACGAGCGAGCCTGGTTGTCTCCCTGGGATGAGCGAGTTCACCCATTTGGTGGGAAAATCCACCTGCCTCCCCTATGCAGGCGAGTTCGCTCGTCTAGCAGACAAATCTTCCCACCTCACCTAGGTGGGCGAGTTCACTCAGCTAATGGGTGGATACCCTATCACCCCTATATGGGTGACTTCCCCTGTATGATGGGCAATTTTTCCCATATTATGGGTGAATTTTCCCATCTTATGGGCGATTTTACCCTTTGACTAACCCCCCACCCATCCCCTTTGCAATTTCTCCCTTTCTAAACATTTTTCCTTTTTTATGGGCATCGTGACCCTTAAATAGGTGAATTTTCCTCCCTTTCCCGTTGCCTTTAAATGATCGATTTTGCCTAAAAAATAGGTGAAATCAAAATTCTGCCAACTACCCATTTTATTAACTTATTTGAACCCCAAAAACCATGTTTTCAAAATGCATAAAAATTTAAATTTTTTAGCTAAAATCACAAAGAAAGGTTTTGGGACTAACCTGGTGAGGTACCACACACCCATAGTAGAACCAACGTACCTCATCGCCTTGGTGGATGATCGTATCCTCCATGAACCTCTTGTCTATGCTGTCATACTTGTTGGCCATCCTCGTCACTCTCTTTCTCTTCTTTCTCTCACTCAACTGCCAGGTGTACAAATGAGGAATAGTAATTCCCAAATTACTATATATTACCCTTTCCCTCCTTTTTAACCTTTTTTAAGTTTTGTGTATTTTACCCATTATTTAACTTTCTTTTTAATTAACTAATCCTCTAACTTCTGTGAGCTGCCATTTGCACACTATGTATCCATTTTTCTCCTTTCAAAAGCCAATATTCATGGTTTTTCAAGCTCTATCCATTGGTACCCTCTATTTCCTCATATCAAGAAGTCATCTAAGGCCCATTTTTCTTCCCCAACCACCCTCTCAAGGGGGAATACCCTATCATTCACCTTTGTTCCTCTATCATAGCAACTTTCTTGCGAGACCAGGGCATCTCCCTTCCTTTCCCACCATTTGGGTAGCTTACACAACTTCTTCCATGCTAGGGCATCATCTTTTTAGTCATTTCCTCTATTGAGTCATCTACATTTTTTTTTTCAAACACTGTTATTCTAACAGTATTTCAAAGAGGGGCAATGTAGACATCTGAATTTGACCACTCCCATATGGTCAAATTCATCCCCTTTATTTGTCTATTTCATAATCCCAATCGATATTAGTTAAATGATTTATTTAATTAATATTTCCCTTTTTCCTAAGGTTCCTAAGGTATTTAATTTAATGATTAAATACTTTACTTTTTACCCCTTCCTCTCTAAATTAAATAAATACATCAATTTATTTAATTTAGTCATTTAGCCTATTGAATTTAAATCAATTTTAAATTCCTCCTTTTCTCTCTCCTTGTCCCATCCTCCATAATCTCCCTTTAATATGGATTATTTTAATTAATCCATGATTAGGATGTGCACACCTTTAATCAAGATTAATGTCACATCCTCCATAAGTTGCAACTTGCCCCTAATCCCTCATTAGCCCCCTTAATCACCTGTTTGCACAACCTTAATCATATAATTAGGTCAACATACCCCCATGCCATTTATGGCATATCTCCAAGTCAACCATCATAAATACTTTCTGCATTTAGCCAAGGCAACCTCTTCTCCATGTGAATTAAAAATTCACATTTATTCCTCCAAGGCTTTCCTCTTGCTTTCCTCTTCCCCATGTGGGTTATTGAGGAATTTTAAATTCCTCATGTGTCACATCTTTGACATGGGGACAAGGACCTCCTTTATTAGGAGAGCTTGTCCCAATCCCAAGGTACTTCCAAGTACCTTCACATCATGTGAATTAAAAATTCATATTTGGGTATGTGTAGGATCATGATGGACCAAAAAGTGGCAATATGATGGGTATGTGGTTGAAAACTTTTTTTTACCCAAAATTGATGAAACAAAAAGGGTTTTCAAAAGAGATTCTCAACTTTCCACCAATATAAATTATTCTTTACTCTGAATTTAATAAGTAATTATTATTCATTTTCTATTCAAATTATGACTAAAGTCCTAATTGTTAGACTGATTGAAAAAAATCTATAGCTTTCAAATAGTATCACATTTTTTGAATCCAAAACATGTGTCACATTCTATGCTTCACATAATATAGCATTATAAAAAGAAAAAATGAATTCAATGAAGTTTTGACCAAGTTAAGGTGGTCAGACATACAAGTTTTTTATAATTTTGAAAAGTTGTAATAAAAAAATTCATAATTAATTATTTACTTAGAAAAAAATTACAAAAAAATATGCATCACATCGAGACATGAGTCATCTACTTATATCTAAAATATTCTAAATTTTTTTTATTAGTTTATTGTGGTTAGGGTTGTTAGACATACACCTACTTCTTATTTTTTCCTTGAAATTTAAGAACTACTGCATTGAAATTTCAAATTTTCACCAAATAGATTTTTTTAAATCAATCATAGTAGTTTAGAAACTATGTTCAATTTTCTAAGGTTCTATTCTTACATATTTTTGAAATAATATAGATAACTTATTCAAAAAAATTATGTCAAGTTGCCTAACTTTGATTTTTCTGATTTTTTTGCCACTTAAGGGCCTTTTTTTCCATGATGATCCTGCACATACCCATTTATCCCTCAAAAATTTTTCTCTTCCCCATGAGGATTATTGAGGAATTTTAAATTCCTGATGTGTCACATCCCCCACATGGGGACAAGGACCTCATTTATGAGGAGATCTTGTCCTAATCCCAAGGTACTTTCAAGTACCTCCACATCACCTTTCCCCTTTACAACTCATTGCCACATGGAAAGATGTGAGGACTTGTGAGTTTTCAACTCACCATAGCCCTTCATCTTGTCCATGGTGGCTCAATCCTACCCCTCCATTTATTTAGAGGCCTTTCCCCTAAAATAGAGAATTTTGACCTCATTTTCATTCATTCACACATTCAAGCATTCAAGCCATCAAGCCTCCAAAAATCTTAACTTTTGCATTCTCCATTGCTGCAACTTTCAAGCCCACTTTGCATCCATTTTGTGCACTTATCCAAATACCCACCTTCACCATTGCATCCCTCATTGCATCTACATCATTTTGCATATATTTCCTTTGTATTTTCCATCAAAGGAGCACACAAATGATCGAATCAACAGGGCCAACCAACTAATCAACTTGGGCAAGGTAAATCATTCCATTTTGTTTTATTTTATTCAAGTCTAACTATTCTTAATATTGAGGTCTTTTTTTGTTTTTTTCTTTGTTTTCATTTCATTTTTTTTTCATCATTTTAGGTTAGAACACATGCTGCACATATTACCAAAATTACCTTTTAAATTAAACCCAACTCTAATCTTAAATTTAAAAATCCCTTCATTAACCTATGATATTTAGTTTTAAGCAATTATTTGATTCCATCCTCACCAAAATCTATAATTCTCTATTTATACTTGTAAAATATGTAATTTTCATTAGAAGACATATCATTCTTAATAGAAATTTCACTCATGAGTGGCCTCTACTTATATAATTCACTCCCAATCAATGTGGCATGTAACCATTATTTCAAAATCCTAAGCACATGCATGGAGTGAAGATTGAGAGAATAAGGAGATGGGAATATATCCCATTCCTGATTATATCAATCTATATATGTGCATCAATCTTTTTATTTAGTTGACCCATTCATAAATCATAGTATTGATAATTAAATAGACATTTTTTAGCTTCTCTTTGTGTCCCTTCATAGACGTAAACATTGATAATATCTAAAGGATCTTGAAGTTTTACATATGGACCACTCTTCCCTATTATTGAATATAAAATATTGAATAGATTTTACCATGTACCATTTGAAAAATAAGCTTCCATAGTCCTTTCCCCTTCCTTGAAAACAACTGACACACAAATTACATTCCCCAATAGATATTATGTGTTGATCCTGAATTTGTTAGTATCATTAGGGAATGTGAAAAATAGAGGCTTGATAATTAGATATCCTTTGGTATGGAATTCAAAAGAAGGTGATATCTCAAACCCAATCTCTTCCTAGAAAAATCTATAATGGACTTCCATAAGTAGAGTTCTTATCTAGAATTTTGACCTCTTCTAAATTATCTTGGGAAAAAGGAAAAATCCCAATTGAATCCACCTATTATAGAGCACTTATGTTGTGTATTGTTCAAAAACACAAATATTAGCACCAACCATAGGAAATTCAAAAATACAAAATAATAGAATTATGGGTATGGAGTACTAGAGGCCATCCCATGTTGCAACATTGTCTCCAATCCAATGTGCAGTAGAGTTTCTAGATCCAACATACATAGAGTGGGTCAATATAAATGGCCTCTTATTCAATAGTTATTTTAGAGCCTTGTTCGTTACAATGACTTATGTGAGCCCATAAACATTATGTGCATTGTACTCCAATATATCATTATAGTGAACTACATTGGTTGGCATGGTTTTATTACCCAAAGGTCTGTGAATTATAGAAGCATAGATTTTGTAAGGAGATTCATCCTAAATGGTAGTATTGGCATTACTACAAATTAAACAATAATCTAGTTGTCCATATTTTCTCAAGCAATCTCCATCCTTTGGAAAGGAGCATGTAGTTCCACTGTACAAGTTTGTATCCTTGTTCATATCAAGTCAAATCCCATCAAATGGAATAATATTGTGAAATTGAGAGATATCATTTTCCTAGGAAGATAGGCTTTATGGGTTAAGAAAACTTGGAAAATATACTGCACTTGGTCATAATATTGCATTGTAAGGAGCACCTGATCTTTTCACAAAAATACCATGTTGCATTCCTCTTTGAAATGTTTGTGTGTTTTATTTATGCTTGTTCCTATATGGATTAATCATTAAGAAAATGATATGGGCATTATTCTTATGTAACTTTGTCACTTCTAAGTTTTGAACATATTTAGGGACTAAACTATACAAATAATTTTAATACAATATTGAATTGCTTCATGATGCAAAAATGTATTTAGCATTACTTATCAATTATGAGAACATATTTTTTTCCATTTTCATGAATTCTTCCAATAAATTCTCTATTTTCTTTCTTAAGGAAATTCACAGGGTCTAGAGTGAAATCCTTAAAACCATCAATATAATCAATGTTTGTCCAAATAACTTCAAGAGGTATTTTTACTTGTGCATATTTGGCTACAATTTATTTAAGACATTAATTTTTTATATCCATATATGCATTGGTATTGAATCCATATATGCAAATAAATATTAAAAATGCTACAAATTAGATGTTACAACTTCATGGTTTACTTTAAAATCATAACCTTTTTATCATAACCAAAGCATTCCTTTACATTGAATATAAGACATTACTTCAAATATTTGGCGAATATAATTTTATTACATCCAATGATACCCTAATTGAGGTCAAAGAAAGGAAAAAGTAATACCCAACTAATAAAGTCATGGCATTGGGGAAAGTCTACCCAATAGGATTATGTATTGCTAAATAAGAGAGATTGATGAGGGGATAGATATATAAAGAAGTCCAAAAGCCCCCAAATCATTCTATATGTGAAGTAGTTTCCCACATACTTAATATTAATCTCTTTGATATTAAGCAACAATACTCTATGAGCATTGAGTTGTTGGATTTGGATAAACATTAGTAGACTTAACATAATCATCGAGAGTTGTAATGGCACAAACCCTAGCTATGATAGGAGTAGCTAACACCTCCAACAATGTAGATCAAATGAGGAGGATGGTGATTCATGCACAATATATCTATATTTTTTGATGTTATGCTGCTTGTGGTGGTTGACGGGTTCAATGTATGGGTTGACAACAAGGATTTATCCTCCATGCCATTGAGAGAGGTTGCAACTCAAACCCTAGCAATGATTGGAGTGGCTTACTCATCCATTGATACAATTTTGAATGAGTATGTAGGTGATTCTAACATAAAAGAGAGTGGTTTTGATACTATGCCTCATGAAGTGGATGATTAGATGATTCATTGGGTCAAAGAGAAGGAGGAATTGCTCCTCCACATACTAGTGGAGGATTGCCTAAATGTGCATGAGTTTGAGGTTGTTAGGAAGGAATATACTATTGTTATTGATGGAGATCTATTTTGGGGGATGTGAAAAGGATTTCTTCTCCCCCCTGCCCCCAATATTATTTCATCAGTCAATAATAATGATGACCAAATGGTGCTTGTGGCTTCTACTCAAGAAGATTCAAAGGTTAAAAAATTAGTGGTTGGTGCTATGTTTGTTAATGAGGGTAATGGTTATAGGGGTTTTTTCTTATTTTGTTGTTCTTGTTTTTTTTGAGGAACTTTGTGAAAAGGAGGCTTGTGTGTTGCAGGATGTTGATGCTTCTAGCTTGTAGATAGGTTATGCATGTGATGTGATTGTTAGGTGTTTTGGAGAGGGTGAATCCCCTAGGATTTCTACTGAGGTTGAGGAGAGGGACATATTAAAATTGATATTCTTATTCTTTTATTGTTGAGTCATCTACTTGGCTTAAGAATTAGCTTGTTGGGAGATTTTGTGGCAATCCTCTCAACATTGATATTGTTAGAAGATGGGTGCTTCAACATTTGGAAATTAAGCTAGGTTAGGTTCAAGTAGCTGCTATGCTGAATAATTTATTTGTCTTTTTCTTTTCCAATTTAAAAATTTTCTCAAGGACTCTTCTTGAAGGTCCTTGGCTTTTAGGGAAGAATGGAATTTGGTTATAAAATTGGTCTCCAAGCTTCAATCAGTAAATGACATTAGCTTCAAAGTTTCTTGTTTGGGTTAGATTGTTGGGGCTTACTTTGCACTTCTAGAATGAAAATATTTTAAAGTTTAATGCCAACACTTTTGGGAAATATTGTGCTACTAATCCAATAAGAAAATTCAAAAATTGTTTGTTATTTGATAGATTTTGTGTGTTTGTGAAGAAAAAAAGGGTGCTACCTATTCAAATCACCTTATCTTCCAAATATAATAATTGGGTGTAGCAAATTCAATTCAAAGACTCTTGGGTCATTTTTCATTGTTGTTGTAAAGTGATCCATAATACTATGAGTTGCTCTAACAACAAGAAACACCATTTCATTTGGAGAAAAAATGAATATACTCCTGCTACTGTTGGAGAGTCTATTACATCCTTTTGACAAGATGCAGAAGGAAGAAAAATAAATAGAAATCTCCCATGGACAAAATGATGTGGGATTCCTTTTCTCAAGCTTCAGGGTTCAAGAGGATTTTTCCTATGGTCTTATGAATTTTATTGTTCCCAGAAATGAATTTTAGAGGAGAAGGATCCTTTTACTATGATTAAACATAAATTTTTGGAACACTTTCTTAAACTACCCTACCTTTGGGTTGGTTGCTTTGTAAAATTTTTGCAATATCTTGTCTATTGTAGTTTCTTTATTATTCCCTTATTGTCATTTGTTGTCTTGCTATTCTTATTAATATATCTTCCTTCTTATAAATAGTTTGGACCTTTCCAAATCCCATACTTAATAAAAAAAATATTCCATGAACAACACTTCCTGCTCTCATGAGACCCATATAAATCTAGATAAAAATCCAAACTCAAAATGCCCAAATTTTAGAAAGTATACTACCTTGTATTCTTGTTAAGCATAATTCTAGGCTTGGTGCTCTTCCCCAATTTACATAGAGAAGTAGTTGAGGGAAGGCCAGTAGATATCTCCAAATACTAGTCTTTAAAAAAACCATATTTTCATGTAGATAATCATTTCCTTGATCTTGTATAGTGGAACTGAACATGAATTCTCCATTGGATCTCCTTGTAACTACAATCTCAGATGGGCTTTGGGTTTATGTAAGTTGAAATTTAGGATCATAAGTGTAAGTGTGGAATAATTAAATAGTAAAACAACTAAGAAAACTTCTTAATAAGACATTATATCAAAGATTCAAAAGCAATTAAACTAATTTAAAACAAGAATCTACTAAAAGCATCATATTGTTCTGTATCTCTAAAGATTTATCAAGTCATGGAGCTCTTAGATTTGGTAAGCATTGTGACTGTTAAAATGCCATTCTAGAGAATGAGATGTTGCTAAATGAAATGATCTAATCCTATATGATGATAACTAAATGATAAAAGGAAGCTACTATAATCTAAACTGACATGAAACTATGATGAAAGAAGCTACAGTAAAACTATGATGCAGCCATGATTATGATTCTAAAGATGCTATGATTGCTATTGTTATTGATAATATTGTTATTTCTAAATGTTTGATTTCTTGATTGCTATTCCTGCAGAGTAAGATTGCACAAAGTTTAGATTCAAGGTCCATTTTTTGTTTCAGAAGGTTGTATATATAGATTCATGACAACACATTGTGACAGGGTAGCACAACAAAGACTTGGATTTGATATGGAAAATTCAATGGTAAGAGATGAACCTTGAGCTGATCATGGGAATGGTTTATCCCCATGAAAATATCAAGCCAGATGATAAGAAGAATTAGAGGAAAGAGATTGAAGAGGATTACCTGTAAATTTGTCTCCATAGCTTTCCCGTGAAGGCTAGTTGAATTAAATTAGACATAGAATATCTAATTTTATTGGTGAGATATGATGACTTGTATAATTTGAATTTTTTGGATTTATTAAAATTTAGGAAGAAATAAGATATTAAATTTAACAAAACAAACTATAGAAGTCTATTTATTAAATTAAATATGGAAGAAATGAACAATTAAATGAAATTTTTTTTGAATATGTTTATTTAATTGAGATAGAATGATGTGGTTTAAAATAGGAGAATTTCATAATTAAATAAAACAAAATATTAATTTTTTTTATTTAATTAAGATAGAATGATAGAAGAATTAGAAGAATTAATTGTGAACTATATAAATAAATATTTCTATTTATTTAATAACAAATGAAATTAAGGTTAATTAATCAAATAATTCATATTTAATTAATTAGATTATCTAGACCATTTTTAGGTGTATATATTTTTCCCCTCTTTGAAGTGATGTGTTTACGCATTGCTTCAAAGAAAATTTTGCCACTGTTCTAGTATCAATGAATTTTTTTCTATATGCCCTAGACTTTCTCCAGACATTGATTTTAGGTGATGATGGATATATGTCCCCTTGGGAGATAAATTGATGAATTTTATGATTTTTTATGATTTTTAGAAATTTTCAATTTTTTATAATTTTCTAATGATTTGATGATGATTTGGTGGTGAAATAATTTATCTCCCGATTAAGAATTTAGAAAATTGCCCTTGGATAATTTGAATTAATCTCCCTTGAAAAAAATTAATTTACCTCATAAAAATCCCATAAAAAATAACCTATAAAAGGTCAAAGTAGTGATTTTAAACTCATTTGTGCAATTGAGTTTTTGAAAATTTGTGAGAGATTATTTGAGCAATTTGGAGCAAGATGCAGATCCCTTACTATACTCATAGATTCAAGCATGTGTGACATCACAACCACCCGACTGTCTACGGACATTTGGTATGTACCCATTTACTTCCTCATTTTGCTTGATTTTTTTTTTTGTGTATTTTTCAGATTTTTAGATTTTTTGTTTCTTTCAACGCCTTTGCATGCTGATGTAGCGCTTAGAACAACTGTTTTAGCACTTTTAACATTTTAGTGCTTAGGCTAGATTATGTAGTGATTGGGTAGATGATTGTAGCTCTTTTGATGTTTTAGCACTTAGGATAGGAGGTTTAGCACTTTTACCTTTTGTTTTAGTGCTTTCACTAGTTTAGCACTTTTACCTGGTAGTTTAGCACTTTGCCCCGATATAATAACACCTATGATGAATTGGTGCTTTGACCATCTAAAATGGAACATATGCCTAATGAAATGGTGCTTTTGATGATTTAGTGCTATGAGCACTTGTTTTAGCATGTTTAAGTGTTTTAATGGCGCTTCTAATGATTTAGCACTTTCAAACTTTGTTTTGGTGCTTCCAAGTTATATTGATAAAGTTTGTCAAATTTGTCTATGATTTTGTCAAATTTTTATTGTGTCAACTATTGGTTTGATATGATTGATAATCCTAATCAAGTAGATGATGTTCAACCCCATGATAGGTGAGGTCTAATCATCAATTGATAATAATTATCCTCATGATAGGCGAGGAATAATTACAGTTTGATTTATGAACCTCATTATAGGCAAGGTTGATTTGATGTATTGACCTCATGATAAGTGAGGTTCAATGATGTTTAATAATTGACCTCATGATAGGTGAGGTTCAATGATTGTTCACTTATGAAATTTAATCAAAAGTCTCACTGAGAACTGATTAGGTTTGATAGGATAGTTAATGTGTGATGATTTGACAAGGAATACCGACTTTGATCATTTCATGATTATAGGAGGCTTTGATGAACCTCTAGATTAGAGAGTAGTTTCCTCATATGTTTGATCTGATACCATAGTTGGCCTAGCATAAGATAACTATTATTACATGTTGTGGATTCTCCTCCTTATTGGATATGCCCTAGATTAGAATTAATCAGGGTCTCCTAATGGCTTTAGCAAAGAGGTGGCATAGTGAGCATAATACCTTCCACCTAGCTACTAACGAGATTACAGTCACTGCTGAGGATGTCTAGTGGATTCTGTAGATACCAGTTGTCGATGATATTGTTGTATATGATTCATCAAAGTAGGGTGTGACTAATTCCCTTCAAAGAGTGTTCCAGGATGATAGGATTGTTGGATATTGGATTCCATGGCGTGAGATGGTGGATTCTTATGCCACTTTGTTGACAGTGCTTGTTGGATTCATTGGAGGATTCCTTTGTCCTGATCATAGGTCAAAGGGATTCTCTATTGGCTAGAGCCATGTATTGGAGAGAATGATCATACATGGCATGAGATATGCTTGGGGCATGTGCATGCTTGCCCATTTGTATCATGATTTGCATTCGGTAGTTGACCACGAAGGTCAGAGTTTATCTATCAAAGTCACTTTACTACAGGTGTGGACATGGGAGAATATTTTTGTCATGCAGATACTGATCATGAGGTAGCATCTCGCCAGGTGGCCATATGTGCATAGATATATACAATTCATCTTACTTATCATAGACTAGGTAAGTTGTTGGATCATTGGCACAATGTATTGGATGATGTGGAGATTGTGACATGACATCCATATTTAGACTCTGAGCACTGGGGCAATGATGACATTCAATTACCATTCTTCTATCAGTCATTTAGTCTAATTGGTCAGACATGGTGGATTTTGGAAGGATTTTTGTAGAGATGAGTGCTTCATCAGTATGGCATTATTTAGGGCATTCCCCAAGGTGTTTCCCACTATGCTCATCAATAGTTAGACTCTATAGATTGGGGGCCTAGTATATCTTATGATGTAGCTATGCAGGAGTTCCAAGCTTTACAACCTCTTATTTGGGAGATTCCTCTAGATATTTTTGAGCCACCAGTGATAGTTGATTATGTAGAGTATTTGGTGTTACATCCATTTCCTTGTATTACCATTCCTAATGAGCCAACACCATTACCTACTAATGAGGAGTTTGTTGTTGCACACCAACGTCGATGGAGGAGAGAGGAGATTGGAGATGAGGAGGTGGTGGTGGAGGATGTTAAGATTAGTGGTGATGAGGAGGGTAGCGGGAATGAGAAGGTGGTGGAGGATGTCAAGGGTAGTGGTGATGAGGGGCATAGTAGTGATGATGATGATAGCAGTGATGATGATGAGGGGTATGGAGGTGGATGATCAGATGTTGCTAGTGGGTCAAGTGTAGGTTGGTTAGGTCCTAGTTTAGAGGAGTATATGTTGCTTCATAAGAGGTGAGTAGTTATAGACTTGAAAAATCAGTGTGTGTAGCAACAACGGACCCAGATAGCAAGTATCCAGGTATAGGTCTAGACATTACAAGGTCAATTGACTCAGGCCTAGGGTTTGTTGGCATAGACTCAGATATAGATGTAGGCTTAGGATCAGGCTCACACATAGGTGCTAGCACAAGTACAAGCTTAGTTAGATGTGGCTGAAGTAAAAATTACAAACCTGATAGATGAGAGGGATGCCACTAGACAGGCTATAGGGGTAGCTCAAGCTTAGATTGCATCATTGATAGTTAAGAGAGATGCTACCAGATTTTTGCAAAGGGGGCTCAGGTTGTATTTAAGAGATTGCAAAGATTGGCCAATGGTACAATTGTAGCAGATTATATGCTAGAGGTTGTCCATGTTGGTCAGGAGGTAGAGTATTACAAAGGTAAATTTTATGATGTTGGCCCTTCAGAGCAGAGAGTGAGCTATGGGCAGTCTCAATCTAGCAAGACTCATACTAGGACTATCAGTGTAGGTGTGACACAACCTCTTCAAAGAGACCATAGAGATCCCAGTACATCTAGTGGTGGTGGAGTGGCTGGTCCTGAGATGCCTGCACCATCTAGAGCTACTAGCACCTAGTTTCATGATTTCACCCTTTGTTATATTTTGAGATGTGATGTACACTCCAATTATAGCCATTTTTGATGATACATCTCTTTGCATTTTAGACATCATTGTATACTTGATATTTATGATTTTGAGATCTATATGATATGCAATGGATTTTATTGATCTATTATGTGTTCTATATGATCTTCTATGATGGATGCTTTTATTTTCTATGTTCTATATGCTATGTGATGATCTTTATATTATGATGTTATGGATGATGTATGGATGATGTATAGATGTATGATGAATATATGGATGCAATTATTTATATGGATGAAATAAATGTATGATGATATGTATTTTGAAGGTATATGATAATTTACCTATATGCATTATTATGGATATGATGTTTTAAATGATATATGATGTGCGATGTAAATAAAATATGTATACTTTTATTCTTGTGTAAATGCAAATATATGATACAATATGTGGAGGAAAATGATGTATGATAATGGTCTGTTGAATATATATGTAAATGTAAATGCACTTATATGATGGAATAAGTAGATGAAAATGGTGTATGGTATATGATATGTTTATGATATGTGTAAAAGGAAATGCACTTATAGAGATTTATTTTTGAGATTTTCTTATGCAATTTTAGGACATGTGATATGAGAAATATGATATGATCAAATGAAAATTATTTGATCAAATGTATTAATGATGAAATAATAATTAAATACTTTCTAATGTATGTAATGAAAAGTGATGATGCGACTACATGATCATGATGATGTTTTTGTTAATGTCAAGTATACTCAATCTTCTATGATAAAAGATGATATTGTTTGGAATTGATGACCCTTCTTTGTAAAAATACTCTACAGACATAAAAGCTATTATGAATGCAATATAATTTTACCATGCAAATCTACACGTGAACATTGCCATCTTAATAGTACTTTTATCATGATTTGTATCATCATAGAGCTTTAAAAATGTTGAAAGTGAGTGCAAGCATCAATGGTATGATTTAGACCATGATGATCTGAGTAATAATTCCATGATTTTTTGATAGTACAAGTGAACACAAGCATCTAGTCATAATTAAATCGAGATGACCTGAGCATTTCTTGTGTAAACAGACAAGAATCAATCACTTTTCTCTATGAATTGGAATGTCATCCATGATACTTTGCAGAGCAGTTCCTGCAAAAATTCGCATTGTAATTATGATTAACTCATAGATAATAGACAAAGAAAATATCATTCTCCTTCCTAGCTTCTCTAGTTGAATACATCATCAAGTTGCTCAAAAGAAATGTTAAAAAAGATCAAAGTACAATAATTTAACTTTTGCTTAAAGTATTTCAACCATTATTCAGATTAAATCATCCATATTGATACTGATTTAAATGTTTGTTATAGATGGTTGATGGAATGGTTTCAAAGATTGTTGTATGTTCAATGTTGAATCTTCCTATGATCATTGTGTTTGTTGTGTTTTTCGTACTGCTATTTGTTAATTTGATTAAGCTCAAAGTTTATTTCCCTTAGCGAGTTTAGGATTTTTCCCCCAAGCTAGGGTGAGACACGACCACATTTGCCAAGATATGTACATGAGATTTTATTGTACCTTTTTCAGATTTTATGATTTTTTTGTTTTTTGTTTTACTTTGTTCAATTTTGTTTTGTATTTTCTTTTCTTTTTTGGGGGTTTTTCTTATTTTTTATTTTTTGGATTTTGTGGCTCTTTTTTTAAATTTTTCAGGATATTTAAGATGAAATAAGATGATATGACTGATTGAAGGAACAAGATGCCCCACAATAGGGGTATTGCAACCATGGATAAATGATAGATCAAAATGAAAGATTTACTACAAAACATGTCACAAAAGCAACATATGTCTTGTCAAAAGATGATAATGGTTGATCGATTAAGATGTGAGGAATGATTGACTCCATAAGGCATGATGATGATAAGTACTTAGGATCACTAATTTCCTCTAAGTATGATAAGATTGATAAATTTTGATGATTGATTGACAAAAGATATGAGGATTGGATAATTTTTTGTAGCTAGGCTCAAATATGATTTTCATGAAAAGATTCAAGGTTGCAAAGAGACATGGTGACATGGATTTTGATAAGCTAGGAGATATGAAATGGAAGAAATCAAGGATAAAAATAATGAATGGTATGATCAAGATCAACTAGATAAGATACAAACACAAGGCCCAAGTATTTTTCCCTATTCCTAATCAATACCAAGGAAATTAAGAAAGGATGTATTTAGTAAGAATGATGGAATATGGATAAGATGAAAGATATGGTATGTAAGATATGGATAAAGTGTATAAAATAAGATATATGATGTTCAAGAAGATCCTTAACATTGTCAAGATCAAAGGTGGAAATGTAAAGAATGAGGATAGAAAATATAATGACCATGAATGATAAGATGAATGAAACTTGTCCCTAAGTGTAGAGTGCAAGAGGAATATGGAAGATAGGATATGGATGATAGGGAAATGGAGGAAGGAATTAGGAATCAAGTTTCACAACAAAATATTCCTCTAATAAACCATGGCAATGGGAATTATACTCCTAAATTTTGGTAGATTAATGATATGATGGAAGAATCTAAGGAATTATGAAAAGGTTTGGAATAAAGGAGAATGATGGGGGATGCATGTTGGATAATGGATAGGAGGTTGGAAGTCATGTTAATGGATGGATGGAAAGGATGGCAAGATCAAAGTTGGTACACACCTTCAAGGGTGGTGGAGTGATGGAGGAAAAATGGATTTGGAAGGTGATAGGTTATTATATGGAAAATTGGAGGAATCTTTTGGATAAGCAAAATTTGATGCCAATTTTTATTTTATTGCTTCTATGAGACTTTTAGGAATCCACATGACTTTGACTTTGATTTTTTATTTGTGGGTCTTTGTGGCCTTTGACATTTTTCTTTTTGATTTATGGACCTTTGTGGTCTTTGAAGATTTCATTTTTGCTTTGATGGGCCTTTGTGGCCTTTTATATATTTCTTTTGATTTTGGATCAAATTTTATTTTATTGTTGCATGTCTCTTTGAGGAGACATGTTGATCCTTTGATACATGTGGATTTTGATATATAATCTTTTGATATTTGGCACCTAAATTACTTCCAAGAGAAATGGGAGGGGTGGACTAAGATGAATGATATGGAGGTATTGTGGATGAGTTAATGTGGGTATAATTTTGAAAGGGCATCAAGGATGTGTGCCTTTTTTGTTCTTGAAAAATAGGATATAGACCTAGGATAGAGGGAAGGTTTGATGGACTAGTATAATAACCAAGGATAGATGGAATTATGATGAACTAGAATGAGGACCTAGGATAGATGGAAGGTTTGATGAACTAGGACACTTAGGAATATAATCAAGGCTGAGGTGATATAGGTTTCTTTGAATAGAAAGGGGTTCTAGGATACCTTGTTCATGAAGGCCTAATCCTTTTCCTTTGTAATTCATACTTTGAGACATTCGTTTACCAATGGGATATGTATTTCTTGTGAAACAAGATGCGAGTCCATTTTGGGGAGGATATGATATGGATGAAAGGATAGGTGTTGGAAGTAAACCATAATGGATAAAAGTGGAGGATCCCAATTTATAGGTGTGATAGGCTCTTGACATGGGGATGATGGGGTTTTTTTATCTTGACTTGGAAAAGGATCATGAAGTGGTATGAAAGGAATATCTTGATCATGAGAAGGATAAACATCTTCCTAGGATGAAAGAGTATCCTTGAATGGATGCATATATTGATCTTGATGAGGAAGGGAATCATGATATTTTATACAAAGCATGTCTTGATCATCAGTTGGTAAGACATTATTAGATAGGATGGAAGAACTAGCATGCTCTTGTGATGCAATAGAATCATGAGATGGTATGGATTGTAGATGATATGGAAGAAGAATTTGGAAGGATACTTGTCTCTTGAGATGCAAGGGGATTATTTTGGATGAAAAGTGAAAGGAGGGGATCATCATAAGATTCTTGAGAAATGGGATCTTGATCAAAGATTGGAAGAATTTGGGGAATTTTGATATCATTGGATGGTGTGGAAAAATATTTTGATCTTGATGTGTAGGGGAGTCTATGCTAGCATGCTTTGGATTGTGAGGTTGACATGAATCATTTGATGTTGAAGATATGATAGAAGAGGATGATTGGATGGAACTGTTAACTTGAGTGAAAGAATCTTGAGGTTTATTTTGGCTGATGGTGGATGGAGATAAATGCATGACATGATAGGATTGCTCAATATCATTTGTGTTTGAGGAATTATATTTGGGCTTATTTAAATTTTTTTAAAATTAAAAGACATTGAACTTGGATGATGTAGTTTTTGGTGAAGAAGGTCTCATGTTCATTTTTTGGTCAAGAGGATATGGGTAGATGTCTAACAAAAAATATCTTTCTATGGTTTCTCTTTGTATGTCTTGGAATTGTTGTTGAAGGTTTTCCATTTGCTAAGTTAAAGCATTCAATTGATCCTCATCTATTTCATCCATGGTGACTTGAATTTAAATTTCTTGTTCTTTGGATTTTTAGTCTTTGCAACCTTGTTAAAATGGACATATGAACGTTATTGTTTTCAATAAACTTTTGATCCTAGTTTGGTATAGTGTCAAGGATATTAACTAAAGTTAAATATAATGATAGATTTTATTGATTAGACTAAGTTGATAAGCTTGATTATATGGTTTCATTTCTTTGATTTAGGATGGTTGATCCTGAAACCTAACTTACTAATCAAAATTGTTTGATTGAGACACTTTTGGATGGTAGATCTTGGTTTGATTTGAACAAATTCAATTGTAAATTCTAGTTTATGTAGGTTTAAGACTTTGTTTTGGATTTAGCAAATTTTATGTTTTGATAAAAGTCCAAATTTTTATGTTAACTATCTAATAGGGGTTTACAATAGCTTTTTATTTTCTTGTTTTCTTTGTGTTTTTTCAAGATGAACTTATTTGAATTAATGTTTTGAAAACACAACAAACATTTGTAAAATAATTGTTTTTAAGTCCCAGAATCTAAACAATAAGTGTATTTTCAAGAATCAAACATGATCCTCCTTGATTTCTATTGGTTTTTGACAACGAAAAAAAAACTTCAATCAGACTCACTCTTAAGATCAAAAAGGTCATTGTTATACTCAACATCCCACATATTAAAATTGCATCAACTCACACAACTGTGTTACCCACTAGAGGGCACTCGTGTTTTTGTATTTTCTAGGACTTTACTCAAATTTAGATTTCTCAATCCCTTGAGAAAATGGTCCTTAGAAATTATATGGTGAGTGTCTTGGGGGTAGATTCTTCCCTCCACTTGTGACATGAGTATTACAATATTTGATTATTGACTTAGCTAGATTCTACACTATGGTTCATAGATAAGGTTTCCGTTCGGAGTGGAAAATGATAAACTCCCTCAAGAGACCTCCCCAATCTTCAGAAAAAATATTTTGGGGATGGTTATCTTTCACACTTCTAGTAAATGTGTGTTTCCCTAGATTCACTTTTATTTTATAGTGGCTTGGAAAACCTAGCTTTGGTTGTTCCCACTTAGGTCATTCATGCAGGGTGAGTACTTTTTCCTACTACGACAGGCCTTCTAAAGGATTTAACAAAGCATAAAGTGCATGAAATTAAAAGATAAGTATAACATTTTGATCACCCAATTAGGGGGAGAGCATAGGCCTATCACCTCACAATCACAATAAAGAATGTTCATTTTTAAAGCCCAAATGATAGTTTTCTATTCTACATGAAGATATTGCTTCACAAAAGACATTATGTTCATTTTAACCAAGATAACAAGGTATGATGACTACCCTAGGATTGGTGTATTTTAATCCAAATGACTACCCTAGGATTGGTTCATTTTAATCCAAATGGCTACCCTAGGATTGATTCATTTTAATCCAAATCCAAAAA
This sequence comes from Sequoia sempervirens, assembly GCA_007258455.2. NCBI lineage: Eukaryota > Viridiplantae > Streptophyta > Pinopsida > Cupressales > Cupressaceae > Sequoia > Sequoia sempervirens. Next base: position 203,125,957 of record VDFB02047230.1, on the reverse strand, counting down.
CCAGTGATTTTCTAATGTTCTTTTTAACCAACTTTGACAAAGCTTGTGTAGATGGTCAATTTTAAGCCCAAAGTAATGCTAGTTGGTCCTAAAGCATGAATGAAAAATAACATATGATGGGTTATTTTCCCATGAGTGTTTAAACACACTATTACAATGGATATAATTTTTTTTTCTTTCACTTCAATGCTCCATGTTCCTATTAAAACCTACAATAAATGCTCAAAATATTAGATGAGATCAAGAAATAAGAAGATATAAGGGTTAGATAAATGATTAAGCATAAAAACCCCCTAAAACTTAGACCAAGTTCCAATGTGATTTGAATTTAAATATAAAATTAAAAATTTTAACTCTAGAAAAAGTGAGAAATGCCTACACCATTGCATAGCTTCTAAAATTCTACCCCATTTCACAAAAAAAAGTTCGAAAAGACATCCATATGACCAAGATATGGTGATTTTAAGATTGACTGTCAAAGTGCTAAAATAGAGGTCAAAAGGGCTATAGAATTTATCAGAAGTGCTACTTCATTAAAAGCACTATAACAGAGGTCAGAAGTTCTACTTCATTAAAAGTGCTAAAAAAGAGGTTAGAAGTGCTATAATTTTCAATGGATGTGCTAAAACAGTCAAAAACACTCAAAATTTTGGTGGATGTGCTGAAACAGTCAAAAGCACTAAAACTTTTAGGTGAATGTGGTGCAAAACCCCTTGGTTGTGCTAAAAGAAAACACACTTGAATCTTGTATGAACACTTTCTAGAAAAATTGTTAAAATATGGGGTTAGAGCCCCATGGTGGGCACCAAAATGTAAGTGTGAAATAAGTAAATAGTAAAAAAACTAAGAACACTTCTTAATAAGACATTATATCAAAGATTAAAAAGCAATTAAACTAATTTAAAGCAAGAATCTACTGAAAGCATCATATTGTTCTCTATCTCTAAAGATTTATCAAGTCACAGAGCTCTCGAACTTGGTAAGCATTGTGACTATTAAAATTCCAACCTAGAGAATGAGATGCTGCTAAATGAAATGATCTAATCCTATATGATGATAGCTAAATGATAAAAGGAAGCTACTGTAATTTAAACTAACATGAAACTATGATGAAAGAAGCTACAATAAAACTATGATGCAGCCATGATTATGATTCTACTGATGCTATGATTGCTATTATTATTGATTATGAAAAGGAACCAAAGCCGAGTAATAGGCAGATTTCCAAACGCTAGCCATTTAGGCAAAATAGGGATAAAGATGGTGATAAGGACAAAATTTAGGTAGCTCACATAAATACGCCTACGAGCATCTTCCAAGGAAGATTGGAAACTCCTCCTTTCCTCACCACCATCAGGATATTTGGGAAGAACTTGCATAACTGCCTACTTGATTCAGGAGCGTCTGCCAACGTCATGCCCTTGGCCATATGTAAGGCTCTTGGAATCACCTCTATGCCTTCAAAAAGGAAAGTGACTCAACTCGACAAAATAGAGATCAACATTGTGGGAGAAATAAATCGGATCTCGATGCAAGTCGCTATAGACCCAAGAATACAAGTCATTGATATTCAGGTGGCAGATATTCTAGACGCATATGGGATCATCTTGGGAAGGGATTTCACCAAAGTTCTTAATGGGTATACTAATACAGACCTTTCCCACATGTGGCTACAATAGAAGGGGCTCCCAAATCAGATCCTCATCGATCGGGAACCCCGTATGAAATATATGATTACGGAGTACAATAATCTTAGCAAAGTGCTCTTTGTCGAGACAGACCTAGGAAATTACCATCCTTTCACCTACCAAAATGAGGTTGAGCCTTAAGCGGAATGTGCTACAGATGTCCTCCTAGTGTTGTGCAGCCCTCCAACCGATTCTACTCAAATATCCCCAAGTATAGAAATGTTGGTAGAGTCAGATGACAAGCCTGATGAAGGCAACAACTAGGGGCTGCTCAAGGGTTTCCAGGAGTTCATGGGAAAATGTGTCTGGGACCAACTTAGCTTGGGCACCTGAATGAATTTTCATGATCTCTTATTGCCGAATTGGTGCAGGGTCCACAATGCTCCCCACTCTGAGTTTCACTGTTGCTTATGTCAAATAGCAGTAGAACATGTTAAAAGATCCACTACACCATAGGTGGAAACCCCAAAAGAGGTGCCAATAGACTCACCCTTTGTTCAAAACATTGAGTGAAAGGATTCCCCTGAGGTCACGAAGGTAACTGTCCCGCCAAAAAGAGGCAAAAGCTTAGTCGGGCTCGAAGTTAAAGAACTTTCTGCATGTTGGATGCTCTGATTTGACGAGTCCAAATCAAAACAGGGAGCTAGCACCGGGTTCGAACTCATCAATCTAATGGGTAAGACCTTTCTTGCTACCCATAGATTGTAGTTTTATTGCACCAATAATGTAGTGGAATATGAAGCTTTGGTCCATGGCCTTCTCATAGCTTTGAAGAAAAATGTCAAAATGTAGCAAGTTTTTGGGGATTCTGAACTCGTGGTTAAACAAGTCAGGAAGCTATATTCTTGTCATAATAGAAGACTTGCAAACTATCGGCATAGGGTTTGGGATCTCTTGGAGGGCTTAGATGCATTCAATATACAATTGATCCCTTGTGCTCAGAATCGTACATCGGATGCCTTGGCTCAAGCAGCTAGCACTTTGCAACCCCTCTCTTTACCTAGGCTCAAGAAATTCATAGTTGAGTTGACATCCATGCCATCGGTCCCAGATAATATTACCCACTTGCGGGTCTTCAATGATGACAAACATATTCTTGAATTCATCACAAGTTCTGATGTCTTCGCAACCCAAATAATTGATGAAGCTGATCCGCAGGAAGCTAAACTGGACATAGAAGGGGTTATTAATCTTAAGACCAATACAATCCCCAAAGGAAAGGTTCAGCTAGAACGTCTATTTGACTTAGGCCAGATCCAAGACCAGAACCAACAAACAAAGAAAGAATCCATAAACAACCAGTGCAATGCTTACAACCTCGGGACAGCTAGGGAAATCAAGAATTTTTTTATTGGCAAGGTGTGTACGCTAGAGGAAAAGAAGGGAATTACGGATGTGTTGTGAAAATACCATGACATGGTGGCATGGAGCTATGAAGATTTAAAGACATATGACACTTCTATCATTATGCACACCATCCCTCTCAAGACAGAGGTGAGGCCTTTTTGTCAATGGCAGCTTCCTATCAATGCCTTGTTGGAACCCATCATTTACAAAGAAGTACAGAAATTGCTCTCAGCAAGGATTATTTTCCTAGTCAGACACTCTACGTGGGTGGCCAATTTTGTCCCGGTTAGAAAAAAGAATGGGGAGATTAGATTGTGTGTGGACTTCCGTAATTTGAATTGCACTTCGGAGAAAGATAATTATCCAGTGCCTTCATTGGATGAGGTGTTGCAAATCGTCAACGACTCCCATATGATGTCTTTCCTCGATGGATACTTTGGGTATAACCAGGTGATGGTACAGTATGAAGATTGTCATAAAATGGCATTCACCACCAAGTGGGGGATGTTTACTTATAGGAGAATTCCTTTTGGGCTCATTAACGCTGGCGCCACCTTCCAACGCACCATGGATATTGCCTTCAAGGATCTAATTGGAAAATGCATAATCATCTACATGGATGATTTAACTGTGTTTTCTAAAAAAAGAGGTGATCACATCTCTAATTTGTGTAGAGTGTTTCAGCGGTGCAGGCAGTGCGTAGGTGCACTACCTCTCTTGAAAGAAAATCTTCCACAATCAAATTGCAGAACACTATCCCAAGGTCTCTAATTTTAAGTCTTGAAAGTGCTTGGAATATCTCAGTTATTTGATGTGATTTGCTAGAATCACAAAGTGGACTTACAGATGGATTACAAAGCATGGGAAGTTGGATCTTGAAACAGAGTTCCTAAGATGGGAAAGTTATTGTGCATTTGCTATAGGTCCAAACAACAGTCTTGAACTCCATTTTGTCATTGGATTTGGCTTTACAATGTGCAATGAACCTTAGCATAGGTAACTCATTAAATAAATGAGAAAATGGTAGGGAAGAGAGGGGGTTCCTAGATCTACAACTAATTGTGAACAGTGATGATGGAGTTCCTACAATGGACAAGTTCTTGAAAACAATATTCCACTTAACTAGAAACCTCACAGTCTCATGAAATTTGTGCTATCTTCTAAGGCCTACAAATATTTCATCTTTCATTCACCATGTGCATGCATGAACAAAAATGAAAGTGTGGAGCAACTTTGAATTTGAAGTCCAAAGTAACTTTACATAGCTATCTACCATCAGCAAATAGCAAAAAGTGTGGACTAAGAAGGCATCTACACAGCCAAAATTTTCATAACCATAGAACAACATTCCTAAAATATATTAAAGTGAGCATACAACTAACTAAAACAGCAAAGAAAATCTAAGTCAAACATCTAACAATGAAAGTTGAATCAAGTAACATGGAGGAAATTCTGAAAATGCACCAAGTCAATGTATTTTCATTATAAATTTCTGCAGCATGTCTTTACAACAACTCAACTCCCTTGCAAATGAGAGAAGAGCCCTATTTATAGTGTGCCAAAGATCAAATGAATGGCTAAAATTAATTCTCATTGTGTGGCCAAGATTCATTACAAAATAGGGTTTCACCAAACCTCAATATTTTACAATTTTAAAAATATATTTTGTCATTTTCCCTATTTTCTCCTTTAGTGATGGCACTATAGCATTTTTCGTGCTTTGTTGATTATCGTTTTGTTGTAGCTACTCTTTGGGAAGCTCTTTATCATTAACAGGGCTGCCCTCCTGTTCCTTGGATGCTGCATATTCCATGAACTTGAGGATGATCGCCTGGATCTTGTCCACTTCAATAATCTCATACCTTAGCACTTGGTAGCTCCACTCCTTCACATTGTCCTCTAGCCTTTTCCAATCCTCATTATATTTGGCACATTTGTCCCTGAATAGCTTCAACTGACAAAAGGCACAAGAAGAAAAACTCATGAACTCCACTGTTACTTCGCTTGACATCCCGTCCTCCATCCTTTTCTGGAAGTAAGGCTTCACCTTCCTTGAATCCATTTGCACTGAGGGCATATTGTACTTTGTCATTAGCTTGAGATAACAAGTGAATTCCACCCTGATTTCCTTGATCCATTCTACATCTAAATCCACTTTGCTTATTATTTGCTCCAGCCTTTCCTTCCTATTGTCAAAGTCCCCCAGCCATACATCCATCAACCAATGATCATCCCTGCTGAATGCAAGTTCCTTCTCCCATGTGGCTTTTGGCAACTGAAGGATAGCTTCCATCTTAGGGAAGGTGGAGTCATATGTTGCAGGGAAGTCGGTGTAGAGTTTTCTCATTCCTTCCAAAGATTACTGTAGGTCCAAGAACTTGTTGGCTATCTGAATAGCCCAACTAATTCCCATGTTTCCAACGTACAAGACCTATCGGAACCAGCTTTCTGTAGTCTTCTCCAAGTTCTTTCTTCTTTCCATTTTATCAGTATGCTCTTTGGATAGCAACTGGGGCATGGCTGTAGACGTAGTAGGCAAGTCATCCACCGAAGACCATTATTGTATATATTCTATTAAGGCTGCCACTTGCACCTTGAGCTCATCCTTTGAGATCTTATCCTATTTTATCAGATGCACCACCATGGTCACTGACTCTTCAAGGTGCCCTACCTTCTGTTCTTTGGTGGTGGTCCCTAGATCCATGGTGGAGATGTTGTAAGTTATCCCTACCTGACCCACTACAAGTGTTGCTAACTACACGACCCAAGATCTAGAGGCATTCATAGTTACTTTGGATCTAATCTTAGGCCTCTTCTCCTTCCTTGTCATGATTTGAGTTTGAGCTAAGATGGCCTCTAGTTTTTCCCTTGGGTCTTTCAGTACAGGATTTTTTTTCTCAAGCTATTTCTCTAACCATTCTTGCACAACAGTCTTGCCCTTGGGTGATCCATGATCGCCTTCACCCTTCTCCATTAAAGCCTCCATTTATTTATCTTCTGAGGTCCTCCCTCCCCTTTTGGTTGCATCCCCCTTTTCTTCATCAGAGTCCTGGATGAACATGAGGTGCTTGATAGGAAGCCTGGTAGACAGTTGCTACACATGACTTTCTTTTCCTCCTATCTCTTCTTCTTTCTTTCCCTCAACATGCTCAACTTTGAGGCTCTTGAGAACTTGGGTTCCACTCTCAGGTAAATCTTCTCTTAGGCTATCTTTTGGTGGTTGTTCTTCTTTAAGGGGTGACCTTTCTACTTTTGCCTCGGTGTCCCTCAGCTGTCAGGCCAGTTCTTCCTCAAGATCATCATCAAAGGTTTGCATGATGGCCTTACCACTATTATCCGCCTCATCCCCACTCTCAAAAGAGCATGTTCCCTCCTCCTCATAAGCCACCCTATCAATGGTTCGGTGTTTGTACTCCGGGTGTTCATGGTATTCATCGGCTTCCTCCTCAAAGGGCTTCGAGGCTTCTCGCTCTTGTTACTCCCACTCCTCAGAGATTAACATGGTGGCCTCCATAGTCGGTGGCCCTATCTACGGTTGTGAAGTTGTGCAGTAGCAAGGACTTGTACAAGGGCTGCTTGAAGAGTGGGATCCATTAAGATCTAGGAGAGCTCAGGGGGAAGATTTTGCATATGCCTCGAGAGAGCATCTGTCATGGTGGAAGTGGGAATAGGTGTTGCTACTATTTCCAGAGGGATCGATGTGGTTGGTGACATGGCAACAGAGGAAGGGGGAGTAGTTATGGTAGAAGAAGAGTCGATAATTATTACAGACTCAGCCAGAGGCGAAGGGGCAAGATGGATAGAAATTTCCACTGCCAGCGGGGATGTGGCAATCATGGCTAGAGAGGTAGATGGTGCAGCAATAGGGGCAGGGAGAGCCAAGAGGGGTTCCAATTGATACATACCCTTTGCTTCCTCTTCTTGGGTTGAGGGATGTTCTGTGGTGCTCCCCATTCATTTAAGCCTTTTGGAGGGTGAGCCCCCTATTTCTTTTCTTGCATAGACCTTGGGGTCAAGAGACTGCTCCATTTATGTTTCCTTCCTCTTTTTGGACCTGGTGATTGGAGGAGACTTGGAGGTCTCGCCGATTGAAGTGGTGGCAGTGGCATCTTCTATGGTACTGTGCTTGCTTTTCAGCCCTTCATAAGTTAAAATCATTTCCCTCTATTTCAATTGGGCCACTTGCCCATCAACCCACTCTTTGGTGTGAGCCAAGATTGGCTTGGTTATCATATCAAGGTCATCGACCTCCTGCTCATCCCAGTCAATAGTTAGTATTGGTAAATTAGCCACCGTAGGGTACCTGAGATCCATTAAGGTGCTCTTTTCCTCTTGGACTTGATTGGGGATAGGGAAGGGTTGTACCTTTCTTATGAAATACATAGTCATGCACATATAATGCCTTGCTCATACCTCTTTATTGTCTTGAAAATCCACCCAAAAGTCTTCAATGTGATGTAGATGAGTGAACCTGGGTCCTAGTGCCTTTCTTATGTGCCCTTACTAGTCTATTCGCGGTTGGGCTGTGTGTAGGTGAAAGTGGTAGTCTTTTAGCTCTTTCTCAAAATTAGTAGCACATTGGGAGGTTTGTAGTCAGTACATGCCTTGGCCGAGAGTCATGGAATAGGAGATCCCTACTATGTGCTTGTTACTGAAGATCGCCTATATGTGTAGGAGTTATCAGGAAAGCTCCAGAAGGATGATCCTATCATTGGGGCATCGAGACAACTTGTTCGGCCTTTCGGTGAAGCCTTGGGCATAGATGTAAGTGAACTTCAAATATTGGATGAAGAGGAAGGCATACTGCTTCAAGAGTTCCTTGTCACTGTGGGAGACCCTCCTCTCAAAGTCCCCGACAATCACTCTGATAATATGGCCGATGAAGGTGTCATTTACTTTGTAGTATTCCCTCTTGATGTTTTGGTACTGGAGCTGTGGGTACCTATCATAGGCCTTGATTTTCTAACCCTGATCTTGATTGGGTGCTACAAACAACCCATTGTACTACCTCTAATCTACCAAGGAATAGACAAGATAGGAAGTCATATAGAACTTGGAGTTCTTCTTTACACTGATGAACTGCTCATGGAAGCAGTTGCTTATGATTCCTCCCCAATAAAATGAAGTCTTTGTGGTGAAGTCCTCATTCCCTCAGAGAATTTGCTCAACGAAGTACACCATCCATTCCTGGAAGAAGGCTGTTGTAGGAAGACCCATGACTTGGCTTAACATTGTGACTAAGTCATGGTAATCTTCATAGAAATCACTGCCGAAGAGTTTGTGAGGAACCTTCGCAGTGTTTCCCCTCTTTTCCTTGAGCCAATGCTGATTTATCAACCTTTTACATCCTACTAGATTATCATCCCACACTGCCTGACATTCATCTATGGTGGGGACCTCCATCTCTTGAAAAGTGGGGATGTGGAAAGTCTTCGTGATCCCTTCAGCCAACATGTCGGCGAGGACGTTGCCCTCTCTATCAATGATTGTCCTTGTGTCAGGTTGATATGCCTCTCGACAAGCCATGACCAACTCGGGGGCCACGAGGGATGGAGGGAACCCAGCGGCCTTTGCAATTTCTCTTTACCTTATCAGTCTTGCATTTTTGGTCATAGGATTGACCCTAACCCTTTGCATGAATTCGTCAATATTGACATGGCCAATATTGGTATCTGTAATTTCCTTCCAATCTATGGTGACCTTCGAGTGTAGAGGTTGACCCTGGAATTGGTATTTCATTTGGTCCTTGTCTTCCTTTCCTCGAGGAGTTTTGCCTGACTTCTTTCCTTTGTCCTTTTCGATGGCTGCCCCCGAAGATCCTGTACCCGATTCTATATATTCTGCAAGCAAAAAATGTAGTAAGTGCAGTTGGCCATGAAAATATTCATATTAGCCGAAATCCATTTTAAATAATCCATCAAGCATAACATGATACTTTATCTCTCGACGTCATTGGTCTTTTGGTTGAGGGTTTTGGTGTTAATGTAATTAATTAATTAATTATTACACTAGCATATGTTAACTTAGGTCTTGCATTTAATTAATTAAGTCCTAGGTTGCATTATTAGATAAATCATTTAATAAATGGGGTATTATTCCCTTCCTTATTTGGTGGGATAAGATTCCTTCTAGAAGATAAGTTGTCCTTCTAGAACTTATCTCAACATTAAATAATCATCTAGATAAGGTTCACATGTTGTCACATGTTATTAGATCATGACACATGACAACATCTCTTGCATCTTAGGTTTTCCTTCTTGCCTATATATTCAGGCATTTTGTACATTTGTAATTATGCCATATTCAATTTGTCATCCTTGCATCTTAATGATAGCATGATTTTTCTACCATTTCTCTCTTGTGGAAGTTTTTGTCTTGTAGGTGATTTTGGGGGGTTTGAAGAGTTCACCTAAACTCCTACATGGTATCAAAGCTTCAGTGCTACAGACTTCTTCTCAAATATGAGAGATCATTTTTTGGCATGAAAGTCTTATTGAATGCAAGCAGCCATTTTTATTTTTTGCTTCATAAATCTAGCTTCCACTTAGTTCCAAGAAATATAATTTTTGGGTTTTGTAGCCAGGGTCAAAATCTAAACTGGGTATCTTTTAGATTTTTTATATCTTGTACGGATGTAGAGAAAATCACTAAACAAAAATTGGCACACGTCATTTTCATTTGGCTGAAGTTTTTTTAAAAAATATTTTTTAATTTTCTGCTTCCTGGATCAAAAAAATATTTCTGGGTTTTGTTCTTAGCTTCAAAATATTTTTGGGTTTTTTTTTTTGTCCACACATTATGAAAGGATTTTGTAGAAATCAAATCAAACGATTTTTTTTGGCTAGAATACCTATTTCCTGCAAACTAAATTCAATTTTTTGAAAAAATCATAACTTTTGGCCATGGTATTGAAAATTGACAATCGAGATACTGTCGGAAAGGGAATTTCATCTACTTTCCATTGGTGGCATCTATTCTATGAATTTTTTCTCACAGAAAATTGTATAGTCAGCTGAAGTCAATTCTCCACTTTGGACTCAACGACCAATATTTTTGCATCAGATTGCCGAAACTCAGGAATTCTAGTGGCATTCGAAAGATATTTCAAATTTTTTTCATCAGTCCAGATTCCTTGATCAGTTTCAGCTCCAAGTAATTTTGCATTGATTTTTTCAGTTTGGTGCATTTGTTCAATAACTTGGACATCCTGAAGCTTGGAAAAATATTTTTTGACCTAGGTAGTATCACTTTAGTTGCATATCATCTTTGGAAGTCTTATATTTTTTATTGAAGGTCAGTGTCTTTGTATTTTTTTGGAGAAATTTTATTACGGGGCTTGCATATACTCCTTTGGTTATGTTGCACAAGGGTAACTATCAACAATGGAGAGATGGGATCTGCCACCATTTATCGCCTCATCTGTTTGGTATAGTTCCCCATCCAAGTGAAGGTATTCATGAACTTGCTTGGAGTTGTAGCAAATACTCCATGAATGTCATGCTTTAGATCACATACCACATGATGATATTATTGTGCAAGAGGTTGATTGCCTTGATCTTTCCGAAGAGGTTGAAAAGGTTCCCTCAGATGTTTTTTCTACATTAGAGACTATTGATATCCCTTCATATTCAATGATTCCTTGTCCAGAGTCATTGATTGAGGCTTCCACTATTAGCATCCATCATGACACATTCAGTTTTCCAGACTTGCAATCTCAGGATGTCTTCATTTCAGGTATCACTAACATGGCTACTTCTATAGGTTTGGAGGACACTCTTGAGGGGATATCACTCTATTCAAAGATTTCATTTCTGAGACTTCTTCCTTGTCATTCCATTCAGGACATAAGGTTTCTTCAGCATCTACCATTGGATTTTCTTCAAATTTATTTCAATGGTTTTGAGGACACTTCATTCAAGGGAGGCAATCAATTTTGTATCATATCCATCTATTTTGATCACATTTTTTTGCATTTTCATCTCTTTTTTGGAGAGGGGTTTTCTTCTTATTGGGTTTTCCCCTTTTCTCTGGTTGTGGGAGATTTTTTGTATCTTCATGTACATGGGTACCTAACATGGCCTTGTAGTCGAGAGCCATCATCATCTTCCATAATCATTGCATTTTCCTCCCTAAGTTGAACTTATGGGGGGATGTTAATGTAATTAATTAATTAATTATTACACTAGCATATGTTAACTTAGGTCTTGCATTTAATTAATTAAGTCCTAGGTTGCATTATTAGATAAATCATTTAATAAATAGGGTATTATTCCCTTTCTTATTTGGTGGGATAAGATTCCTTCTAGAAGATGAGTTGTCCTTCTAGAACTTATCTCAACATTAAATAATCATCTAGATAAGGTTCACATGTTGTCACATGTTATTAGATCATGACACATGGCAACATCTCTTGCATCTTAGGTTTTCCTTCTTGCCTATATATTCAGTCATTTTGTACAATTGTAATTATGTCATATTCAATTTGGCATCCTTGCATCTTAATGATAGCATGATTTTTCTACCATTTCTCTTTTGTAGAAGTTTTTGTCTTGCAGGTGATTCTGGGGGGTTTGAGGAGTTCACCTAAGCTCCTACATTTGGGACAGCGCGGGCCAGGAAGGCCAGTCTTCCCTGGCAGGAATGTCGCTTTGAAAAGGCAAATAGGGCGGAGGGCTCCTAGAGATTCTCTTCGGTTGAATTTTGATAATTTGAAAGGTTCGCAATAAAGAAGACCAAGATTAAGCATGTGGGTGGAGATCAGATTCCGAATTGGGCTTATTTGGGTCAATTTAGGAGCATCCAAGGGTATCAGGTTAGAAAGCTATCAGGAATTGGTTGTTTGAGACAACAAATCAAAAATGGAATTCCGAAGACAGAATTCCAGGGTCCAGGGTTTGGAGGGCTGCAGGGCAGTCAGAAGATTACAAATTTCTGCTTGAGTGCTCAGGCATGAGGCACCGGGAAGCCGTTCATCCCTCGTCATTCAGAATGGCCATTGCTGGGTGGAAGTCCAAAAAGGGTGACCTGGTGGATCAAACCCGGTGTCATGGTTGGACGAAAGATTTTGATGCTCACCGGCGAGAGGTTTGCATTTTCGTCAAGAGGTCTAGGTGACCTATGAATGTCTCGCCGATTGTCAAGATGCATACTAGACCTAGAGTGGGCGTCCACCATTAGATTTTCTCACCACGCATTCGCGGAAATGGGAAAGCTAGAGTCCGATGGTTCGAAGGCCAGGGAGGATTTCTGTTTTTTTTCTTTTTTTTGAAATGGCAGTTGTGGGATAGAGTTCTGGAGGGTAGAGCCCGGCACGGTCAAGGTCATTCAAGGTTCAATAGAATTTTCCAAATGGCGAAAGGAAGCCCAGGACTCAGGCGGAAGAAGGATGTCATGTACTCGCCAAAAGAAAATGATATCGTCTTGATGTCCTGATGAAGGAATCATGTCTTGCCAAAGATGATGGGTCTCAGGGTGGTGTAGAGGGAGCCATTGGTATAAGATTCAAAGTCAGGGAGAGGTCTCACCAACCGGGAAATGTCATGGTGATGGAAGAGCTCGGGAGAAAAAAGTGCTCTCGCTAAGAGGTCATGCCAAAAGGGAAAGGCCTCGACGATCATCAGGAACAAAGTTCATCGGTGGGAGGTTTGTGCCCTCGATGAGAGGTCTCACCAACTTCCACATGTCCTACTGAATAGGAAAATTAGCAGGAGGTTGATCTTCGACAAGATGTCTCGGTAACATCTAAATGTCTTGCCAACTGAGCATGTTGGCAGGAAAACTCTTTGGCAGGGAGATGTTTTGCCGACCAGGCAATGTTATGCCAACAGAGGGGGTCTTCAGCATAAGTTTTCAGGTTTTGGAAAGGTCTTGGTGACAAATAAATGTCTCCATTTCAGGTCACTTGACAAAAGCAGGGCCCGCTCGGTGAAAGGTCATGCCAAATCAAGGAGATCTCACCGATGGAGAACAAGGGGTGGAATCCTGGGAGCCTGATCCTGACAAACCTAGAAGTCATTTTGACATCTTGCTTTTCTAAGTCCTCGCCGGCAAAGGGAGCATCCGGGCCCAAGGATCATGAATGCCCCTATGAAGAACGACCATGTGGAGGTAAAGCTCTGAAGTGGTTATGAGGGTGTTGCATTAGTTTTCTGAATTTTTGAGGACATGGGTTTTGTTTGTCGTGTCACATTTTACCATCCATATGTCCTCTTGATGATTATTGTTCATTTTAAACCTTATAAAATCATGAAAACAATGCTCGGGAGGGTGAACAGAATACCCACCTTGAACACTCGATGAGGGGAGGTGCAGGATCCACCAGCGATCAGTTAAGCAAAGGCAATGGACAATGATCGACGGAGGTTTCAAAGACGGCGAACTCTTCTAGCAAGCTCTGATTATTCTCTATAGCACTATCAAGTGAAAATGATAGGCTTGAGTTGGTCTTTTATACCCCTAACCACCATTAATGGCCTCATTGAATGCAGGTATGACAAAACAAAGATTGGTGAATTTGAATTCACTGATGGCGGTGGGAGACCTGGGGTCCGGAGACTGGGAAGACACAAGATAGCGGCCATTTGACAAGTTTCACTCAAAAATCCTTGGTGGCGAAGGGGAGGTTACGGCCTAAAGGGCAGAGTTTCGCCAGGGGTCCATCATTCGGGATGGAAAAACCATCACAGAATTTTGGACTTGGAATTCTGAGAGTTCGGGCTTGGAATGCTCAAAGGTAGTCATAGTTCTCCCGCAAAACACTTTAGTCAGTGAAGATAGAGCTGGGACCTGAGGTCTGGGAGGATGGAAACCATCTGCCATTGAGGATAGTGGGCTCAATAGGGAAACCCGGCCAGGGAAACCTGAGAGGGTGGGCCCGACTAGGTCCAAGGCCGCTGGCAGAAGCAAACTGCCACATAAACCCCAGAAAGTGCCAAAACTCAACAAAACAAGCCAAGGGGAAGCACGGTCAAATTATGATGAAACATTTGAAAGTTTATTGACCATTAGGGGCACAAAAAATGGGCATGCAAAATGAAGTGGTGACAAAATGACCCGGCAAGGGAAAGAAAAGAGGGTCCCCATTTTGAACGGGGCGTGTGTGTCGAGGGCACAATAGGTTCGACGACTCTTAGAGTAGGAGGTGGGTGTTCAATGGATTCAGGAGATGTGATGGTAGGAGATGGGAGCTCAGTGGATTCAAAGGATGTGATGGTTTCAATGGTTTGAGTGGTGGTAGGGGTGGTATCATCAATGATAGGTGTTGGCTGGAGAAGGGTCTCATCAGCAATGATCATGGATGATGGGTTGGGATGGCATGATTCCATGACTTTGAGGTGTGGAGTGGGAGATGTCTTCTTTGTTATAATTCCTTGGAGAACTTATAGAGTGAGAAACTTGAATACTATAGGCTGAGATGGTGTGGTAGGAGTGGATGAGGGATTATTGATTAGTGGGGGATTAGGACTAGGGATTGGGGGACTAGGATTAGATGGGGGAATGGTATTGGATGTAGGACTAGGAATAGATAGGGGATTAAGATTAGATGAAGGGTTAAGATAGGGGTATTGGAATGGTGAATTAGGACACGAGGATGTGGGTAGTGGATTGTAGTAAGGGAATTGGGATGGTGGATTAGGATGGAAATATTGAGATGGCGGATTGATATAGGGTGGTGCGGATGCTAGATTAGGGTGAGAAGATTGGTATGGAAGATTAGGGTAGGGGGTATATGCAGATGAAGGATTGGGATAAGAGGATAAGGATGGGGGATTAAGCTAAGAGGATGTTGTAGATGAAGGATATGATGGGCACAATGGATATCCCTTGTCAAAGGTAGCATAAGGAGCATGATTAGGCATGGATGAAGACATAACGGGGTAACTCCAAGGGGTGATTGAATTTTGGAAAGTGGTTGGAGAAAGCTTACTAGCAATGATAGTGTCAAGGGAACCTATGTCACATTCTTCTTGATCAGCAAGACTTTCGTTATCATTGTCGACGTAATTAGGGTTTCCCTTGACCACTATTGATGGAGGATGAGAATTAATGATCATGAAAAGATAAAGAGGATGGATCGAAGATTTTGGTTTGGAATGGACTAAATCTCAAATTAGGATTTAGGGTAAGCTCGGATTAGGATTGGATTAAAGCTTAGATTAGGATGATTGGATGATGTGATGGGATTGCTTCTAATGATTAGATTTGATTATCAAAGGATGATTATGACACCAAATTTTCTTCAAGATGGAAGTAGATTCATTGGGTCAAAGGTGATTGGATAGGGATGTGATTGGATTGGATTAATTGATGATTGATAAGATTGAATGATGGATTGGATAGGATGATGGAAGGGATTCTAAACCCTATTCAAAGATTACCCTAGGTGACTTAGGATACTGATTGATCAGATTAAAGGATGAATGGACGATTGCAGCATTAGATCCACTTTGAGATTGAAAAAGGATTGATTGGGCTGATGATTATGATTAACTTAGGATAGATGACAGTTCTAAGTGGATGTTGATGATGATGATCAGATCAGATACTTAGGTTAATTTGGATAATAACATGAGATGAAGTTCAGGGGATTTGGATGGGGAAAACGATGAATTTATTGGAGAAATGGATGATAGAAATGCATGAATGAATATTCAAAATGAGTAGAAGATTGATCGAAACAGATGAACGACTACTCAGAATGAGTAACAAATGAATGATTATCAAAATGAGAAGATGAACGTTTGGAATGGATGAACAATTATTCAAAATGAGTGAATGGTTGATTGGGATTGTTGAGGAGGGAAGGTATGGCTCCAGAGAAGGGTGGGTATGGTTGTCTAGAGGGGATGCCCTAGTATCACAAGGGAAGGTTTATGATGGAAGATTGAGAGAGAATGGTAGGGTATGCCCCCCTCAAGAAGGTAGATGGGGAAGAAAAATGGGCCCCAAGTAACTTCTCAAAAGTATGAAGTGGTATATGTCATTGGAAAGAGCACAAAAAAATGAGAAGATTGGCTCTTGAATGGAGGAAAATGAGCAAATAGTGTGCAAATGTCAAGACATATATGGTTGTCTATGAGGGAAAATCCGGCTGTGTAGGTCAAATATGACTGAGTATGAGGGAAAATTTGGCTGAGTATGAGGGAAAATTTGGTTGAGTGAGGGTAAATTTGGCTGAGTACGAGGGAAAATCCATCTAAGTATGAGGGAAAATCCACTTGAGTGAGGGAAAATTCAGTTGAGTATGAGGGAAAATTCGACTAAGTGAGGGAAAATCCAGTTGAGTATGAGGGAAAATCTGGCTAAGTATGAGGGAAAATCTGCCCAAGGCAAAAAAGTTGATCAAATTTTGTTAAAACAGGCCTAAAAAGGGGTGGGTCAAAGGTCAGGTCCACTCCTAGATGGGTCAAGTCTGCCTGAGGAGGGAAAATTCACCTGTGTAGAGGTCAGGTCTACCCAAGGAGCAACAGTTGGTTAGATTTTGTTAAAACAGGCCTAAAAAGGGGTTGGTCATAGGTCAGGTCCACCATGGAGGGAAAATTCACCTGTGTAGAGGTCAGGTCCACCCAAGGAGAAAAATTTGGTCAAATTTTGTTAAAATAGGCCTAAAAAGGGGTGGGTCATAGGTTAGGTCCACCACTAGAATGGGTCAGGTTTGCCCAAGGAGGGAAAATTCTTGTGCAGAGGTCAAGTCCATCCAAGGAGCAAAAGTTGGTCAAATTTTGTTAAAATAGGCCTGAAAAGGGGTGGGTCATAGGTCAGGTCTGCCCCTGGAATGGGTCAGGTCTACCCAAGGATGGAAAATTCTCCTATACAGAGGTCAGGTCCGCCCAAGGAGCAAAATTTTGTGAAATTTTGCTGAAACATGCCTGAAAAGGAGTGGGTCATAGGTCAGGTCTGCCCTTGGAATGGGTTAGGTCCACCTAAGGAGGGAAAATTCACCTGTGCAGAGGTTAGGTTCACCCAAGGAATAGGTTTAAACTTGAGTTTTGACAAAAAAAACTAAGGTAAAGGACTCAAAACACAAAAAAACATCAATAAAAAGGATATGGCTAAGTGAAATGAATTAGAAAATCACTTGTTTCACACAATGAAAACAATTCAGACAACACAAACCTAATTCTAGTAGAAAGGTTATAGTCGACAAAGTCTTCTAATCTAGGATGAACATGGTTACTAAGGAGTCCTCAATATACACCCAATACATGAGATCCAAACTATGAACACCAACCTGTTACAAGCGTGAGTTGGGAACCTAAAAGGCTTAGATCAACTCTTCACGCCATCCCGATGCTTCACCAATTACATGGTTGGATTGAGGTACAACTTTCGCTCTCCCCCCTTTATATACCTTGCCAATACACATGGTTGGAATCATCCCTTCAGGTGATGAAATCCCCAAGTAGGTCCTGCTAAGAAAAATAAAAAAGGTGGACTCAAAGGATTTGGTAAGCTATGATTTCTCATCACCTAGGATCGCCGAATGGTTCAAGGGGATTCAATACGTCAAATATCTCACCCAAAAAATGGTAAAAAAGGTTGATTGACACCTCCTAGTTAAACTATGTTCCTAAATTAGGGATTAGAAACCCTTAAAACAACCAAAAAGATTACTAACAAGTGAAATTTTACCTTTTGGAAAAAGCTATCTAGGGTAAATCCAGCCGAGTAGAGGTCAGGTTTGACTGTCTACAGGGAAAATCTAGCTGACTACAGGTTAGGTCCGCCCCTCCATGATTTTTTTTTAAAAACAATTTTTGAGGTTTGTGTAGGGTAGGTCAGCCCCTAGGCAAGGTCAGCTCTGCCTATGGAGGGTGAGTTTGCTTGTTCGTTATGTCAAGTCCGCCCCTCTGTAAAATTTTTGCCAAAAACAATTTATGAGGTCTGTGGAGGGCAGGTCCACCCCTAGGAAAGGTCAAGTCCACTTGTTTGTCAGGTCAGGTCTGCTCCTATAGGTTGGGTCCACCCTAGGAAGGTCAAATCTGCCCCTCTGTAACCTATACCTGCAAAAAGTTAAAAATTTGTAAATGTGAAAGCAAGAGACCCATTTGTGGGTCCCGCCAGGCATGCCAGAAATGTGATAGGGAAAATTTTAGTGCTAGAATATGAGTAGCAAACAAAGAGTACAAAATAACAATAAAAACGCTCTACACCTCAAGATTAGCCTAGTTGGATTCAATACAAAATAAAATGGAACCTTTTACCTTGTCTCGAATGGATCTTTTGGTTGGCCCTTCGATCTTTGGTGTTGTATGCTCCTTGGATGGCAAGAGATGCAAGCTAGATGATGATATGAGGATAGAAAGATGAGTGGAAATGGATGCAAGCATGAAAAATTGCTAAGTATGGATTGAGCAAAAAATTTGCAAGAGTTTGGCTACTATGAATGATCTCTCCCACAATGAGAGAAAAGAGGGGGTATTTATAGAGAATTTGGAATTCTATAGGGAAATGGATGGTCAAGATTGAGCCACCAATATCAAGATGTAGGACTAAGGTGAGTTGAGAACTCACGAGCCCTCACATCTTGACATGTGGCATGTGAATTGGCCTAAAGAGGGTGAGGTGTATATGACATGGAGATAGAACATAGTACCTTGGGATTGGGATAAGATCTCCTCATAAAGGAGGTCCTTGTCCCCATGTGGGTGAGAGGACATGTGAGGAATTAAAAATTCCTCAAATATCCACATCGAGATGAGAAAAAGAATTTAAAATTATTTCAAATGCATTGGGGGATTAAATGTGAATTAAAAATTCACCCGGGGAATGGAGTTCCTTGTCCAAAAAGAGAAAAAATTTAATAGGGTTGACTCAATTAAGTGATTAAGTTTGTGCAAGTACTTGATTAAACAAATTAATGACATATTAAAAGAGGGTTAGATTTCACATGTGACTTGATGTGACAAATCAAATATCACATGGGGAAGACAAAAAGGAATTTAATATTCCTTGGAAGGATAAAAAGAATTAAAAATTCCTTGAGAGATTGATTAGGCTCACTAATGAAGGATTAAATTCAAACTTGCAAAATTTGGAGGATGATTAAGCATGTGCACATCCCTAACGATAAGATTAGAAGATGGATTAGGATTAAGAATGGGATGTGACATGAAGGGAATTAAATAAATGCCATATTTATTTAATTCAATTGATGAAAAGAAGGAAGATATTTAATTATTTAACTAGATACCTTAGGGATTAATTAAATAATAGTGATATTATTTAATTAATGCAGATAAGGGAATGCTTAGATGAAAGGGGATAAATTTGGACAAATTAAGTGTCCAAATTTAGGTTTCTATAGATACAAATACTATGTTTTCTATTCTTGCATTGATAAGAGATCTAATATATTTTAGATGAAAGAAATACCAAATTTTATATCAATCACTACCAATTTTTTATGCAAATGAATGTTAGAAACTTGATCAAACTAGGACATAAAAGAGGGAAATCTATCATTTTATAAAATTTAATATTGCTCTTAACATTATGGTGTGCTACATGTTGAGGACTAGAGTGTCTAAGGGTGCTAGGGTGGAATTAGGATATAGTTGGTTTTGAATCTTTATAGGGAGTTTAGACATGATTTCTTGAGTTTCAGACTCATGTGGGGTCATTTTGTGTTCATTAAGGATGTTAAAATCATTTAAAGATAGTCCTAAATATACAAAGGCTATGAGCACTATAATGCGTGCAAAAAGCATAAGATGTAGTTGCAAAGGAGGCAATTTCTAATCTTACAACAACCATGCTAGTTATGATCACTTCACAATACCAAATAGAATTTTACTACATTGACACAGTCTTTATTCCATGTGATCATTAGAGTTAAATCTAATAGTATTAGAATGATTTGACCTTTTGACATCTCATTTTTTTAAGATGGTCTAATTTCCCATTTAGTTAGCATAGTCCTTTACATTTGTGTATGTAGTTAGAGCACTTTTTATATTTGTCCACATATAAGTAGAGTGTACTCATTGATCCATCAATTTTGTTAGATGTTTACTCTACATAATTATAATAGGTGGAATCTCTTACTTTGCTCTCTTTCTCTTACCTTTATTTTTTGAAAATAGCTTCTACATAACTAAATTTTAATTCATAATTATCTCAAATTTTGTGATGGATTCTACTCATTGTATGCTTCTCATTATTTTGTGAGTTTTAATGGAGTGTCAAAGATAGGAAAATTTAAAAGTGGTCTATTACTTTATATGGACTAGATATCCTTTGATCATTTGTAAAATATTTAAATTCCCAAAAGGTTTTTATAAACATTTTTAGTAATTACAAGAAACTAGATATTAGAGATAGAGGCAAGTGAGATACAATAGTCTATAAAGTGTCAAATTGTTCTTGTGAAGTACAAGGTTGCTTTCACATAAAGATCACTTTTGTATTTGTGGAGATCAATTATGTAGATGTGGACCTAAACTAGAACTATAGAAAATTAAATTTATAAATAAGAAAGCTTCCTTTGATTCAAAAGTACAAAAAATTGACATTATTTTTGACATTTGTGACAATATTTTTCATCACTAAAATTCAGTGAAAATTATTTTCAATTTAATTTTAGTATTTTCTTATGTTTGTATCATTCTATCTCTAATATCTAGTTTCTTGTGAAGTACAAGGTTGCTTTCACATAAAGATCACTTTTGTATTTGTGGAGATCAATTATGTAGATGTGGACCTAAACTAGAACTATAGACAATTAAATTTATAAATAAGAAAGCTTCCTTTGATTCAAAAGTACAAAAAATTGACATTATTTTTGACATTTGTGAAAATATTTTTCATCACTAAAATTCAATGAAAATTATTTTCAATTTAATTTTAGTATTTCCTTATGTTTGTATCATCAATCAGCCCTAACTCTATTAATTAAATTAATTATTACTATAATACTAACATTTATTTAACTGATTTAGATACAATAAAAAACTTACAATATTATGTTTTATTATTACTTTTTAAACACATATATTTTATTTATTATTTACTATAATATAAGATAAAAATAAAAAAGAAGAAATTTAGAGGGCACGCCTAAAATTATTGTGATAGTTTATATCATCTATAATATATACCATTATTATGATAGTCCCACTACATTTTTTGTGCATATATATTCATTCTATTATCTTCCACATGCTTCCAAGTACCAAATGGCTCCCCTTGTCACATAATTTTCCTTTTTTTTGAACTGTCACTTTTTATCACCACTATCTCCCTCTTCTCTCTTCCACATTCATTCCTTATATGATTCCACATGGTCCCACTACCTTCCTTGTGACAACATTTTTCATCATTAAAATTCAATGAAAATTTATTTTTAATTTATTTTTGCTTCTACTTATATTTGTAGCATCAATCAACCCTAACTCTATTAGTTAAATTTATTACTCCTTCAAGGCTAACATTGCATAAAGGAGGGGTAAAATTATTATTAAAATAAGAAGTAAAAAGCAAGGGCATTACATGGCCCTATCAAGATCCACCAAGTGATCCAATTAGTGAGACAAATCTAGGGGTAATTGACCCTAGTCTACCAAATTCCAATCATGAATATGATTAGAAGCCCATTTAGCCAGACAATTAGCAACAATGCTCCATTCTCTATGAATATGAGTAAAAGTAACAAACTACAACAAAGCACAGAGATTAAGAATCTGCTTAATAATAAATCCACATTCCAACTAACATCCTCCAAATGCCACCTATTGAACAAGTTTACTACAACCTAAGAATCAAACTCACATATGATCTTGCACCACCCAAATTGACATCCACTCTCCACAACTAATAAAATGGCTTAATCATTCATTAAATTATTAGTGTGAAGACCTTTATACACAAAGAAGATAAACTAAACATGTCTAGAGTTGTCCTGACCAACACCACCAATACCAACATGACCTGGGTTTCCACAAAAAGAGCCATCCATGTTGATTTTAAATACTCCTTGAGGGGGGTCAAACCATCTCCCCTTCCCATTCACCTTTGGAAAAGGATGTCTACATCTATTACACATGATTTGTCATTGTGGAGGAGGAAAATGAAGATGATTACAACAACCAACTTCACAAAGATCCACTAAAGTACTCAAATCACACTTAGTTGCAACAGTCTCTCCCACAAAATGTAAAATTTTCCACCACAAGTGAGGGGCCCCCAACATAACATCCTAAAAAATACAATGATTCCTCTCCATCCATTTGAAGGTTCCAAATAATAAAGGATGGGCCAAGAGCCCAAGCATCTTGAAGGAAGGAAATAGAAATAGGGGCCCTACCGCATCGATCCACAAAATTAGCTATTGAAAAAACATGCCAACGAGGAATATTCCACACCCTTCACCAAAAATTTCTAAATCTCCCTAGTATAGGAACATTGGAAAAGAGATGGGAGACACTCTCCTCACAATTACAACACAAAAAACAAATTGAAGGTCCTTGGAAACCCTGCTTGTGTAGGTTATCACGAGTAAGACATCGGTTTTGAGCCAATAACTACATGAAAAAATTACACTTGGGCCATGACAACTCGTGCCAAAATTGCTTTCACCAAGGGACCTCACCATCCCCAAATAATTGCCTACCAAGTTGCTTATAACCAACAAACACAAAGTACTTCCCAAAAAAATTAGAACCATCCTAAGCTAGGATATCAAGTCCCCTCAAAGAATTACAAGCACGAGAAGCCAGAAGTTGAGCTAACTCCTACCTATCCTCCCTAGATCCCCTAGGTGGCCACTCAGAAGTATGCTTCAAACTAAAGCTTACAAATGAACCACTATGTTGTGCAAACTTATAATGTGCAACAGTGTCCCAAATAGCTGCAGTAAAAACACCAAAAAGGGACTGTAGATGAGGAAAAGAAGAAAGAATAGATGGGTGACCATCCCAATAATATAACCAAAACAAAGCCTGCGATCCTGAATAACAAATCCAAAAAAGTGTCTGCTTAATCAAATTTTCCCCCACTTTCAAAGTCTACCAAATCATAGAACCACTCCCCTCCAGAGGAAAGCAAGGAACCTTAATAGAAGGAACATTCTTAAGATATTTATGATTAAAATTCAAGCCCATAACTGGTTTTGATTTGTACACCAATGCCAGTAAAGCTTAGTAGCAAGAAATTTCCTATTCAAAATAGTAGAATGTAAACCAAGACCACCCTCTTGCTTTGGTCTACACAAAGATTCCCACTTAACAAGGTTCCACTTAGTAGACTTAAAGTTTCCACTTCAAAGAAATTAATGTGAGAGAGCATCAAATTCCTTAAGGAAATACATAGGAGTCGGTTGAACAAAGAATTTTTAGATGGGCAGGGCCTAGATGACTAACTTCAAAAGAGTCACTCTAGCTGTCATAGAAAACCATCGATGAGTCCAATGAGTAACCTTCCACCTCAGCTTATCAAGCAACAACTACCAGTAGGATCTTGGCTGCCAACCAATATCAAGAGGAATACTCAAATAGACAAAGGGAAGAGATCCGATTTGAAACCACAAAATAGCTATAATCTGCCATAGAGGACTTTTGCTCATTAATTTTTTGACTCGAAGCAACAAGGTAGATATCCAAATCTTGCCTAAAAGATTCAGCTTCTTGAATGTGAGCCATCCCCATGAGAAAAGTGTCATCCAAAAACTAGAGGTGACAGAGCATTGGCAAACCCAAACCCCACTACCAGCCTTGTATCAAGCCCTAAGAAACCTAAAGTTTAAGAAACCATCCTATCCCCTCCACCATAATAATAATAAAGTAAAAAGAGAGCAAATCCCCTTGATGAAGGCCCCTAGAAGCACTAAAAAGCTCTAAAAGTTCACCATTCACAATAACCAAGAAAGATGAAGAAGTCACACAACTCATAGTCCAACTCACCCAATTAGAAGAAAAACCAAATGCCAACAAAATATTTTGAAGAAAACTCCATTTAACTCTGTCATAGGCTAGGCTTTGGCCATATCTAACTTGAAAAACATAGCCCTGTCCTTAGAGGTTGCTATAGAATGAATGAACTCAAAGGAAACCACCACCCCATCTAGAATTTGACAACCTGCCACAAATCCTCCTTGCTCCTCAAAAATAACAATAGGTAGACAAGGTTTAAGTCTCTCAACAATAAATTTTGTAATAATCTTATACACCACATTATAGAGTGCAATAGGTCTAAAGAATTCAAGCCTATCAACACCTTCATTTTTTTAGGGATGAGAACTAGAAAAGTAGCATTCAGGTCATGAAGCATCTGCTTACAATGAAAAGACTCTTGGACAACCTCTAGCAAATCTAGCTTCACAATATCCCAAAACTCCTAGAAAAAATCAATAGGGAAGCCATCACAGCCAAGAGCTTTCCCTTTGTTCATCCCAAACACAACTTCCTCTACTTCAGATAGAGAAATTAGATGAGTAAGAGAAGCATTCAAATCATTTGAAATCAAAGACATAATGCAAGCAAGGATCATATTCTCATCAGCCTTAGCAGGAAGTGACTCCTTAGTAAACAGAGTAGAGTAAAACTAACGAGCCTCTCTAGACAAAGCCTATTGCAAAGAAATCGAGTGACCCTCAGAAGTAACAAGAGAAGCAATATAACAATTATTCTACCTAGCTTGCACAGAATGATGGAAAAAAGCAATATTCCTGTCGCCCTCTTGAAGCCAGTCAATTCTAGCTTTCTGTTTACAGAAAATCTCCTCATGAAGCTCTCACTCCTCTACCAATTTTATAGCCTGGGACTCAACATGAGCAAGAGCTTCTGAAAATCTGTAATCATAAATTTGGTGAGTAATAATAGCAAGACGATCTTGCACTTCCCTTTTTTTGGCCCCATTCTTCACACAACTACTTTATTGTGACAATCCCACTCTTTAATCCATTCTTCACATGCCTCTACTTTATTATGATGGTTTTCCTCACATGAATACCTACTTTATTGTGACAATTTCACTTTCCAATCCATTCTTCACATGTCTAATTTATTTTAATAATACTATTTTCCAATCAACTTTCCAATCAGGACTCTATTGTGTGGTCCCATTCTCCAATTTGTTCTTCATAGGACTTTATTATTAAGATCTCATTATCCTATTATACACTCCATTTGATAGCTCCACTTGTCACATCAATTCAAAGATATCAGTTATCATCATCACAGCCTCCCTCTTCTCTCTCCTACATGCTTTCCTGAATGACTCTATGTTTCTTCCACTTGATCTTGTTGTCTTCCATTCCCTTTCCTTGACAAAATAGGTGTTTCTTCCACAAGGTTTCAAATCCAAATCATAGCCACTCACTCCACAAGCTTCCTCTTCCTTTAAATACTACCTTGCCTTAGCTCAAAACATGTTTAGCTCTTTCCCTCACTCAAAACAGAGCCCTCTTCCAACCTATTTTCTTTTGCTTTCTCTCATTACTTCTTTGTGTTCAATTAATTCTAATACCATGGCATCTACTTCTTCCACTGTATTTAATGAAATTGCACCATCTGCATCTACTTTAGGCACAACCTCAACACACATCCAGAAGTTGTCTTTCAATGTATTCATTAATCATTGGAGACAAGATGTCAAATAGACGTTAGCCAACATAATCTATAATGTCCTTTGTGAGATGAAGGTGAAAGCCTTTTTAAATTTAGAGGAGTTGGAATATGGCGATTTCTTACCTACAACAATAGAAGCAACAATCCATGGTGCTACCCTTTATATAGCAATATTTTCAAAGGGCTATGCAAAATCACCTTGGTATTTGGCAGAGCTCTCATGTATGCTTAAAAGTGGTGCCAAAATTGTTCCCAATTTCTACTCTATAGAGCCTACTGATCTTAGACATGTTGCTAAAGGAGTAGGAGTGCATATTGGTACCTTTGAGACACATAGAAAGAAAATAAAATAAAGCCCAACTAAGCTTCAAGAGTGGGAAGATGCATTGTACAAGGTCTCATTTTATAGTGGCAAAATCATTAAAAATAATGAGCAAGTAGCACACATTCAACCTCCCTATCTTGACAAATATATTTTTTTTAAATATTTATGTACAATATAACTTTAAATTCTTGTTAGAAGTTTAATTTTTCAATGTTTTTACTTGTTTAGTGATGAAATGAGGTTGTTGAAGAATATTGTGAATAATATATTGAAAGAAGTATGCAATGTACCACTAATAGTTGCAAAACATCCAGTAGGTCTCAACGAAGTAGTAGAAGAATTTGAGAATACATTCCAACTTCATGAGGATGATCAAGCTGTACAAATTGTAGGTATTTGGGGCATGGGTGGCTTGGATAAGACCATGCTTGCCAAATAATTATACAACAAAAGATCCACATCTGTGGAGAGGTCTAGTTTTATAGTTGATATTAGAGAAGCCAAAGGCATGTTGTAGAATAAGCAGATTCAACTCCTCAAAGACCTTAGTGTCAATGAAACATTTGACAACATAGAGAAAGATAAGGAATTTCTTGAAAGATGCTTGAGGTTTTGTAGGGTTCTCATTGTTATGGATGATGTGGATCAATTGGATGCTCTCATACTTGAATTTAATTTTTCTTGCTTTTCTTCTTCTTGAACTATAGAAATGAAGAAAGAGATGAAAGTGACATGTGACTAGTGACTCACATCTAATGACCTATAATAGAAAATGCATTCATGACTAACGACCCGTAATTTAAGGAAATCTAATAATGTGGAATTTGAAGCGGTGAACATCAAAAGTCCAATCTAGTAAGAAAAAAAAAGGAAAAATATTGGCGTGTATGTTTTGGTTTTGCACGATGGGACTGTTCTACGAATCGACATTTTCCTTTCCCTTCCATAGTTGACATTCTTAAATTTGCTGGATTTTTTTGCGTTCAAACCCTGCTTTACTAATCATATCAGTTTATTTTTTCTGTACTTTTACACTGACTTTGTGATTTATTACACGACCCTACCTGAACAAGATCTGTTATTGATCAGACTTTGTGATTTATTATTAATATTTTCTTCTAGATACTTAGAGTTGAGACAAAATCAAGCTATTAAGATGATTGAAAATGAAAAAGTAATTTCTAATTAAATAATTAGAATTAGAGTGTTCAAATGAAATTATGTTTATGGGATATAATTCTAATAACAATCTCATTTTTAAGATATAATTTCATTCAAATTTATGTGGTTTCATCTTAAATAAAGTTTGATCTTTGAAATGATAATATCTTTTCACTTAATTATATATATGAAGTAGGGTAAAATTTGGTGGTGCTAAAGAGCATTGTGTGGCTTACTATGCAATGTTTTCAAAGTGGAATAGTATCTTATTCAGAAGTTAAGCTCTTAGATTGAGTTGATAGTAAAAGTAAGGGAGTTAAGAAGGTGTCAATGGATGCCAATATAAGTGGCAATGAATACCATTGTTCGCTTTTTGATTGCTAAAGTAAGTTAGTGAGTGACTATCTTAGATAAATTACTTAGTGTGTGCTTTGATAATGAATCACTTGTTAATTGATGATAGATTTATTATTGCTTATTGTAACATCTAGGATGATTGATGATTCATTTACTTGCAAAAGGAGAAATGATTTTAATGTTTTTGTGATTTCTAGTCCATAAATCTTTGACCATTTGATGATTCACTAATCACTTAGCATGATGTATTTAATTACATATTCTTCGAAACATGATTTTTAATTTTCATCACCCACACTAATAGGTACCAAATAGATCCCACTATTACTAGCCTTGGAATGCATAAGCTAAAATTTTAAATTTTAAAGGTGTAAGAGAAATCTTGGATCACCCAATTTTTTTTTTTTTTCTTTGGGTGAATACTTGTGAAGCATATTTTCTTTAAAGTTCTAAAGAAAAATTTAAAACTATCAAATTTTCAAAAAGGGCTAAAAATAGTATGGTTTATATTTTTAGTAAGTTTGCATATGAACACGTGGGACTTAAAATTTTCCCCAAAGCTTCATATTGGTAAACTGCACATTGTAGGTAAGTTTCAAGCCAAGATTACTTATGGAATTGAAGATATTAAATATTTATGTTATTGAAAATATTAGAAACATTATTAAAACTGAGTTTTGAGGCTTCAAGTGACTTTTTCTATCCTCAGACATCATAGAGTAGTCTAAGTACTTCAATTTAATGAAAAATGGATTCAATCAAGTTCTTGGATCAAAAGTTATGACTCCAAAAAGTTGAGCTATTTTTTGGGGTTCAAAGTCACAAATTTCAAAATTTTCTTGTAGGTGTCCAAGGCTATTTATAACATATTTTCTAGCATTTCCAAGTAGTGTAATTGTGATGGGATGGTGGTAAGTAATACAGAAGGATGTAAGACATGAATTAATATCAAATTTTAAGCTAAAGAGTGGAAAAAGGCTCTTGAAAACTTGGCAATTAAGTTGTAATTGCAATATGTTGAGGATTGGATCCTCTATTCCATTTCATATTTTTGTTATGTAAATAGTAATATTTTAAATAAAGAATTCATGTTTTCATGTGTACATTTTTTGTTGTGTTTTTTTTTAATTAACCCTTCATCAAGTGGTATCAGAGGAGGTGTTATTGAGTACATAAACATTCCATGAAATGTGGAGCAATTTACACTAAGACATATGATTATGGGTGTGAGGTTAATTTGATAAAATTTCTTTATGAAGAAATTATGATGGGAGAAATGTACCTATTATAGAAGATGGTTTTATAGCCCTCTAAAGATATATTAATGCACTCTAAGAAAATATGCAGAGAGGATTAGATCCTAGAAGAAGAGAAGAAAGTGAAGATAAATTTGAACAAGAAACATAGTCAAAACAATAGAAACAAGTATTGAGAGACCCATATAATATCATATTGGTAAAGGCTATTTCAAAGATTGGAAAAAGAACTAAAATAAAAGTTTCTACCTATTTTAGAAATATCAATCTAAAAAACTTGATTGATTGGATCAATGATATGGAAGAGTACTTTGAGTATGAAGATGTGGAAAATCCTAAATCACGGGTCAAGTTTACTAAAACCAAAATAAAAGGTCACACCAACATTTGGTGGAAAGAGGTACAACTATACAAAAATTGAAGAAGAAAATAAAAGATTACAAAGTGGGATTGAATTGTGGATAAGATGAAGTAATTTATTCTAGTTGATTATGAGTTAGAGTTGTTGAAGAAGATATAAAGAGTGAAGCAAGGGTTTAAGTCTATTAAAGAATAAATGGAGGAGTTTTACAAGGTCATAAACAAAATTGGCCATTCTAAGGCCAACAAGAAGGTAGCTTGTTACATAAATGGGTTGAGACCAAGTTTTTAAGAGGAGCTAATATTTTCAAAATAACTACTACATAAGATTTATACCAGCTTTTCATGAAGGTAGAAGAGAAGTTAAAAAAATGATTTGAAAGCAAGAAAAGAGGAAGAGGTTGTGGCAGAAATACTACTTGAAGATCCTATGAAGGTCGAAATTAATATCAAAATAAGAATGGAGGAGTTGGAACCCATCAAAAATAGAAAGGACATCATTCCTACCATCCTTGAATGACCAAATAATGGTGAACAAAGAGGAAGAGGAAGAGTGGATGAGGAATTGAAAAACGAGGCTTCCATGTAACCTATTTCCAATGTGGAGAAGGACATTGAGCATAAAAGTTTCCACAAATTTAATGAATGAAAAATAGAATACATGAAGGTAATTTGCTTGAGTTGTACATGTAGATGAATATGTGAAACTTGAGCATTATAAAGATGAAAGAAGATGATAAGCTCTTGTCACAAGCAACACCTTGTTGAATGAGGAGAAGGGTGAACCCACAACAATGGGTTACATATTTTGGTCAAATTGACATTGAAAGCAACATTTTGAGAAAACTATTAACTTTTTGACACCTATAGTAGGTAAATTATGAGGAATTTGAAAGGTATGTGTAGGATCATGATGGGCCAAAAAGTGGTGATATGATGGGTATGTAGCTGATGAATTTATTTTAACCCAAAATTGATGAAATGAAAAGGGTTTTTCTAAGAAGATTCTCAAATTTCCACCAATATATATTATGCATTACTTTGAATTTAATAAATTATTATTATTCATTTTCTATTTGAATTATAACTAAAATCCTGATTGATAGGTTGATTGAAAAACATCTATAGATTTCAAGCGGTATCACATTTTTTGAATCTGAAACATGTGTCACATTCTATGCTTCCCATACTATAGGATTAAAAAAAAAATTAAATTTCATGAAATTTTGACCAAGTTAAGGTGGTCATACATATGAGTTTTTATATTTTTTAAAAGTTGTAATAAAAAATCCATAATTAATTATTTACTTGGAAAAAAATTACTAAAAATATGCATCACATCTAGAGATGAGTCCTCTACTTATATCTAAAATATTATTAAAAAAATATTATCATTTTAATGTGGTTAGGGTGGTCAAACAGACACCTACTTCTTATTTTTTCCATAAAATTTTAAGTACTATTGATGAGACCATAAATTTTCTCATATTTTATCAAAGAAAATCATCTATTTCTTCTTAATGCATTAATGTTAAAGTGGATTTGAGTGATGATTGAAAGTTCTTTAGCTTGTTTAAAGTGGAATATAAAATAAATGTTTGATTTATTTTTAGTAATTAAATGTGATCCAAATTTCCTCTAATATGTCTCCATGAAGTGTTTAAGATTATATAATGTAGATAAATGAGTTATTGAATAACTCATGGGAAGAAGAAACTTCATAAACACTTGCAGCAGAGAGCTCTAGACACTTGAAGTAATTAACTCTTGAAAGATGTAGAAGGATTTGAAGAAGTAATGAGAAGATAGAGAAGACTCCCAACACAATCCTACACTCATGCAAATACATGAAGCATCATTCATTCCTAAATTAATGGGATGAGTATTTGTTTCGTATTGAGTTTAAAGATCCCTCAAAGTTATTACATTTCATGATTCCTTCTTCCACCAAAGATAACTCAAGTTAAAACATCACTCAAATTTTTTTGCATGATTATAGCATTTTATTCATGTTAACGATCAATTATTTTGGCAAAAAAAGTGAAGAACTGAGGACTTCATAAAAATCAAGATTCATAAATTGTCAAAAATGTAGTCTCCGTAAAAAAATGATATCTCCCTCATTTCTCAATGAAACTTGAAAATTGAAAATGATAGGAAAACTAGATTTGAATATCTAAAAAACATTTTGAGCATTTGGCATGATTTGTAGTAGGGAAGTGGTAGTATGCATCATAAAATGACTAAGACAAAAGTTGTGTGATGGAGGACAACAACTTCAAGTTTCTTAAAGTTTTATAAACAACCCTCAAAAATAGGATCTTGGATCAACATTCTTAGTGGATTGATATAGAATATGAATTCTACAAATACAATGTAATCATTGAAGAAAAGGATAGGATTAGAAAGGCTTGTTTTAGCCTAAGGAAATAGGATAGTTTTAGTTTCATTTCCAGCAATGTATTTTCAACTTTCTACAATAAATTTGAATTCAAGCAACATTTTCATTTCCAAAAAGTGTCAATTATTTTATCCTTTTCAATGCATGCAAGTCTTCCTTAGATTATTTCCCTTTCATTCAAATAAGATTTAAGATTAGTTCCCTTTCATGCAAATAGGATTTATTTCTGCAAGTAGAATTGACTATCAAGTAAGTTTTCTACTTTCTCTCTTACATACAATCATGGGCATTGCCTTTGATTGATAAATTGAATAATGAGGATTACAATCACCCCATCATTTTTGGCACTGTTGCTGGGGATAGGTGTCATTAGGGAAGGGAGAAAATTAGTTTGGCAATCTTTTAGATTTAGAATTTCCTCAAGAAAGAATTGTCTCTCAATCCCCCTGCCCTCGCTCCCCCCCACAAAATACCATTTCTAAAGAGAAACCCCCTATCTATTTCAAAATATCTTTAGTTGGAGGACCATCACTCCAAATCCTAGCAAAGGATATTTCTTTAAGGAAAGAATTGAGGGATTATTGCTTGCAATAGGTGCAGAATACAATGAAGATTTCTTATCTTCATTACAAAAGCTTGCAAGAAAGAGACTTATTTGGAGACCTTAAAAATACAAGAATGGTTTCCCAATCAAAATTTTGAAGTAAAAGGAGGGCTGCCCAATCAAAGATTTGAAGAAAAAGGAGTTGTTTCCAATCATGCATGCAACAAATTAGAAGGAAGGATTTCAAGATCTTTGTAATTATCCCATGTATTTACAAGAATTAGAAATCATGAAGAAGATTTGCACTAAAAAGGAATGTGAAGAATTGAGTTTCAAAAATTTTGTCATCTTCTTTTTATTCTCTTCTCTCAAAAAAATTGAACGCATGGAGATATACTATGAGAAAGGGAAGATATTTTTCAAAACTAGTTAATGGTTATGTATAACATCTCTATATCATTAAGTAGAGTAGGTTAGGGTAGATTTGATTTTTGAAAATAAGTTTTTTGAACATGTTATTTCCTCTTCTCTTAGGTTGTAAGCATGTAATTTTCTATGCAATTTTTTTCTCTAAAAACTTGTAGCAAATGCTTTGTCATTATGGATGACTGGTTAGTGCAACAAAAATAATGATGAAGCAATCTGAGTTGGTATTCAATGTAAAAGATCAAGGTGAAACTCTCAAAAGTTGAAGAAATTATTTTCATGCAGCATGGAAAAAGTGAACTACAACTCATGCATGATGGTTACATGGAAAACTAAGATAAAATTAGGTATTTACTTTATTATTTTACTCTTATTCAACTTACAGTTCTTTAATTTTACTCAATCCACTCAAAAGAAGAAGAAGAAAAACATCTGAAAGTAGTTCTAAAGATTTAAGGAGCAGTTTGAACCTGTCTAAAGCTATTTTGGAATTATTCTAGAGTTATTTTGGAGCTTTCAGAAGCTTTCAAAAGCTTAAGAGCCTTCAGGAGCTCTCAAGAGCTCTTCCGAAGCTTTCAGGAGCTACAAGAAGAAACTACTAAAAAATGATGAATTTATTAAATTTGAAGGCTCACTATGAGTTTTAGAGGGACCTGCAACATTTTAGGTGTTGGGGAAATGATGAGACCATAAATTGTCTAATATTTTATCAAAGAAAATCATCTATTTTTTCTTAATGCATTAATGTTAAAGTGGATTTGAGTGATGATTGAAAGTTCTTTAGCTTGTTTAAAGTAGAATATAAAGTGAATGTTTAATTTATTTTTAGTAATTAAATGTGATGCAAATTTCCTCTAATATGTTTCCATGAAGTGTTTAAGATTATATAATGCAGATAAATGAGTTATTAAATAACTCATGGGAAGAAGAAGCTTCATAAACACTTGCAACAAAGCTCTAAACACTTGAAGTAGTTAACTCTTGAAAGCTTTAGAATGCTTTGAATAAGTAATGATAAGATAGTGAAGACTCCCAACACACTCCTAAATTCATGCAAAAACATGGGTCATCATTCATTGCTAAATTAATGGGATGGGTATTTGTTTCATATTGAGTTTAAAGATCTCTCAAAGTTATTACATTTCATGATTCCTTCTTCCACCAAAGATAACTCAAGTTACCACATCACTCAAATGTTGTTGCATGATTATAGCATATTATTCATATTAATGATCAATTATTTTTGCAAGAAAATTGATGAGGGCACAGCCTGAGACATAGAAAATAACCCACAAACAAGATAATAATTTTATTATTCAGAAAATGGAGCTTCTTACATGCAAAGGATCTCAAATCCCCAAGTTCTACAACACATGCAAGTTATAGAAAGCTACAGAATAACCCTTTCGCAATATGCGAGCTTATCCCCAAAAAGCTACCCAAAAATTAGAAACCCGCCCATAAATAGAGCTGCTCATTAGTTTGGAGCCAAAACAACATTCAAATTTGAGTTTAGGCACTTTGGCGCCGAAAATTACAACTTGAAGTTGAAATTTCAAAAGAACATTTGCAATTGTATCTTCTAGAAAGTGCACCAACTTCCTGGGGCCATAACTTTTGATCCGTGACTCTAATTCATGAACCGTTTGAACCGTTGGAAAGGTCTTGAAGTCAATAACGTGCTAAAAATCACTTTGCCAATTTCAACAAGTTTTAGGGCATTCCAAGAAATCTAAGTGCCTCAAATCTAACTCAGAAGATTTTCAGGTGCAAATCTAGGAAAATAAAATTGCAATATCTTTCAACCCAGGAATAGAAAATAAAAATCATAAATTGAGAATTTCACTATGAAAAAAAAGGTATTTAAAAATGTAAAAATCTAAAAACTGAGAAACTTGAAATTTAACTATTTTTGGGTGATGCAAGATTTCCCTTACACCACAGGATGCTCGTGCATCAGACACCCAGGGTAATTTGAGAAGTGACCTCGTCACGTCTCAGATGGTTGAGGAAAACCTGACTGGTCAACTATTGCCTTAGATAGCTAGGATGAATCTTCCATAGGCCTTCCTCTCCATTTCACTAGATATTCTTCATACTTCTTGTTTCTAGTACTCCTTCCCACACGACTATCCAAGATTGCTTCAATCTCCTCCCTTTCTAAGGTAGGTACTGGAATGCCATACTTCCCTATTGCTAGTGCTTCCTCCATTCCACCTTTATGATACTCTATCAAATATGAAATGTTGAACACAGGGGAAATGTTGATTCCATCAGGCAACTCTACCTCATATGCATTCCCTCAATCATGCTTCTTCAAAATCTTACAGGGACTGAATTTTTTCATATTCAATTTGTTATAGGTTCCCACGGGAAACCTTTCTTTCCTCAAGTGGACCATTACTTCATCTCCAATCTAAAACTCCTTATTCCTCCTTTTCTGATCTACCTTAACCTTATATTGCATATTCATCTTAGTAATGTATTCTCGTACCTTCTCATGTATATTCTTGATGTGCTCTAAAAAAGCTTCGAATTTAGCACTTATTTTCTTCTCTTGGTCCAGCTTCCTCAATTCTAGAGCTGTTCTGTGGCTACCTCCATACACAATCTGGAATGGTGATCTACCAGTGCTTCTATTGATAGAATTGTTGTAAGAAAATTCTGCTTGGAGTAAGATCAAGTCCCATCCCTTGGGTTTATCTCCTACCAAACATCTTAGTAGGTTACCCAGAATCTTGTTAACAAACTTTGTCTACCCATCTATTTGTGGATGGTGTGCAAAACTAAACTTCAACTTTGTCTTCAGCTTCTTCGACAAGGTCCTCCAAAAGTACCCCACAAATTTGGTGTCACGATCTAAAACAATACTCTTTGGCAGACCATGTAGCCTCACCACCTCTTTGAAGAACATGTCAGCAATGTGGACTGCATCATGGGTCTTTTGACATGGAATGAAATGTGCCATCTTCAAAAACCTATCAACCACCACAAAGACTAAATCATTCCCTCGTTGTGTCCTTGGAAAACCAAGAAAAAAATCCATACTTATATCCTCCCATGGCCTCTTTGGTACAGGTAAGGGCTGATATAAACCTATATTCTAGCTCACTCCTTTACCCACCTGACATACCTACAACTCTATACAAACTTCTTCACATCTTGTGACAACTGAGGCCAATAATAATGCTCACTGATAATGGAAATGGTCTTATCCCGACCAAAATGTCCTGCCATTCCTCCACTATGCTTCTCCTTTATCAGGTTCTCCCTCATGGAACTCCTCGGGATACATAATTGACTTCCCTTAAATAACATGCCATCCTAGATTATGAAATCTAGCCACCTTGTCCTGTCCACTGTAATAGGTTCCTTGCAAGCTTTCCAAGCTTTTACAAAATTAGGATCTTCTGCATACAGTGCCTTGAGTTCATTGAACCCAACCACTTCAATATACATCTTTGCAATCAATGTATGCCTCCTACTTAAGGCATTTGCAACCCTATTTGACTTCCCACTCCTATGTTTCAAAAAAAAGGTATAACTCTGCAAAAACTCTACCCATTTCATATGCCTCTGATTTAATTTTCCCTGACTATTTAGGTACTATGAGGCATGATGATCAGTATATAGAACAAATTCCTTTGGCAACAAATAATGTCTCCATTTCTTTAATGCTTGAAGTATTGCATAAAATTCCTGATCATATACAAAATACTTTCTCTTGGCATCATTTAACTTTTCATTGAAATAGGAAATGGGCTTACCTTCTTGGCTCAACACTGCTCCAATGGCACAACCACTGGCATCACAATCCACCTGAAACACCTTGTTAAAATCTGGGAGGGCTAGAAAAAGTTGTTCTATCACTTTTGCTTCAACAGTTCAAAACTTTTTGTTGATCCAATGCTCCACTTGAATTATTTTCTATCCCCTCTCATTTTTTCAGTCAGGGGTTCACAAATACTAATGAACTTTCTAATGAACTTTCTATAAAAACTAGCCAAACCATGGAAAGATCTCACCTCGGTAGTAGGTCTTCGGGTAGGCCATTCTAAAATAGCCTTCACCTTCTCTGGGTCCATCTTGAGACCTTCTACTGAGACAACAAACCCCAAGTACACTAACTCCCTCTTCACAAAACTACACTTCTTTAGATTAATCAACAGCCTCTTCTTTAACTTCTCAAAGGCTCTCTAATATGCATCGATGTTCATCCAACATCTTACTAAAATCAAAATATCATCTAAATACACAATAACAAAACTTCCCATAAATTCTTTTAATACCTCGCTCATGAGCTGCATGAATGTGCTTTGCATTGGTTAGCCCAAAAGGCATGAATAACCATGCACATGCCCTCTTTGGTCTTGAAGGAAGTCTTCCATTCATCTTCCTCTTGAATCTGATCTGGTGATATCCACTCTTCGATCAATCTTTGTGAAGTACTGAGCTCCACTCAAACAGTCCATCAGGTCATCCATCCTTGGCAGGGGAAATATGTACTTGATTGTTATCTTGTTTATGGCTCGGGAATCTATACACATCCTCCACTCCCCATCCTTCTTTGGTGTTAGTACTGTAGGTACTGCACATGGACTCAAACTCTCCTGTATCAAACCCTTTCTCAACAACTCTTGAACTTGTCTGTTCAACTCCTCATTTTCTACTAGAGTCATTCTATGAGCTACCTTATTTGGCAAACTGGCTTCAGGAGTCAAGTCAATCTGATGACTGATTTTCCTTATTGGTGGTAAACCCTTAGGTACATTATCAGAAACAATATCCTAAAACTTAGCCAACATCCCAAAAACTTCTTTTGGAACCTTCTCATTATCCTCCTTACTCTAGGAATCAATGCATAACACACATGCTCATTCTTCATACCTTCTAAAAAATTTCTTCCATCTACATAACAAATTCTAGCACTACTGCATACCTTTTCTTTGGTCTCCTTCAGGGGTTTCAACTTGTGACGAACCCCATCCTTTGTCAAGGAATAAGTGTTTGCATAGCCATCATGTATAGCTCGCCTATCGAACTGCCATGACCTCCCCACCATGTGACATGCATCCATGGGGATGATATCACAGAGTACCTCATCGTGGTAGCTCCTGATCTTGAACTTTACTAGGCACTGCTCATTGACCAAAACATTATGGTCTTTCTGCAACCAGGCAATCCGATATGGATGCAGGTGCCTTTCCCTCTTCAGCTTCAACTTTGTGACCATCTCCTATGACACCAGATTATCGGTGCTCCCACTATCAATAATGACATCACAACATTTTCCATCACACTTGCACCTTTTGCAAAATAGATTCTTCCTCTATTCTGATTCCTTTTCCTCAGTCACTAGGGCTTCTCCCCTTTCAACATCATCTGAATATTCAGATTGGGCCTCCTCATCTGCATGCACAACCCTTCCATGACCTTCTGGCCTTTTGTCTGCCCTTCCTTGGTGTTGTGGACATTCATAGGCTCGATTCCCTTCTTCACCACACTGGAAACATGTTCCTTTGAAACCACCTCTTCTAGATCCTTGTCCATATCTCCCTCATCCTCTACCTCTTTGATCACCATTGTTTTGATCACGAGGGTGGTAGACGTTGTCATTCCTTTGGCTTCGGCTGGTACCCACATCTTCACTTTTATTTTCATCATCATTTCAGTTTCTTGAAGATCTTCCATTGCCCCTTCTGCTTTGACCTCCTCATCCTTTTTGCTTGCCATCAAATCTTTTGTTCAGCTTCTCTTCCACCTTCAAAGAAAATTGATACACATCCTCAATGGTGGTCATTCTGACTAGGCTTAACTCCTCTTGAATGCTTAGTCGTAACCCATTAAGATATCGGGCTACCTTCTCCTTATTGGCCTTTGTTGACCCATTCTGATGATTATCTTGTGAAAATATTTAGTATATTCTTTCACAGATCTGTTTCCTTACTTCAATCCTTGCAATTTTTTCAACAGATCTAACTCGTAGTCCACTGATATGAACTATTTCTTTAGTTTCTCTACCATGCAATCCCATCTGGTGATCTTGCCTTTTCCTCTTCAATTTCTTTCCAATTGGACCTCTTTCTAGCAAATACTGGCATGGCCCTTCAGCTTCATTTTTGCAAACCTCACCCAATCTGGGTCCTTTATTTCCTCATACTCAAAATATTCTTCTAGCTCGTTGATCCAGTCGATCAACTCTTCTGGGTTCAGACTTTCTGAATAACTAGGAACTTTTGCTCTGGGTATTTTCTCGATCTTTGAAATGACCCTTATTAGCCACATTTGGTCTTGATCAATTGCTTCTTCTTCCTCTTCTACATTTGAACCTTCTTCCTCTCCTTCATCCTCACTTTCCTCCCTTGGGTTTAACCCTCTTCTCAACTACTCTTGTAACACATCAATCTGTCTCTGGAGGGCTACAAATGCATCTCTTCCACCAGTATTTCTGCTGTCTCGACCACCTCTGGCACCACCATGCCTACCAGGCATCACTCTTGGAGGCATCTTTCTTGACCTCGACCCACAACCACGATCTTGGTGTGAACTGCCTCACGATCGGCAATTTGTCCACACGCTCAAGAAAACCTTGCTTTGATACCACTTGATGAGGGCATAGCCTGAGACATAGAAAACAACCCACAAACAAGAGAATAATTCTATTATTCAGAAAATGGAGCTTCTTACATGCAGAGGATCTCAAATCCTTAAGTTCTACAACACATGCAAGTTATAGAAAGCTACAAAATAACCCTTTCACGATATGCGAGCTTGTCCCCAAAAAGCTACCCAAAAATTAGAAACCTGCCCATAAATAGAGCTCCTCATTCGTTTGGAGCCAAAACAACATTGAAATTTGAGTTTAGGCGCTTTGGCACCAAAAATTAGAACTTGAAGTTCAAATTTCAAAAGAACATTCGCAATTGTATCTTCTAGAAAGTGCACCAACTTCTCGGGGCCATAACTTTTGATCCGGGACTCCGATTCGTGAACCGTTTGAACCATTGGAAAGGTCTTGAAGTCAATAACGTGCTAGAAATCCATTTCACCAATTTCAGCAAGTTTTGGGGAATTTCAGGAACTCCAAGTGTCTGAGATCTAACTTGAAAGATTTTTAGGTGCAAATATGGGAAACTAAAATTGAAATATCTTTCAACCCAGGAATAGAAAATAAAAACCGTCAATTGGGAATTTCATTATGACGAAAAGGGTATCCAAAAATGTAAAAAAATCTAAAAACTAAGAAACTTGAAATTTAACTATTTTTGGGTGATGCAAAATTGCCCTTACACCATTGGATGCTCCTGCATCAAAAATTGAAGAAT
Source organism: Sequoia sempervirens (assembly GCA_007258455.2). Classification (NCBI taxonomy): domain Eukaryota; kingdom Viridiplantae; phylum Streptophyta; class Pinopsida; order Cupressales; family Cupressaceae; genus Sequoia; species Sequoia sempervirens. The sequence goes on along the minus strand of VDFB02047230.1, from coordinate 203,086,205 downwards.
AATTCCTTCATTCATGTGGAGAACTAAAGACTTCATAAAAATTAGGCATTCAGAAATTATCAAAAATGCAGTCTTAGTAAAACAATGATATCTCCCTCATTTCTCAATGAAATTTGAAAATTCAAAATGATTGGGAAACTAGATTTGAGGATATAAAAACCCTTTTTAGTAGTTGGCATGATTTGTAGTAGGGAAGTAGTAGTACACGTCAGAAAATGACTGAGACAAAAGTGGCATGATGGAGGACAACAACTTCAAGTTTCTTAAAGTTTTATAAACGACCTTCAAAAATAAGATCTTGGATCGACATTCTTAGTGGATTGATATATAATATGAATTCTATAAATAAAATGTAATCATTAGAGAAAATGAGACGATTAGAAAGACTTGTCTCAACCTAAGGAAATAGAATAGTTTTAGTTTCATTTCTAGAAATGTATTTTCAACTTTCTACAACAAATTTGAATTCAAGCAACATTTTCATTTCTAGCAAGTGTCAATTATTTTATCCTTTTCAATTCATGCAAGTGTTCTTTAGATTAGTTCCATTTCATGAAAATAGGATTTAATATTAGTTCCCTTTCATGCAACTTTACTTTCATTCAAATAGGATTTATTTCTACAAGTAGAATTGACTATCGAGCATGTTTTCTACTCTCTCTTGCATACAACCATGGACACTGCCTTGGATTGATAAATTAAATGATGAGGATTACAATGACCCCATCAACTACTGCATTGAAATTTTAAATTTTCACCAAATATATTTAGAAAAAAAAAAAACCTAGTAGTTTAAAAACTACATTCAATTTGCTAAAGATTCTATTCTTACATATTTTTGAAATAATATAGATAACTTACTCAATTGTTTATGTCAAGTTGTCTAACTTTGATTTTTCTTAATTTTTTACCACTTAAGGGCTTGTTTTTTCTATGACGATCCTACACATACACTGAAGATGGTCCAAACTAACTTGATTTGCAGGATTTTATCTTTAGATTTTAAATGTATTTTTAAAAAAATTAAAATTAAATAGTAATTTTTTCCGCATCTCCCTTGATAACTAGTTTTTAATAGTAAACAACATTTTTTAAAAGTGATGTGTACTTTCAATTTCATAACCTTTTTTAAAAAGGATAAAATTTTGACTCTTTTCAAGGTAGGTTGGTATCAGTAATATCCAGTGCTTCTATTTTGTTTCATTATAATGTTTTTTTGAATATTTTTCTTTTAATTAAGTTTTGAAGTCAAACCAATTACAAAATAGACATAGGTGTACTTTCAATCGAATAAATTTTTTTGAATGTATTGAAATTCCTTTTTTATTTTTTGCTCGAAAGAGGACATAAATACCTAGTGTGTGCATATTTTTCAAAAAAAAATTCCAGTAATTTACTATTTTTCCACAATGGTTTTTCATCAAACATCAAGTTTGATGAAAAACTATGTTTAGTAAAACTAAAAAAAAAAAAATTAAAAGAAAAATATATGAAATTTATAGTTGTTAGGAAGCTTGTTTTGAGGACTACAGTTCTCCAACTTGGTTCATCTATGTGACTCCATTTGCACCTCTAATTTTGAGCTTCGAAAGTAAAAAAATGCATTAATTTTTTAATTAAAGGAGATAAGTTTTAATAAAGGGGGGTTTAGAAGGGGGTTCATTCGGATCCCCTTCATTAGAAGGGGGGTTTATTTTAACCCCCCTTGTATGATGCAAGTGGGGGTTCATTTGAGGAGGGGTGTTCATTAGAAGGGGTAGAGGGTTCACTTGAAGGGGGGGTTCATTAGAAGGGGTAGAGGGTTCACTCGAAGGGGGGGTTCATTAGAAGGGGTGGGGTTCATTCAAAGGGGTAAGCTATTTTAATTTTTTGATGCAAATTTTTAGTTTTTTCTTCTTGCAAAAATTTATAACTCACTATTGTGGGTTTACCTAGAAAGAGTTAGTTCAAAGGAAAATTTTATTCCATACTAGATACAAAAAAGAAGGTAAATATTATAATACTATTATTGATAGTTGTAGTGCTATTGATCCTATGCAAGAGGAGATGATTATCAAATATTAGGTGGAGAAGAGAAAACATACACATCCATATATGATTACATAGTTGTAGGAGCACCATATAGCTTTGATCAATGATCAATTCTTAGTAAAGTTCAAGAATGGGAATTAGCATGATGAGGTGATGTGTGACATCATGCATATGGATGCTTGTAATATATTTTTAGGAAATTCATGGTAGTTTCATCTGTGTGTATTACATGATGGTCATGCTAAAAATTATTCCTTGATGCAAGATGGAGTTCACTAGTTCAAGACCTTAAAGGAGGTGGGAGAAAAGGTATGTAGTAATTCAAGAATTCTTTTGGTTGATGGAAATAAAATTTTGGATTGTATGTGACATAATAATATGTGTTTTACATTGATTCAAAGAGACATAAAGAAGAATCTATGAAGATATATCAACAAAAAAATTAGATCTATTGGAGGAGTTTCTTGACATTATATCAAATAATGTACATGAAGGATTGCCACTAGTGAAAAATATAAGTCAGTAGATGAAATTAGTACTAGGAGCCATTTTTTCAAATGAGGTAGCCCATTAGATGAATCTTGTAGATAATGAAGAACTAAAATATATAGGTTTCGAAGTTGTTCAAGAAAGTATAGATTAGAGAGATTCAGAGTCCTTTGTGCAATATGCATAGTACTAGCACCAATCAAGGATGGGTAGTGAAGAATGTTAATTGATTGTTGATATATCAATAACATCATGATCAAGTGAAAATTTTCATCACCAAGAATGGACGATTGTTTAATTGAAAAAGGGATGATGTATAGATCACTAACAACAATCCTTTTTCAAAGAACACAAGGATAAAAATCAGCAAGGAGATTAGATTGACTTTCAACCATTAAGGTGAGTCAATCAACCTTGGATCTGATCCTTTAATCCTTTGGAAATTTATTGGAATTGAATTTATTTAATTGAACTAATTAAACTACATGACTTAATTTGTAAATGCAAATTTTCAACAATTGAGAAACTATAACAAATTTTGATAGGATATCTAAGAAAGGAATTTTTTTTGCACCTATCATGCAAATTTTGATCTGATTTGGTAGGACTAAGTCACCTAGGGTGACTATGCCCTACTTGAATTTTTTTGGATGTGAAAATTTAGTCCTTTAACCCCTTCTCTTTCTTCCATTTCCTTCTCTATAAATTTCTATTTTTGGATTCAAACCTGCAATAAATCTAGAAAAAAATGGTGGGCGGTGGCTATGTCAGAGTTTTCCTTAGTCAAACCCTTTCTTTGGTATTTCTACTTCCATAAATAGCCAATAAAACAATTGATAAAAGTGTTTATTCTCTTAGCCTATGTATAAGGTTGTAATGAGCTAAAATGCATAAAACCCTCCTCAAGTGCATTAGAGAAGGATTTCTAAATAACAATGATAAGATCTACCAAAGAGAAATTCAAATAACCTTAGTAAATATAAAACACAATGATACCTTGCCTTAGGAAATTAGTAGAACTGGAAGCTTAAAGATGAGAACACTTTGAAAACAAGTCATCAGGTTGTAGAAAATGGCCAAGAGCAATTTCCAAACTTAGATTCCTATGAGCATGCTTTTTAAATCTGCAGACACTAACTTCAAACAAGGTTTAGTACCTACAAATCTTTCAAGAACACTCCTATGAAATACCTTGCAAATGTTTCAAAATGCAACAAAGGATAAAAGAAAACTAAAAGCATCATGAAAACACTTAACAAGTTACATATTCCATAGTGGATTGGTGTCACATGTGCAAGTGACCCTTTCCCAATCCTTGCTAATGAAGCCAAAATGATGAAATGCAATGAAGATGAAGAGAAAGATGAGTTCTCAAATCAAGAGAGTAACCTTGCATACAAGTTGTGGATGGATCAATGAGTATTGAGGCCTTCCTTTATAGATTTTCTTGATGAGAGATTGGCCAAGAGGGTGAATGTGGGAATAAAGATCCACCAATGAGAAAAGGCCACTTGTCAAGTGATGATAGGCCAATGGATGTGCAAGATTTGGGAAGTGTGCCCATGAGAGGGAGAATTTGAATTCAAATTTGGCAATAAATTTAGAGACGGGGACAAGAAAAAAGTGAAATAAATGCAATGTTGGAGGGACAAATCAACTTGTCATGCTTTTCAAATTTGAGGGAATATTCCCCATAAATTCCATGTTGAGTGAAAATGAGAGTTTAAATAAATCAATAAATGGATTTATTTGTGCAAGTGGCATAATCTAGAGAATGCAAGTGGGTGAGATTAGCATTTAATCATGGTTAGATTAAATTAATGATGATTAGGCTAGTTTGACTTTTAGGACTTGGATATTTGATTTATTTAAATTAGAAAATGATGTAATATTGATTGGATTTAATTAAATAAATGTTTGATTTATTTAATTAAAGGGATGATGTTTGATTAAAAGGTTGATGATAATGTTTTATTTAATTTTGAATGAATGACCTTAGGAGATGGGAATTAATGAAATTACCTGATAAATGAATGAAGGTGAATCTGATCAATTGATGAATGGACCTAATGCAAAATATAGTTTAGTTAATGAATGATCCTAATTGAATGCACAATGTTAATTTTGCATGTCTACATTTTGCCCCTCTTTGAAGCAATTTACTTGTTGCATTGGTTCAAAGAATAAACTTACCACGATCAAAATTCATTTTTTTTAATTTTTTGGATGCCCCAGTGGAAAGAAGTACACTGGTACATTTTTCTCAAATGCCCCAGCATAAAGAAGTACACTGGTACATTGCCCCCTCGAGAGATCGAGCGAAAAGATTTGATTTGAGGGTCGATCTTGCGATAAAGAGGTTCAAAATGGATGGTTATGGATGATGATGCAAATGAGATGATTTCAAGATGCTTAGAATAAAATATATATATTATCCTAAATGACTGAAATGATGATATGATGCGAGATGGATGAGATTGATGATGTGATGTGTTGTGATTATGTGATAGATGCTTTATGAGATGCTTAGACTAACAAATCTATATTATGATGATGATTATGCATGTGAGATGATATCCAAAATATTGATGATTTATGGATGCAAGATGGATGCATAATGGATGCATGATGGATGCATTGGTGATGATGATTAACTGTTCATGCTGTGATGTTAGTGCGGAAGACATTAGATGATGACAAGAGGGTCCAACAAGCCAACATTATGAGAGATGATGATGAGAAATGATGATGAGAAATGGATGATTTGCTTATCAAGGATTGAGATTTTAAAAGGGTCACTTACTTTATGGTTGATAACACACCTAAGCATGATGCATCAAGGTATAAAGGACCAGGATGACGTTGTGCTTAGTGTGATGGAATTTGACTTGACCAATAGATAGGAGTATTCTTGTTCAGACCTGACATACAAAAACCTTGCTAGGATGCACTTTAGAAATTTCAAACATCTCAAACCAAAACACGGAAAGGTATAACCAATCAATGCAATAGTCAACAAGCTGTCCAAAACATCCTCCATACATATCTAACAAAGCAAGTATTTGCCAAGTTATTTTACAAGAACATCCAACAAGCATAGTAGACAAAAGGATAATGATCGTTGCCCCATTCCTATCTCTCTAAATCCTTCGTTCGGATGTCATTGAGAGGTCCTTGGAGTGAGCGCAATGAGATAAGTCAAAAGACAAAGAAAAAACACACAAACAAGCTGATGTTCTTCAATACCGCTAACCATAAGGGAATGTTTTTTTAAGGATCAGGACCGAAACTATTGCCAAAAGATAATGCCCATTGTAGGAAGGATACATCCTAGGACATGTTAGTGGATGGTGGCACCTCATTTCATTTATCTAAAATGTTATTTTTAATAAATAATGCCCCTTGTAGGAAGTATATATCCTAGGACATGATGTTATTAGATGATTGGTATGGGACTATTTGGATAATGGACTATCGACAGAAAGACTCGACCAACTTGTTTATGTTTTGACTTAGACTTGAGACTTTGACACTTTTGGGTTTTCACATTTAATCTGCTAGACTTGTTTCTAACTGTTTCACCAAAGATTGAGTATGACGAGTAGTTTATTATGGATGGTGTTATTGTGTGTGCAAGCGAGTGAGGTGGATGGATTTTTTTCAAATATTTGGATGTTTTTGGAGTTTTGCAATGTTTTGAGGCTGTTTTTGGTATTTTTCAAAGTTTTCAACTATTTTGATTTTCAATTTTCCAATGTTTTTGGGATTTTGTGAGATTTTGACCAAGAGACTAACCTAAAGACCTATCCTAGGGGCCTCAGGGGCTGATCAATAGATTAGCCTTGCCTATGTTATATATACAAAGACCATGTAGTTCAACTGACGATTTGACTGATTTACAGATGATGATATACATGATGAGATACTAGTTTATTATGACAAACTCCTATAGGACTGACCTAAATGTCTCGGGGGATGATCAAAGATCAACCTTGCCTACGTTTAAGCTCAAAAATGACGTAGTTCGACAAGACGACATTGTTTTTGACTTTTTGATAGAATTTTTGGCTTGTTTTTGAATTTTGATATGTTTTGAATGTTTTTGGATTTTTGATTTTCTGATGTTTTTGGATTTTCTAATTTTCTGGTGTTTTTGGATTTTCCAATTTTCTAGACTTTAAGATCATACATGAATCCGATCCAATGAGAACATGCCCCCAGCGTGATGCAATAGACTACTCCGATAAAGGTAGGACAAACTAACCTTGAGGACGGGCCGAGTAGTACTAGGAAGGATCATGATACGAACACAAGACCAAGCTATGGTGTGGATGTGAGTGGATGTGTAATGGATGGAGACTTGGATGCGATGGATGATGGAAGCGAAATGGATGGATGATGCAGATCAAGCCATAAAGGTCCTAGTGGATGGAAAGTGCTTATTTACACAAGGTGCTTGTTTGCCAGGTTTTCACCAAGGTACTTGCCCAAAGTGCCACTAAAGTGGTTTTCACTAGAGGATGATTTTTCTCTTTACTATTTTTGATCTTTTTTCTAATTTTTTTGGATTTTTTTCTTTTTTGATTATTTTGTTGTCACCAAGATGCCTGTTTGCCAGGCTTTCACTGAAGTAACCATTTTTTCAGAACATTTTCTAATTTTTTGGATTTTTTGGTTCTATACCTTGAAAGATTTAGGCATAAATTTTTTTGAGATGGGAGCTATTCATGGGCTCCTATAGAGGTTCCCCTTTAGGTGTTTATAACTGATATGCCCCTGATTTGTAACTTGTCATGATGGCGAAAGGTCCTAACCAATTAGGTTCAAAATTGCCTTTGTTGCTTGGGTTTGGGACATTCTTCTGATTCTCTTTTGAGACCAGTTCTCTAACTTGGAAAGTTCTACTTCTGATTTTCTTATTGTAGCTCCATTTGAGTCTATTATGATAGACTTGCAAATGATTTAAAGCATCTATCCATCTCTCACCCAGTAGCTCTAGCTTGTTCAATCTTGACACTCGATATTCTTCATTCGTGATGAGGTTTTGCAGTGATATCCTGAGGGATGGGAGCTCGATCTCAATGGGGAGTACTGCTTCTGATTCGTAGACCAAGGAAAAGGGGGTGGCACTAGTAGGTGTGCGAATGCTGGTTTGATAGGCCCAGAGAGTGGGATTAAGCTATAGATGCCAGTCACGACCTGCATTATTGACTGTTTTCTTAAGGATTTTCAAAATGGCTTTGTTTGTGGCTTCTGCTTGGCCATTTCCTTGGGGATAGTATGGGGTGGAGAAGCGATGCTAGATTTTGAATTTCTCGCACGAGTCGCAAACCTCCTAGTTCTTGAATGGTGTCCCATTATCTGAGATAATGGCTTGTGGAACACCATAATGGCATATGAGATAGTACAAGATGAACTTTGAGATCTACTTTCTAGTGATGTATGTCATGGGTATGGCTTCCACCCACTTTGTGAAGTACTCAGTGGTGGTTATGATAAGTTTGTGGCTATTGGATGAGGTGGGTGTGATTTTTCCAATGAGATTGAGTCCCCACTATGAAAAGGGCCATGGTGTGACGATAGGATGGAGCTCTTGAGCTGAAGCATGGATGAGGTCCCCATGCTACTGACATTGTAGATACTTTCTGGCATGATCATGTGCTTCTTGTTCCATTGTGGGCCAATAATACTCCATCCTCAGCAATTTCTTGGCTATGGTCATTCCACTCGAGTGTGAGCCACATATGCCATTATGAACTTCGGTTAGAGCAGTTAATGCCTCCTCAACATTTAGACATCGTAGTAAGGTACCTTCTATGCTTCTATGGTATAAGGTATCACATAGGATCACAAATCTAGATGCCTTTTTTATAAAGGTTCATTTTAGGTTGGATGGTAGGTCAGCGGGTATAACTCCTATGCGAAGATAAGTGTAGATATCATGATACTAAGGATCGCCAAGACCAACGATTTCACACACATATTACGATTCTGGTACCTCGAATGTGGGAATGAGAAGTTGGTAGATCAAAAATTTATATTTTGGTACGTTATGAGGGATGTCTAATAGGGATCCAATTATAGCCATGGCATTTGCTGCTCTGTTATTGGCTCTAGGAATTTTCTCAAATGTTATGTCAATGAAGGATTCCTTTAAAGTCTCCACCAATTTCTTGTATGGAGCGAGCTTATCATCCTTAGTTTGGTATTTGTTATTGACTTGATTTATGATCAACTGGGAGTCTCCATACACCTTGAGAGCTATGATGTTCCATTGCACTGCTATCCTGAGGCCTATAGTCAAAGCCTCATATTCCACTATGTTGTTGGTGCAAGGAAATGCTAATTTGTATGACTTTGGTATGTAGTCCCCTTGTGGGGTGATGAAGAAGACACCAACTCCTGATCCATGTTGTGTGTATGAACCATCGAAGTATAGTTTCCAGTGGTCAGCTATGTTGAGGTTAAAGATGGAATCATCTAGAAACTCTGAGACAAGAGGGTTCTCAGCATAAATAGGTGCTTCTGCTAGTTGATCTATGATGACCTATCCCTTGATTTCTTTCCTCTCCACATACTCTATGTCATACTCTAACAGTATCATTACCCATTTTTCCATTCTACCCATGAGCATTGCCTTGGATAAGAGATACTTGAGGGGATCAATTTTTGCAATGAGCTTTATCTTATGTACCAACATGTAATGTCTGAATTTCTAGGATGCAAACGCTATTGTGAGGTATGCTTTTCCAATGAATGAGTAGTTTAGCTCATGACCAACCATTGTTTTGCTGATATAGTAGATAGCCCTCTTGGTTCCATTTTCATCATGTTGGGCTAATAGAGCCCCAAGGGCTATTGTTGTTGCTGAAACATATAGGATCAATGGCTTCTTTGGAATGGGTGGCATTAAGACTGGTGGTGTCAGAAGATATTCCTTTATTTTGTTGAATGCCTCTTCGCACTTGGTATCCCATTTGTATGCTACTCCCTTATGGAGTAGGTGAGAGTATGGGTTCTGCTTATTTTCCAATTGTGCTATGAACCTTCTAATGGATTGGAGCCTTCCTTGGAGACCTCTCAGTTGTTTTAAATTCCTTGGTGCTTCCATCTCGAGAATTGCTTTGACCTTTGCCGGATCCACCTCGATACCCCTGATAGACACTATGTATCCTAGTAATTTGCCTGATTGTACGCCGAAGATGCATTTCTTGGGATTTAGTCTGACCTTGTATTCCTCTAATCTGTTAAAGATACCACTTAGGGTTGCTATATGATCTTTTCTCTTTCTTCACTTAGCTAGGATATCATCGACATTGTCTTTGACTATTTTGTGAATCATGTCATAGAAGATCAATGTCATGGCCCTTTGATATGTTGCTCCTATGTTTTTTAGGCTGAATGGCATCATGTTCTAGTAGTAGGTCCCCCACAGACAAGTAAAAGTTGTCTTATGTTGGTCTTCTTTTGCTATCATAATCTGGTTGTATCCTAAAAATCTATCCATTAGTGATAGCATCTCATGCCCTACTATCATGTCCACTATCATATCAATATTGGGAAGTGGAAAATCATCCTTGGGACATGCTTTGTTCAAATCTCTAAAATTCATACAGATTCTTATGGCTTCATCAGGTTTTGAAATAGGTACCAAATTGGACACCCATTCTAGGTAATCAATTGGTCAGACAAATCCTGCATCTAGCAACTTTTTGAGCTCCATTTTGACCAACAAGGCATTTTAGGATGCATTTTTTAGAGTTTTTTTCTGACAAGTTTTGCATCTGGATACATCGCTAAGTGATGAACCATAGTCTCTGGATAAAGCCCTGGCATGTCAGCATAACTCCATGCAAATTTTACTTATCTTTCCCTTAGGAACGCTGCTAGGAGTTCTTGTTCTTTTGTTAATAGTGATTCTGCATAGAATGTGATATGCGGGGGCTCCTCTATTCCTATGTTGACCGGATTGCACTTTTCAGCCAAGACTACTGATTTCTCCTGATGAATAGCACTTAAGGGAAGATTGAATCCTTCATCCTCTGGTGCCTCAAAGAGGTTTTCAGTATTGGATATGTCCTTTCTTTTTAGTATTTTCTTGTCAGAGAGTGCCATAGTGTGGTTTTCACTTAAGGACTTGGATATGATTATTTGTTTCTCACTTTTGCAAATGAAGGATTTAATCATTTCCCCATAATAAGCTTGTGTGTCTAATTCCATTATGAACCCTGCCTTATGATCTCCATCTGGAATGTTATCCCTCAATCCCATGAATTCTGAGAGTGCCTCATCATTTTCAAATGTATCAAGAACTAGTGGTCCTCATTGGTCATAGTCGATTAGTTGGGGGTACACTAAGCGGATTTCATTTTTTTGATGATTAGATTTGAAGGAGAGGGTACTAATCATACACAGAGTGGTATCTTTGAATAACCTAGGGAGATTGGATATGATATCTTCATCATCGCTACTAATATAGGGCTCAATTATGAAGTTATGTGTGTTGCTACCTATGGCTCTTGGTGAGTGTACTTGTACTAGTATTGGCTGAGGAGAAACATTAAAATTTCTAACCGAAGGAGTTCAGCCACGTATGGTTATTCTTAGAGGGGTACATCTAAGACCAAGATTTGTTATGGGTCGCATCTCTCGTATGATAGGTATCATAAGCCCATTGTCGTTTTGTCCCAATCGTTGTTTTCTGTCATAACCCATTGTAAGCATCGTTTGGAGACCTTTTCTTCTTCATCCATTGGTAAATTAGTTGTTGGTCTTTCATCTTGGTATAGCATGTGAGATGGGTCTGCCTCAATGTCCTCTTGGCCAAGATCTCCCAGCTTCTGAATTCAAGATATTCTTTAGGAGACGTTTGAGATGTGGGAGCTTTATGTGGGCATCCTCGTGATCTAGGAGATTGTGGTAACTCTCCTATCACAAAAGAATTATTAGGGAGCCTATAGTTTCCACAACCGTCTTCTTGAATGATGAGCTTGATGTCGGAGATGGTGGGAATTGCAAGGATGGTAGGTGTCTCAGTCGCAGAAGTGGATGTGAGAGTGGTGGGGTTGGTGTATGATGTGGATGGGCCCTCATCATTCTTTGGCACTTGGGGGATTTTGTAGTACTTGGCCTCAAGATTTTTGCAATATGAAAATGGTTCGGGATCTCCATGGATGGTAACCTCTTGTCCATTATGTGTGAATTTCACACATTGGTGGAAGGTTGATGCTACAGCTTTCATCGCATGAATCCATGGGCATCCCAAGAGGATGTTATATGGAAAGTCAAGGTCCAAGACCTAACAGGTATTTTCCATGAGTGTCAGCCCTACTTGAATAGGGAGTTTGATTGTGCCCTAAGACACTCTTTTTTGGTCATCGTATGCTCTTATTGTGATTCCTTTACCTTTGTCAATGGAAACTTCTGCTATTTTTAGTTGCTTGATAAGGCTGAGAGAACAAATGTTCAAACCTACACCTCCATTCACCAAAACCCTTTTGATTTTTCTCTTGTTCACAATGACCTCCAAGTGAAGTGCGCTATTGTGAGATGGTTGGGCAAGAAAATCTTGGTCAAAAAACGTAAGGAGATTAGGTGTTATGATGTTTCTAACCATAGCTTGGAATTTTTCTGCATCAAGATCTACGGGGAAGGTGGATGAGGCTAATGCTTGCTCAAGGATCTTCTTATGTGTGGATGATATTTTTAACAACTCCATAATGGAGATGTGTGTTGGTGTTCTCTTGAGCTGATCTACTACACTGTAACCATTAGGAGTAGATCTAGAGGAAGGGGCTTTGGTTGGTTGGAATGAGCCTACAATGGTGACTTTCCCACCTCTTGTGGTGACTCCACAATCTTTGGCATGGGTGCCCTTGATGGTGATGACCATGTAGTCTTCATTTAGGGAGGCGACAATTGTTTCATATACATGATCTACACTACCTTTTCCTTTATCTTTGTTGCTGCTATTTCCCTTGTTTCCATGATTTGGCGTCGGATTCGTGTAGATTTTAAGGTCCTGATTGCCTATAGGTGGTTCCACATTGATGATCCTTTTGTCAATGAGATCTTGAATGATATTTTTAAGTCTCATACAATTGTTTGTGGTGTGATCTTTGATCTTATGAAATTCATAGAGTTGATTTTCGTTGTACCAAGGGGGTTTGACATCAGGTTCTTGGTAATTTTCAAATGTAGGTGCATGGATGAGTTTTTCATTGATGAGCTTTTTCATGATGTCTTCAAGTGGTTCCCCCAAAGTAGTGTATTTTCATTTTGGATAAATCTTGCATTGGGGTGGTCCTCTTTGATCATTGAGGTTATTGATAGTAGGATTGTTATTGGGTTGATATGTTGTGTGATGGGTGTTTTGGCGTTGATTTTGGATTTTCAGTGTGGGTGTGTTTTGGTGTGGACCACTAATGACCACCTTAGCATCTACGACACCATCATTAGTAATGTTCTTGTTCCTTGCCCATGTGCGAGGTTTATCATTATAATTGGATGATGGGCAGTTGTTTTGTTGTTCATGATATGATGTTGATTCCACAGGTTGAGTCATAAGGGCTCTTTCGATGCTAAGCACTTTCGGGATCAATTGATCATATGTGGTGATTCCCTAAACCTTGAGATGAAATGACAAGTAGTTTTCAAGGTTGGCTATGATCGTGTAGACTTGTTGTTCTTCTGGCATGGTCCACTTCCTCCAGTTGGCCTTGGATCACCATTGTTGAAGGAATGAAGCAAAAGATTCATTCTTTCCTTGTTTTAGAGTGTATAATTCTTCAAGATTGACTTCCATTGTAATGTTACATGCATAGTTTTTAATGAATGCATCCCTGATTTCCTAGAATTTTCTAATGCCTGAAGGTAAGCGAGAGAAACATTCTATAGCAGTACTTGCCAAGCTCCTAGGGAATAGCTGCATCAGATACGTGTCGTCATATGCGACCTCCATACAATGAACCTAGAATTCCCTGATGTGATCTTCAGGGTTTCCCATCCTTTGGTATTTGTCAAATTGAGGGATTTCAAATCCCTTAGGGAATGGTTTCATTTCTTAGCTCCTATCAAATGGATAGGGACACAAGTTGCTTGGTGTTTTGGTCATTCACCCTGATTGAAGGTCGAGCACTTGTTGTGAGAGCAACCTAATTTGTGTCGTTACATCATTCTATGTATCAGGGGGTGGGATGAAAGTGTTTTGGGGTGTTGGTTGAATGGATGGGTTGTTTTACCTGCATTGTTTGATGGTATCGATATGTTCTGGCAGGCAAAGTAAGCTTCTACTTGCTTTTGTATGAACAATTCTTGTTGTTCATCTTGTTGTTGTTGAGCTAGGATTTGAGCTTGTTGTTGTGCTTGTTGTTGTTCCAACAATGCTTGTTGTTGTGCTTGTTGTTGTTCCCACAATGCTTGTTGTTGGGCTACCAGTTCTGCTGCTTCTTGTTGTTCTTGATATTGCTTTAATGCTTGTTGGTATGCTTGCAATTGTGCTGCTTGCGCAAGAAGTTGTGCTTGTGCTTGCGCTTGCACTTGCACTTGTGTTGCTTGTTGCTGCAATAAGAGTTGTGCTTGAGTGATTTTTTGTTCTTGCAATACTTGAGCATCTTGGTGTTGTTGTTGCAACAAAGCTTGTGCTTGTTGCGCTTATTGTGTTTGTTGGCTTGTAAAGCGGCTTGTGCAGCTTGGGCGATTTGTACAACTTTAGTAGCTTGCTGAGTAGCTATGTGTATGGATTTTTATTTTTAGACTTGTTGGTATCCTCTTTGGAAGGTAGCTTGCAATGTTGCATCATATTGGTTTGATGTGGTGAATGTTGGTGGTGGTGGGGTGGTGGTGGATTTGGAATAGCATTCGTGGTGGTGGTGAAGGGTGATGTTGTGTTGGTTATTTGATTAGTGGATGGTGATTTTGGTGTAGTAAGTGGTGTTGTCGATGTGATTGGACCTTGGGAGACCATGCTTTGTGATGATGTGGGGGTGTTTGATGATGTTTCCATTTCTTGTGTATTCATCATTTGTTGTTACGATATTAACGACAAATTTTGGGTGTTTTGTGTAATGCTTGGATTGATGGTTGGTATATTGTTTTGATTGATGTTTGGTAGAGGGGGAATCCCTACACCAAGGAGTGGTATGGATGATAATGGTAGTGGTGGGATAGGTGGAAATGTAAGGGGTGTTAGTTGTTGCGTGGTGTCGAATATGCCCCCTAGTCTGAACATATCTCCCTCTTCTTATGAATTTGTGAGAAAAGGTGTTTGTGGTGCTCCATGAAAAGATGTTGATGATGGGTCATAATGTAAGGTGAGAGGAACATTTTTGTGCAATGTATTTTGGGAGATGTTTTGTTCCAATGTGGTGTTTGCATCCAAGTTTTGGTTACTAACAAGGGGGTGTGATTGGAGAGCATTGAGAAATGTGTTTCCCTTGTTAATGTTGGGTTGAGTTGGAGCAAATGATGTTGTGAGTTTTGGGATATTCTATGTGATGTTTTGAGATGGGGGTGTAGATGAAATGGGGATGGTGGATGAGATTGGTGGAAAAGATGTCTCTACTATAGTGCTCACGTCAAAATCGGAAGGCAACTTGGCCCCTTGTTTTGCTAGTTCAAGCATGTACAACGAAGGGTTAAGTCTCATCATGATGTTGATGATTCTATGGTTGTTTGGATTTTGAAGCATTTTCATCATTTCTTCACGAGACATTCCAAAAGTGAGGTCCTCTCCTTGGTCTTCTTCTTGCGTATTTTGTGATGTTGTGGAAAGGTTAACCATGAGCATTCTAGACCCAATCAGATTCATTTCTGGAGTATTTTGACTCAAATCACTTGAAGTTGGTGTTTCTTTGTTGGTTTCCATGCTCTTCTTGTATTGAGATCTAGTTTGAACCATAAAACAAGGATCAAATTTTAGGAATGGGAGATGAATCTCTTAGTTCTTTGAATTGATCTTTATTTTATGTCCCAAAAGTGGAAAATTTTTAGAATATCCTAAGGATCAAAAGATGATATGATGATGATGAAAAAGATGAATGATGGGGATGTTATGATCTTTTGGTGAGTCTTTGAAGGAGATACTAGGATTTTGGGAAGAAGGATGCATCTACCCACACCTGTCTAAATAAGATGATAGTTTCACTAACCATATGACAAAGGATTCATCTCCATATACCAAGCTAAACAAGGTGAATTTGACTAAGCATATGCAAAAGGATGCATCTACATGTACCTAGCCAAAGTTGATTTTGATAAATGTTTTCAAGGATTTAGTCTCAATGATTTTGATGGTTTTGATTTTTCCAAAAAGCCTAGTATTAGGGACGATTTCAAGATTCTCCAAAAGGGGATTGTGAGATGAAGTTTTGTTTTGTTGCTTTTGAAGGGTGGATGAAAAGGATTTTGATTGATGTGATCCTAAGATGAACCTAAAAAGACACTTTGTTTGCCTAGATCTAGGTATTGAAAAACAAGCTTTTCTCTAAACAAGATGTTCAAACTCTCTGAAAAGATTTGGGTTTTGGCAATAATAGAATGAATATAGACCAGGATTGTTTCTTGAAGCCTTCTTGTAAAAGTTGAAAAGCAATCTTTTTCTGACTTCATATAACATAGAAAGGCATTCTTGACGGGCTATCAAACTAAGGGCTTTCACCTTTGGTTTCTTGATCTTGACTTTGCGTGAAATCATTGAAGACACATGTGTGGGGTCCAATTGTTTTTAGCCTTTTTTTAATGAATTGTTTTTACCAAAAACACACTCTTGATTAGATTTCATACTAAATGTCCAATGTCTCAACTTCGTCTCATTTCACAAAGTATATTATGTGAAACTTTGATGAATTTAAGGCAAGGGTTTCCTATTGTTTAACTTTAGTAGGAAAATTGAGATGTAAATTCAAGTGCTTAGGAACCTCTAAGGATGTAATCCCAAGGGCAAGCAACAACACAAGAATTTGGTCAATGGTATTTGCCTCCTAAAGGGTTTGAAATTTTGAGAATCATGTTGAATGTTTTTTTGGCAAATGTTTTCAAATAAAGCACCATGTTTTCAAACCAAGACAAGTACAAGCCCTATGGATGTGTAAGACAATATTTGTTGAATCCCTACTTGGACAAGTCAAGCTACACTTATCTTTAGCAAATGGTTAGATGCTTGACCCCACTGGCTCCCCTCCACGACACTCACTTATACGAGGCAGCCAAGCATCAACACCCATGAAACTCCAATGGCATGTTTTCCATTTCTACTAAAGACCGTAAAAGTGTGGGACGACTTCAAAATGACTGTTCTTGCACCAACAAATAGATTAATGATTTTGAAAAATTCTAGCACATGGGTTATAGTAAGGACTTTCTGTTCATGGAGATTGACCCATACAACAAGAGTCCCCTTTCGGATCCATCTTGTTGGAATCAACCACGTGATACTAGCATTTCTTCCAATACCCACATTTATATCCTGGTTGGAAATACTCTTGGATTTAGAGTGTTACTGCTTGAGTCGTTCCCTTGGGTGAGTACTTTTTCCCCAAGGGACGCCCTCTAAGATAGAAAAAAGTGAGTAAACTTATTCATACTTCGATCAACCTTCATTTAGAAACAAAGGGAGAACACATGCAATAAGTTTACTCACACTCGCACAAGATGTTCAATTTTAAACCCAAATCAAAGTGTGTATGGGCAATTATTTACACAACTTAATGTCACCAAAAGCCTTTTGATTCTCAAGATCTCCATGAGGCACGAGAGAAGCGCATATGTCTTTTGATGATATTACTTTGTGTAAATAATTACAAAACAATAAAAGCACACATTCATTTTATCCTCCAAAGGAAAGATGAAGATTGCCTTGTTCAATTTTAGCCCAAATTGAAATCTAGTAGGTGTCTAAGTTTGAATTTTAACCCTTTGTGAAAAAAAATCAAAGTGTTCTTTTTAAACCCAAACGAAAATTAGTATTCTAAGAGCGAAAAGGTAACAATTTCATAAAAAAGTGTTTTAAATAAACACTAAAGTGTTAAAGAACACTTTTAATCTTCTCAAGCCATCATCTTCATTCCTCCTCCTTTCATTTTCTCTCTTTGATTCACCTTTTCTTTCCTTGTTTGTACCTTTGTTGTTCGTTGTACCTCCTTTTTTTTCATGTTGTACCTTTTCCTTTTGCTTTTCCTTTGTTTGTACCTATTAAATATTTACAAACAAGAGTTAGGCCAATGTTCATGATAAAGGCATACACAAGAAATGTTAATGACTTGATGAAACACTTTTAACAAAATTGACAAGGCATGGAATTAACTCAATAACAGATGTTAGTCTACACCTACTTCAATAAAGGATACTTGTTTTCAAAAAAAGGAAAAAAACACCCCCTCAACGAGATTTTAGATTAAAGTGGTACACGATATTGTTATCATACTTTACAACCCTTTATAGAAGTCAAAAAAAACTTTGATCATTCACCTCAGCCTTGCTTCATACCTACCCCATGCTAGGTAACTTTTACCTAATGCTTAGATGTAAAAGATCTCTATTATCATAACGTAAATGCAAGGATTGTACATCTTCTGACCAAGCTCAATGTCAATGTAAAACCTACCTCATCCCTGATATTTTAATTTTAAATCTAACAAGGAGTCTAACCTCATACGCCAGAGTATAAATGCCTATTTAAGAGCTTTTGAAGTACTCGCATCTACCAGATTTAAAGTCAACTTCCACCGTTTTCTTCACTAGCAGTCTACCAATCAATGTTGACATCGCTATCTCCCTTGAACCTAGATTTCATACTTTGCATAGTGTGTAAAAAAAACCATATCTTTTAAATGTGTTGGGATCTCTAGTTGTTGACCTACCTTGAATTATGGTGAATCACTCATAAGACTGCACAGAGGTGGCAGGATTGATAAATTTCAACACTTGTACTTTTGGTGATTGGCAGATCTTTATGATATATGTCTTTGAGTCTATGAATCTATGATTTCATATGGTTCAACAACCGGTTATTGTCTGTGACTAGAAAGAACAAATTTATTTAAAGAAATCACTATTAACAACAACAAAAACAATAAAAATCTCCATAGTTAAAGCGATTGCCCCTGAAGGTTTTAAGTCTTCATGAATAACACAAAACACTTTACATTCACAGTAGCCAATAGAAACGACTAATATTTAATGATGACAAGACTTTTCTTCTATGCACAACTAGTCATTTTTAACAATAGACAAAGCATGTTATTCTTAATGCGATTAATAATGAAAAAATGTTGTTATCATGGCAGACTCTTTAGGTGAAATAATGGCTCCTTCCTGTCGCAGTGGTGGTTGTTGGACATTCCCTTTGTCCTTCCCTGTCCATCACCTAGTATTATGGGCATAGTTTGGTTAGCATCATATATCATGAAGAATATGCTACTTCTTCATACAACACGAATGTCAATAAAGAAACTTGCTTTTTACATATTATGTGTATCACCATGCTCTATACAAACACTCACGAGTATTGAGTGTTGATTGTTGTCTACTTAACAAACTTTGGAACTTTTGTTAAGCTTCTTCAACCCGTGGAATAGTGGGATTGGCTTCTAATTTTTTGGTTGCTGCCGTATTCTACCAACTAGTTATTTGGGATGGCTTCTAGAAGATACATTTAGAAAGCGTTAGGCAAGAATAGACATGCAATGATGAAGTCAAAATCTACAACATTCCTCCAGAAAGATTTTGGTTCAATTAGCAAAGATCCTATAGATTTTGAAGCTACGCAATCTTTTCCTTTTCAATCTAATGTACGCATCTTTTTAAAGAGACATGTTGAAAAGACTTTAGAAACTTTTAAGCCAATGAAATTGGTGAGTGTAAATGTGAGTGGTGCATTCTATTAGCAGGTACGAAGTAAGGCACGTGGACTCTTTGACAGACAAGGCATGTGGACTCTTTGACAGAATGGCAGCAGCAAAACAGATTCATAACATCGATAGGGGCACTGGGAAATCCATGACTATTACTGCTAACAACATCATCAAGGATGATAGAGGTGGTTGTTAATCACAAGCACAAGAAAATATCCAATCATATTATAACTGGAAAATGTGTGATGGTAAAAGAAAGAGTGATTAAGGGTAGCGATTCTTCCAGTCTTCGAAGCCATCCACCATCAAAAATCTAATCACATATGGAGAAAAGAAAGATAGTAGTCAAAATTACACCAATACATTAGTAGACACCCTCAGACACTTAATGATAAAAATAGAAAAGCTAAATCAAAGCTTTACTTGAATCTGTATTAGGATCAATTCATAACTTATTTAAAAGGTCATACGCCAAATAAGTATTGAATCAACACTTGTAACTTATTATTATTCACACGCCAAATAAGTACTTGTTTATAATCACCCAGTTGAATCAAAGTTGTCTGAAAGGTCACATGCCAAACAGGTATTGAATAACTTATCTGAATTTTCTCTGGCTAAACTGAGAATCGGCAGGCAAAGAAAACCTAGCATATTAAAGTGAAATCAATATACTCGGAAAGCCATAGGCAGAGATTGGTGAAATTTTATTAGAGCCAAAAATGCACATTTGTATACAAAAGGTGGATTATTGCACTATAAAGATGTGTGTCTGTAATGCAGAGGTGTGTTCCTATAGCCGAAAGATATATAACTACTGATGGAAGGCTTATGACGGAAAAGCAAATCTTGAGACTAACAATAGCTATTTGAAAAACAACATATCATGAAATCACAGCTATTTGATAGAAACTGCAGGTGAAAATAATACTGTTGAAACATCACTACAATAAATATCAGAAAAAACCAAGCAAATGAATCCAAAATATTAGCGTAAGCCCTCCTTCTAGCACCAAATTGTGAGCATGCTTTTTAAATCTGCAAACACTAACTTCAAACAAGGGTTATTACCTACAAATCTTTCAAGAACACTCCTATGAAATACCTTGCAAATGCTTCAAAATGCAACAAAGGATAAAAGAAAACTAAAAGCATCATGAAAACACTTAACAAGTTACCTATTCCATAGTGTATTGGTGTCACATGTGCAAGTGACCCTTTCCCAATCCTTGCTAATGAAGCCAAAATGATGAAATGCAATGAAGATGAAGAGCAAGATGAGTTCTCAAATCAAGAGAGTAACCTTGCATACAAGTTGTGGATGGATCAATGAGGATTGAGGCCTTCTTTTACAGATTTTCTTGATGAGAGATTGGCCAATGTGGGACTAAAGATCCACCAATGAGAAGAGGCCACATGTCAAGTGATGATAGGCCAATGGATGTGCAATATTTGGGAAGTGTGCCCATGAGAGGGAGAATTTGAATTCAAATTTGGCAATAAATTTAGAGAGGGGGACAAGAAAAAAGTGCAATAAATGCAATGTTGGAGGGACAAATCAACTTGTCATGCTTTTCAAATTTGAGGGAATATTCCCCATAAATGCCATGTTGAGTGAAAATGAGAGTTTAAATAAATCAATAAATGGATTTATTTGTGCAAGTGGCATAATCTAGAGAATGCAAGTGAGTGAGATTAGCATTTAATCATGGTTAAATTAAATTAATGATGATTAGGTTAGTTTGACTTTTAGGACTTGGATATTTGATTTATTTAAATCATAAAATGATGTAATATGGATTGGATTTAATTAAATAAATGTTTGATTTATTTAATTAAAGGGATGATGTTTGATTAAAAGGTTGATGATAATGTTTTATTTAATTTTGAATGAATGACCTTAGGAGATGGGAATTAATGAAATTAATTGATAAATGAATGAAGGTGAATATGATCAATTGATGAATGGACCTAATGTGAATGGACATAAAAATGATAGGTTGGATAGATAAGACATTGTGCCCCTAAGTGTAAGTGGCATAGAAGATCAACCTACACATGACGTCTGTTTGCTAGGTTTTTATCATGGTACTTATCCAGGGTGCCTGTTTACCAAGTTTTCACCGTTGGATGAAGGGATTTCTCTTTACTTTCTTTTTTTTTTTCTTTTTTTTCTTTTTTGACTTTTTTTTTGTTTTTGACTTTTCAGATAGGGGAATATGGATAAGAGGGACTCAAGTGTCTAGTTCCATGAAAGGTGATAGCCTCACTAGAGATGGATGTCATCACATGGACCATGTCAAATGTCATTATGCGCATAGATGTTGGTAAGGGATGACATGAAAGGGAGATGGAGTAGGTAGATGACGGATTATGATGTGGATTATGGAGGAAAATGGTGGATTATATGGAAATTCTGCAAAAGATGAATGGGGAGGCTTAGCCAAATGCATGGACCATAGGGATGTGATGGGGAAGATATGTAGGATAGTGGATGGGGGGTGACAAGATGGAGGTATAAGGGCTTGTTGTGAAATGGAAGGGAACCATGACCAATGGTTGCACACATTGTGATAAACATTGAAGCTTTTGAGTGGACAGGGTGTAGGAAGCAATGGAGATGTTTGCTTAGGAGATGGTGGACGAAGTGCTTTAGGCACCCACATAGACTTAGTATTTTGATGACTTTTATTTTTCTTGTGGGCTGTAGGAAATTGAGATTTTTGAATGGAATGTGTATATTGGATGGAAGTGGATGGTTGGGATTTTTGTGACATGGATGCCTCATTTGACTTGATTTCTTTTTGCTTAGGTACCCAAACCATTCTGTTTTTAGACTTTTCTTTTAGAGGTATGGGCTTATATAACTTTTTAGATGTACTTGGCTTTGACTTTTTGAAATTGTATTGTAAGGCATTAGGACCTTTAGAATTTTTGACTTTATAAATAGAGGCATCCCACTTTTTATTTTTGAATCCCATGGGGTGGATGGATTGAGTGGAAGCTTTATGTTTACACAATGTGTGCATTTGTTGGTCATGACTAGGATATTTAGGGTATTTATGAATGATTGGAGTATTAGGTGTTGGAAGTAATGGTGGAAAAGTGAATGGAGGGGTATAAGGAGTTGGAAGTAATGGTGGAAGAGTGGATGGAGGAAGGTGTATGGTCACATGCTTTTGACATTTGTAGGATGACGGTGGTGGAATGGCAACATATGCTTTAGGCATATGATAGGTTTTATGATGGAATGTGGTGGACTTAGGATGCATGGAGGAAATACCAACATCTTGAGATTGGTGTCCTTGGGGTATGCAATGGACAATGGGACTAGGTGTAGGTGGAACACTAGACACGAGTTCCTTATTGGAAAGACCAAGTGGATATGATGGAGGACTTGCAATGGGGTCGATAGTGGATGATGGAGGATTTAAAGGATCTTGATTAGCATTGTGTTCACTTAGATCCAAGGTATTTGTTTGATCTTCTATGTGTGCTTGGGAGGCATATGTCTCATCAAGGGAAGTGGATGTTTGTGCATCATGGATGGGTGAGATGGAAAGATCTTGACCACGGAATGCATAAAATTGGCTAAGGGGATCATCACGGTCTTCTTGATCATAAAAGGGGTCTTGATCAAAGATGAAAGATTGATCATGAATAGTATCAGGTATGTTATGAATGGAATCATTAGGAGGGTGTTGATCTTTATGTGGATGAGGGGGTAATGTTTCTACATGTTTAGGATTGTGCTCTTGAAATACCTCATGAATTATTGGAATGGAGGTGGAAGGGGATTTCTCATGGAAAGACTTGTCATGTTCTTGATGGTCAACAACATAGGAGCATGATAGAGGGTGACTTGGACTTAAGAGGGGAGACTCTTGAATTGGATCAAGTGGTTGTGGATGACATGGTTGGCTTGAAGGAGTTGGCATGATGTTTGAGGACTCTTTTGTATGTTCAAGTATATGATTCGAATCACATGGAGACAATTGATTCCTTTATTGTAGCTCTTGGGTCACATCCTTTGTAGGTGGATTGGTGGATTTATGTAATGCCATTGGTTTACTTTTGAAATGTTTGAATATAGGGCATTCATTTGATGGAGGATTAGATGATGGTGGGGGTAATGAAGAGTTTGATTGGTTAAAAGGTGGAGAGGCCAATGGATTAGGACTAGGACATTGTGGATTAGGGATAGGAATTTGATTGGATGGTGGTAAGGGTGCATGGACTAGATTTGTGTTCCCCTTCTCAAAGGTGGCATTAAGACTTAAAGGCTCTTGATGTTGTTTCCAAGGTGGACTTGGGATCCTATATTCTTGTTGTGATATAGGTGGACATGTTGATGTGGAATTGTCATAATAAATAGATGTGTTAGGTTGGCATGATGATGAAGGTGACACATAGGATTGGGGTTGAATGTGTTGAGGTTGAAATGGTGTTTGGACTTGTGATATGATTTTTTGTTGTAATGATGATTGAGGGGTTGAATAGGACAATGGTTGTTGAAAGGTGGATTGATGTGGATAAGGGTTGACATTAGAAGAGGTTTGATAGGTTGATGAAGGATGAGGTTGGTATGAGGTGGAAAGGGATGGCACATTAGGTTCAGGTGGCATGTGTTGATGTGGTGATTGGACTTGATAATGTGCTTGTTGGACTTGACAGTTGGCCATGAGGTATTGGATTTGTGCTATGAGTTGTTGCATTTGTGGTGATTGGTTGGTTTGAAGTTTTTGGATAATGTTATGGGCGCTTTGAATGATTTGTTGGTCTAAAGGCGTTTGATTTGTTTGAGCTTTATGAAGCATGTGAATAAGCTCTAGTGCTATGTATTCAAATGTTGTCATGGTCTAAAATGATGTTGATTGGATGAAAGAAATGACTATGATTAGGATATGATGTGGAGTCACAAGATTAGATGACTTGGACAATGTGGAAAAAATTTATTGGAAGTTTGACTTGGGCAATATCAAACACAAGATTTTACATGTAAATGCATAAACACACACACCAAGCACAATGATAAGTTTGTCTTCCAAGATTAGATGTTATGATTAAGAAAACACTTGAATACACAACAACAAGCCCTATGACTAGTCAAGTGGGGTATGGCCAATTAAGTCTCAAACTAGATTGCACAAGGTTGACTAAGGAAGAATTTGAAAGAAAAATCTTGCCAATAAGCCGGGAGAAAGGGGTAACCCACCCTTCACCTTCACTTCCCAAAGGTATAAAGTTCTTTGGGGCTTAGCTTAGAGTGACAAGATTTCAACTCCCAAATGAGCATGTCTTTAGATTCACACTCAATTGAGGTCATCCCTTGGAGGGGTGTGTGCTCCAAGTAGGCCTCCTAAAAAGGGTATGACAAAAGCAAACTAAGTGAGGTGTTTTGGAGGACACACACACTTGATTCACACTCGCAGTGATTAATTTCCCTTAGAAATGAAATGTTTGTATGAAAACAATAGAAGCACTTGTCCTTTTTAACCCCAATTCAAATGTGTAGGAAGAAAATGGTTAATTTTAGACCCAATTTTGATATGTGATTGAAGAGAAAATTCATTTTTAAGAGCCCAAATCCAAATGTGTGACAAAGAGGATTAAGAAATGGAAGATGGAATATGTGCACTTGATTATTCACTTTCCAATTTGTTGTGTATGAAGGATATTTCTGCCACTAAAACTCCTTATGATCACCTACAAAATCAAAAGAAATAATATCATAATGCGGCCATAAAAAAATAAACTCATTAAAAAATTGCAACTTCAGATACATATTTTTAACATAGCTGAATTAGATTCGATTATTTGAAGACATTATTGATCTGAAAAATATAAAATCAAAGAAAAAACTGATATTATTTCTCGGAGGGCTTTCCAGAAATGTAAAGAAGTCAGAAAAATTCCCTATTTTGCGCCCAATATTATTTTTTTATGAAAAATCATAAAAAAATGATAAAAAATACAAAACAGCTCCAAAAATTCTATTTTTTTGACAAAAGTTTAATTCTATCATTCCAAATCTGCAAAAAAAAATTTGTGATCAGATCTGCAACCGTTTGTGAGATATAGGTAAATATGTGTGAAACCCTAATTTTAAAAGATCTATTATTTGACTAATAATTGTGCGTCCAAATTTGAAAGATAAAGAACAGACCCCTATTAAAATTTAGAGAGATTTCCAAAAATATAAACCTATATGAAAAATTCGATAATGTGCTCTCAAAATTAATTTTTTATGAAAAATAGAAAACAAATTATAAAAATTCAAACCGGCCCCAAAAAATCTGATTTTTGCAATGGAAGCTCTAGACGTTGTCTCAAATCTGAAAAAAAAAAATTGTGAAAAAATACGCAGCCATTTGAAAGTTATGGTCAAATATTTGGAAACTAGGGCTTTATCCACAATGATGTCAAACCTGCAACAAAAATCAAACAAAACCTGCAACAAAAGAATCCAACTCCAAGATTTCTCAAAATGTGTTAAAATATGTTAGGTTCACCAATGTAAATAGGGAAAAATTTTAGATTTAAAATATTGAAAAGCAATGAATTAACTAAACCCTATTAAGCACCATGAAGCGCAAACTAGAATGAAAATGCAAATAAATAAAAGAAATGCAAACCAATTTTCAAACTAGACTTGATTGATCTCCATGGCTCTTCTCCACCTGCATGAGAAAGCAAGATTTTGAAGGTTGATTGTTGGATGAATGTTGGTTGCTCAATTCAGCAGCATAACATTGACATGGGGATGATAGATGAATGACAATAGATAGAAATGGATGAAAGACTGAAGAATGATTTTGACAGCATAAGGATACTTGAAGAATCAACCCCCCTAATGGCTTATGAGAGAGTTTATTTATAGGAAATGTCTGATTTGGATTGACGGTTGAGATTGGATGTCAATAAGGTATCTTAATCAATGGCCAAAATTGAAAGTTGTAGTATGGACTAGGGTTAGGTCAAAATTAGGGCAATGACAAGAAATGAATGGCTAAGATTGAATTATAAGATAATTCAGTCAAGGGCCAAGATTAAATGAGATGTCAAGAGATAAGATTTGATGAGGAAGATAAGATTGGCACAAACAAAGAGGTGATAGGAGAAATTAAATAATAAAAATTATTTAATTTAGGTGGCCAATGAATAATTAAACAATAAAGATATTATTTAATTATAGAGGAACGTGACAAAAGGAATCATTTTGAATTAAATAATGATTTAATTCAAAATTCAAGATAGTGGACTAAATTAAATAAATAAAATTTATTTAATTTATGAGAGAAGAAGCTAATGAATAATTAAATAATTAAAATAATTATTAAATTATAGTGGAAAGTGGACAAAATTAAATAAATAAGAATTTATTTAATTTTAGAAAGAAAAGGACTTAATTAGTGACGTAATTAAATAAATAAAATTTATTTAATTAATCAAAGAGGAGAATAAAGATAAAAATGAATTAATTAAATAATTAAAATTATTTAATTAATAGAAGAATTATGACTTTAGAAAATAATTAAATAATTAAAAATTATTTAATTATTAAGAATGAAAGGGGCAATGTTGAATAATCTAAGAGTTGCAAGCCTAGGACAATTTTATGTGTCTACATTTATGATGTCTCCCACAAGTAACACATTACTATTTGGAACATTAGGAATTGTTTCAGATTTATATTATTCATAATCACATAATTTAGTTTCTTTCCAAAAGTATCCTTTAGCATTTAGACAATAGGGAAATCCATGATTATGATGATGGCTAGGTAAAGTGTCATGCATACCTAAAATTCCACTAGGGATTCATCAATTTGAAATATATCCAATGAAATATCATTACTTGTGGTATCTATCAACCTAGGATGAACTAAATTGGTAGTTTTTTTAGAAGAATCTTTTGTGATGACATTGACATTAAGTGAACGTATTTTTTATTCTTTCAAATCCTTTTAAGGATAGTAACCAAGACCCCTTGTTTCTTGTGTGTTTACCTCTATGGGGATATAAATACCTTGTTCTTTTATTCCACATCCTTTTCCATTATAGCCAAATTATTTCAAAATTTGATAACCTCTTCCATAAATAGCTTAGATTTTTTTCAAAGAAGGTGGTTTTTCATAATCACTTTCATCATGAAATCTTCATCTAGGTTGTGTTGATACTAATAAAACTTATTTCTCTTTTTCCAATTTTTATGGTGAAATATTGTATTCACCCATGAATTTAGGTGTGAAATCTAATGATCCCCAATCATCCTCTAATATATTTTTATAGATGAAAGAAACTCATCGTTACCTTTAACTAGTAAAGGTTCCACTTTTGAGGTTGTGATTAATGTACTAAAGGGTCTCTGAGTTCCTATCTACATTTGTAAATAGTTTTTGGAGTTAGGATCAAATTTTACCATGTAAACCTTATTGTTATATGTGTATTTCATTAAATGATGAAGTGTTAAAGGAACTCCTTTCATTTCATGAATCCATGGTCTACCCAAGAGACGAATATACAAAAGATTCTTAGGAATGACATGGATGGTAGTTTTTAACACCACAAGAACAACTTTAAATAGTTTAATGTTATTACACAAAGTGTTTGTCTCCCAACACTATTAAAAACATAGAAAGACAAATCATCAGGTTGAATTAAGGCTTTATCTGGTCCAATTTTATCCAATGTATGAACACTACAAAAAATAAGTCTTGAACCATTATCAATAAGGGTACACCTAATCCTAGTGTTGTTAATAACAATCATTATCATCAAGGAGTCATTTGTATTTTATGTTTCAAAAGGGGTTAACTCACTTTGATGAAAAGTAGTGTCCAAATTAGTTGAATTCATACCCTCAAGAAATTTTTTTATATCATTTGGTTGTACACTAAGAGGGACCACAACTTTTTGCAAAGCATCTTGAAGAATTCCATGATAAATAAGTGATGTTTGACTCAAATACCACAAAGATATCTTAATGGGAATAGCAAGAATTTTCTCATCAATAAGTGATGCTAGTCCTTTAGGAGTCCATCATAATAATATGATAATCCATTTATTCATATCACATCAATAATCAAGTTTGTGTCAGTCGAACTGTATGGTCTCTGCATGTATAATGTAGGCAAGGCTAATATATTGATCATCTAATCAGGCCCCTAAGATAGGTATTTAGGTTAGTCTCCTCATCAAAATCATAGAAAACCCCAAAACATTAGAAAATTTGAAAATTAAAACATTTTCAAAAACCTTGAAAAATACCAAAAACAACCTCAAAACATTTGAAAAATCTAGAAACATCTAAATATTTGAAAAAAATCATCTCTCTCATCTCGCTTTGACTCACAATAAATATCATTCATAATAAATCAAATGTCATCCTCAACCTTTGGTGAAATAGTCAGAAACAAGTCTAGCAGGTTAAAAGTGGAAACTCAAAACGTTAATGTCTCATGTTTAGTCTAGTACATAAACAAGTTGGTCAACTCTTTGTGTCAATAGCCTATCATCCAATCAAGTCCCATAGCAAATCATCTGGTATTGTCACATCCTAGGATGCATCCTTCCTACAGTGGACATCAACATCAGGCATCACCATAGTTTAGTCTTGGCTAGCAGTATTGAAGAACATTAACTTGTTTATTTACTTTATCTTTGTCTTTTGATTTATCTTTTTGTCACTCATTGCAAGGACCCCTCGATGATGTCCAAACAAAAGGATTTAGAGAGATAGGAATGGGGCAATGATCATTATCTTTTATCTGTTGTGCTTGTTGGATATTCTTGTAATATAGCTTGGTCATGCATGCTTTGTTTAGGTGTAGGGAGGATTTTTTAAATATCTTGTTGACCACATAGAAGGGATTTCCTTTCTATGTTTTGATTTGAGATGTTTGGAATATCTAAACTACATTTTGAATAAATTTTTGTACGTTAGGTGTGAACAAGAATACTCCTATCTGATTATCGAGTCAAAGTCCATGACACTAAGTGTAATGCCATCCTAGTTCTTTACACCTTGATGCATCATACCTATGTGTGTGATCAAACATAAGGTAATTGGCCCTTTGAAAATACTAACTCCTTGGAAAGCAATCATCATCATTATTGTAACGCCCCGCCGTGTGAACCCCAAAGGACAAAAACACAATAATTACATCACATTTTTTTTTTTTAAATGCACATAACATACATGTAATACACATCAAGTCATAACATGAATTTCATTTAAGTAAACTCACTAACACAAACATCCTTTGGGGTACACGAAGAGTCATTACACAACTTAGATCCATACAACATCAATAAAGAATAGAATCCAAAGATGTAAAGTAAACAATAACAAATATAACACATACATGATGATCAATGATAAGAAACCATCTGAATACGCAAATACATCATATGCATGATCATCCTAACATGTTGAATAACAACTGTCATAGCCAATATCCACACCAAGTTTAACATTTCATTACAGTACAATGTTTAAGAAGTACAATGATACAAAAGTGTTCCAAATATAAGTGAAACCATCACCAGATAGCATGCTACAAATGAATAAATGAATACAAAGTATCATAACTGGCTCCAAGACAGATACAACTCTGGAGTCATTGCAACAACACCAATCCACACCTCTCGATCCTTGACTGGGGACCCAATGGGGTGCATAGCATGTTCCACCCGACCATGTGAGTCTGAAGACCCACCCCCCGTGCTAGGAGCTAATAAGAAAGAGACCTCAACCAAGAACATCTAAACATGGAACCACAAGACTCAACAACATACCAAGGTATCATAACACTCAGGAATTAAAATGACATAATCAACCACATCCAGGAGTCATAAATCTCATCACATAAATCAAAACAATAGCTAGTAAACAAGGAACCAAAAGAAGATCATAAAACACTTTCAAATCAAGTTGAATTAAAAACCATATCACAATTCAGAAACGCAATGATACAATACAATAACATCCTATCACAGTACCATAAGAGTACAAGGTCAAAACCCAAACATCCACAAGATTTATACAAGGGCAAAGAATACACCAAAGATCAAATAGGGTAAAACCATAAATCAATTCAAGACAACTATGTTCCATCAATTCAAGACAAAGACCCACTTCCAGAGGATTTCCAAAGTAACAACATAAGAAGGAGTGTTAGAGGAGAGTGTCATCGCATGGCTTAACATGGATTCTCCAGGCTACCTACTGCAAGGTACCGCCTCCATCTACTGACGGATTATCCAGGCAACCAAGCACTAGGAACCGCCTCCATCTATGGTTATCCAGGCTACCTATCTCAAGGAACCGCTCCATAGGGTTGCTCATGCGGAACCGTTAACCTTTCATGAAGACAAGGCAACGATCTTGCCAACCACGGCCTTCTCAATCCCCTTTAGTCTGTGGTAGCACTCAAAGGCGGATGAGGCATCAATTATCTTTTTAATGTGATTCTACCCACCCCCTAGTTAATTATTTAAATTATCACTTATTAAATTCACTCTAACGAGGGCTATCCTGGCGCCCCTTTGTGCGCCGACCACCCACTTAGAGCCACTCTCTCTCTCTAGACACTCAAAACATAAAACCAAAATCCAAGGGTTGTACAACATAACAAGAACATTATATCACAACAGAGCAGCATGCAAGGCATTACCCATCTTGCCATAAATACATAATCAAAAATCTCCATGATTCCCGTACAACCCTTTCAAAAACATGAAACCAAAACATTTGCCACAACAAGGGCACATAAAAAGGAGGAACATTAACCAATAGTAAAATAAACCTCTGGAAGATTCTCGAAAAGTTACACTAGGGTTTCCCCATCAAAGAACTAACAGCAATAATTTCAAGACCTCAAAGAACTAATTCCAATATAAATATAATGAGCAAATGCACCAAAATAAGATCAACAACTCCATTCAACAACACCAACAACTTCGATACGAAATAAATCAGAAATTCAAAAAGATCAACTAACCACGACTCATAAACAAAACACGAGTTCCCAATTACATTGCAACACAACTTAAATGACAAAAGATTCCTTGAATCAAAATTAATCTCGAAAGGTATTCACACCAATACGGAAAAATCCAAAACAATCTTTCAACAACAGAGGTAAAAGCATGCAACCAGGCATCCAAGGGAGACCTCAATTTCCTCCTCACAAGATACCCATACCGTTGGTAAAAAAATGACCTTTGATAAAATTCAACCAACATGACAACAATGTAATTAAATGTTTCAGCAACATAATAAAAGTGGGAAAATTGCATACAACAAGAAGCATAAACTTATCACAACCAAGCACCACATTTGTATCCAAAATACTCCACCACAAAATCAAATATGAACTCAAAGATCAAGATCACCTAAGGAAACTAAACAACTCAAGAGATATATTGAAACAAATTCATCATAACAATCCTCAAACACGGGGATACACTTAATGAATAATA
This sequence comes from Sequoia sempervirens, assembly GCA_007258455.2. Lineage (NCBI taxonomy): Eukaryota > Viridiplantae > Streptophyta > Pinopsida > Cupressales > Cupressaceae > Sequoia > Sequoia sempervirens. The sequence continues at coordinate 203,054,350 of VDFB02047230.1, read as the reverse complement.
ATAATCACACAAACACTTTCTATCCCTCCGCGAGGACCAAAAATCTAATCACGACTTTATGACACAAAAGAGCTCCATCCATAAACAAAACTCAAATAAAATAAAATAAAAATACATAATCATCTTGATATAAATCAACTGGCTCAACCATCAAATCAATCATGAACAAGTAAGCATCCATATAGGGAATTTACGAAAAAGAGAATAAGGAGATAGTCATCTTTTAGAAAATCATCTAATTAACATAATCCCTACATCTATCCAAAATAAACAGTCAACTCTACAACCATCTACTCTCCTAATTACCAAAATAAAACTATCTTCACCAAGCAATTTTCTTATTTTCAACATACCCCTATCTACTTCATAAACTTATAAATATAAAACAATCACACTAATATTCATGTCACACAATTACATGAATGAATGTATATACAAAATGGTTCATTTCACATAACGATTCCTAGGTCTTAAAAATAATATGAAAGATTCCATTACCCATTTGCCAAGTTATCCATTAGCCAAACATAAAAGCATGCGAGGAGAAAGATATTAAGATAACATTTATTTAACTCTAAAACTAACAGAAATATAAACGAATTAAAAGATATCACGAAATTAGTACTATAAAAATTAAATTACCAAATAAGAGAACATATAAGGAAAGGTCAATATATACTCCATATTTTAAATTTTCATTTAAATAAAATCTCAAGTTAAAATCTTTAACCTACCTTTCCATTAGATACAATGATTAATAATATTCTAAAGCACATATGTTTCCTCAGACAGAAGGAGCAAGGTTAGAGTGTTGGATTGGTAACAATAATAATAATTAAAAGATAATGTTTTATAACAATTTCAAAATATATAATTGTGTCGATAGATTGTCTAAAGAATCATTTTTCCTAGTTTATTAACAAATCTACCTTATTCAATAATGATGATATCCTGATTATTTAATACAATATATCTAAGGTCAATCTACAATGCCAACAGGAAGATATTGTAATTACAATATACAATCAAGTGTTAACAATATCTTCCTAAATAAATAATTAACTGAATCAAAACAATAAACATGAAATTCCGATATTTGTCAATTTATAATAAGAGTCTCATATTTCTAGATATATATATCTTATGCATGTGCAATAATTTCGATAGAAGTACTCATAAATCACAGTAAAGCAACCATTATAATTTAGATAATTACTACACGTGAGACGCCCCTAATTCATTTGACCACCTCTCATGAAGTCTCAACCATAATATATTCTTGCTCGATCTTGTCATAGCAAAGGTGATAAAGGAGACATTGGCCACTTATTTCAAGACAGCAGAATCAAGCAGGTTAATTAACTCTATAAACTTCCTATTAAGTTCATGTGTTGCGACTAAGATTGGATGACAGAGACAATAGAGAGAGATTACTTAAATCTACACACTCTACCAGGATCAGGTGCGCGATAGTGACAGGTTAACAAATAAACCAGAGAGACTATTTTAGTTACTACACCATTGCAAGTCTAAACGTTGCAGCTGTGATAGTTTGCCTATGGTTTCGGAGAAATCTTTACAAATTTAGATTACCAGACTATGTGAAGGAGCTCATCTAAGCGCTATATCCAATAACATCAATTTCTCTCAGCTTCGACTGAATGGAGGTAACTGGCAAGGGCTTGAAACATTGCGCAGACCAAGAGAATTAAATAATCTGCTCGTTGGTCCTCAATTTCTTCGCTTGAACAATCTGTTCATTGACGGCATCAGAGAAGACACACGAGCCAAGCCTCCTCCAAGTTTGAGATGGTTACGGTTGCAAAAAGGTGAGGCGCCATTATATGAGAAGGTGAATTTTAGGAATTTGGAAATATCGCCATCTACTTGCATTATTATCAAATCACAAATGTTATCACAAGACTCGAGGGCGAAAGAAAGGTGAGGCGCAAGTACGTGATTTAAGCGTCTTTCAAGGAAGCGCAACTAGCAGAAATAAAGACATCATCTCAAGGAATGCAGTGATTGCAGGATATGCACAGATCATATTTGATTAAAATACTTAAGGAACTTTCAAGAAATGCCACAGTAGAATTTTTGCTGGAACACAAAGTGGTCCAGTTACAAAAATAATAGGGCACATTCTCAGAGAAGGAAAAGAGGAATTTATTTACACGGGGTTCCTGTTGTTTGTGCAGATTGTTTGAAACATGGAAACAGTTTTAACAAAGGAAATCTAATATAAAATACAATACAATCATTAATGATAGGCATAAACTAAAGCAGCCATTCACTATCAAATATACTCAAGAAAAAGTAACATATCAATCCAAATAGAAAATATAGGTTACAAGTACATGATAACATGAGGAATTCTGCTAAAAATTCAATCATTCAAATTCCAAACAATAAAATCAAACTGTACACTTATATCTGATTTCAAAACTAGTTGGTTGAAGGAATGGAAAGATAATGGAAGGGAAGCAAGAATACATTTTGATCTAAATTAAACCTAATCAACTAAGATTAAAACTTAACCTTTCTTGTGCGACTTAATAATTTGAACCACACAATGCAAAAAGGTAAATAATATTTTGCAATAGCTTATATAAATAAAAAGCAAGCAGGTTGAGAATCATATCTCTGTTCCTCACGTAGATCCTCCTGTCCAAACCGAAATTCATCACCATATGCTACTTGCAAATGAAGATAGATTCAATGCCCCGGCATCTGAAGTTCCCATCGCTCTTATTATATATATATATATATTTTTTATAATCAGAGGAGAAGGGTGAAAAACTTCTAAAAGAATTCCCCCCCTTTTCAAAAAGAGTAACTGAAACCCTTATTAAGAAGGAGGAATCTACTCCTCTCGGGAAACCGTTCAACTGCCCTAACTCCTCTTTCTCCTCCGTAAAATATTTTCAAAATAACTAATTTTATTCACCACTTTAATTAATCATTAATTTATGTATTTATTTATTTAATTTTAATATTCAAGATTTATTTATTTAATTCATTTTAACCATAATATTTTATTTTCCAAAACAAGAAGTATTATAACTTTTATTTCAAATCATGCCAATCAATTAAAATCTATTGCCAATAATATTTACCTTTACTTGGGATAATTACTTTTGAACAACTAATAAATTATTAATTATTATTATCGAATATTATTAAAAGAATGCAAAACAATTAATTAATTAATTTATTAATAATTCTTTAATTAATATTTTATAAAACTAATTTATTTAAATTTTATAATAATTTCTTTTAATTAACCACTATACCTTTTAATTTTATAATCCTATTTAAATGTCATAATTTGATCAAAAACATTTATTGACCAGAATAAATCAAATGCACTCAAAGTCCAACAATACTTGACCTCACAACAAGTTGAAGTGCATTACAGAGCCAATGCAAAATGGAGGGCACTACAATTATCATCATCTCATGTCTTGTTGGAATCTCTTTCTTTCTTCTATCTCTTACGTTTTAGGCTAACATGGTACCATGACAATTAATCACAAATCATTATCATAGCATCCATCCTACATCCATAAACTATCAGCATATTGCATATTGCATATCATATCATATAGAAACATAAATGGTTACACATGCATTACATTTACATACATATATAATATAGATTAGTTATCCTAAACATCTCATAAACCATACATTTATAGTCACCATATCATAACAATACATAATCATAACATTGCATACAACATATAAGCATCCATTATGCCATCGCATATAATGATTCATTACATCAAAAATATCCATTTTCATATCATAACAAATACATATAATATTTCAAAAAAGATACTACAAAAAGAAATGCATCCATAAAACATCATAGCATCATATAGAATCATTGCATAAGCATGCAGAAAGTAAAAACATCCATAATGCATCACATACCATATCATATCAGATCAAAATCATCATTTCATATATCATCAAAATAGCTACATTGTCATGGTACAAAAAATTGGATCAATGTACATGTATATGTCAATAAGTACAATGGCCCATCAGGCTATCAAAAACAAGCCAATGGGGCACAAAAAGTATCCTGTGTCTGATCAAAAATAGGCCTAACCCTATTGGCTACTACCCTCACTACCTACTCTCTTCATGCTCCTCTGTTGGCCTATGGCCAGTTCTCTATGAGAAATCAGGCGCTCGGGTTGCTTGTAGCATGACCTGGTAATAGTACAATCTATAGTAATCAGCCTCCTGGATGGCCTCCCTCAATGATCGAAGCGATACTATGCTCTAGGAGGCAGAGGAAACCATGCTCTCTAACTAATGTCGTCAGCTCATCTTAGCTATTTCATGCAACTCTATAGCCTGCCTCTACTAGACCACCTGATCCCACTCTGCTTGTATTTGATCTCTCTTTGCTATCAATTCTTATACATGTGATTATAACTACAAAATCTAACCATTTCTATGGTCTAGCTGAGGAGGTGGCTACATGGGTGGTTGGCCTTGATCCCTGTCCCTAGGTAGTGTCAAGACTCTGTCCTGATGTGGCTGATCTTAGTCCTATTGGGGGGCATCCTATCTTTGATATCCCACCTATGGATCTCAGTGTGGAGGATCCTAAGGTCCATGATCCTACACCTGGTGAACCAGTGGTGCCCCACCACCTCCCTGATCCTGATCTTCATCCCCCCAGCCTTGTCTTACTCCCCTACCTCTGGCTCTCCATCAAGCAGAGGGTGTCCTTGGAGTTGTAAGCCTCAGTGATGACCAAAACTAGTCTTTTTAAGCCTACGTCATCCCTAGATCTACCTGTCCCTAATCATATGGCCATGGCCTAGCCACTAGTTGTATGAAACTATGAACTTCCTCATGGGAAGGTATATACCACCCCTAGGAGTTTTGGGTCATAGTCCTCACAAAGATGGCCATGTACTGATCATCTGGTTGATCTTGTGCCTCTTTGAACTATCTTTGAATCCTTCCTAGTAGGTACATCTTAATCATCATATTATCTCACCCCTACATCAGCCTATCCTATCGAGAAAAGAAAAGTTGTGCATCATCAAACCATGTGAGCTATCCAAGGTACAACCACCATGTGAAGGCACACATATCATCTAGGACTCTCCACTAGTGGGGAATCCCATGGTGTCTTGTGTGGGTAAATGAGGCATTGCCTCTATACCACCACACAACTAGATCATCTCACTCCATCATAACTACAACAACTCTCAAATGAAGATGACAAATGTGCTCAAGGGTCTAGATGTGTAAAGGTGTAAAACCCATCCCAAGTGCTCTATCATCCAGCTAGGAAAACTCATGAAGGTCCCTATACAATGAGGCCAGAAGAACTAGCCGCCATGCAAACAATGTTTGTCACCAAACCATCCACTCCTAGGAAAGTCCCCATCTAGGACTAAGTATCGGTCCCATTGATCTAGTGTGACGAGACCTGATATGATGGCTGCAATGACTAGGCAGTAGGGTGACACAACGATCCTATAACAGTTTAACTCGATCCACCCCTCACATAAAATAAGTTGATCAAGGTCCATGATGGAATAGTAGGCCTCCCTCCCAACATCTATATCATATATCACATGATCTCAGTGGATAGGAAATCTTAGAGTCTGCCACACATCCTCTAGTGTGACTATAGCCATGCTAGTCGGAAGGTGGAAGGAGGATGTTTCACTGTGCCATCTATTAGTGAGTGTTATAATCATGCCCAAGGGTGTCTACACAAGTTCTCCATATGCAATATACCAAAGTTCCATCTGTCTTAGGAACTCCTAATATCGATCAGATAGATCGTCCAAACTATCAAAAAGCTCTTAGGACCTACGTTCACATGAATAGATGTCTCTCATCTCTTCCTACATCAAGAAATTCACCATGTTAAAATTCATCACAAAAATATTGATCCTTCTTTGTCTCAACATCCCAAAACAACCCCAGCATTGATATCTATGGGTGTAGTGCAGTTTGCAAACTTCAAACTGTGCCGCTAGACGTGTTTGAATCTTAAACCACATTTCCGCATTGGAGTTTAAGGTGTCAGTTTTTCCCAAACCCTAAACTTTAAAGTGCACAATGGTAGTGCACTTTGTGAAGGTACACAAGTTTGGAATATGAACCCAAACTCCAAACTATGTCATGGAATCGCTACTCATGATAGTAGTGTAGTTTAATACCAAGTGGTGCCATTTGAAATTTCTAGCGGTGTGATATAGGACCGCTCCTAGAGACCTAGTTTCCTAAGGAATTAAATGTGCACGTAAATAAAAAAACAAGTTGGGTCAAGCTGACTCATCAATGGTCTAGCATCAAAAGCCTCTGTATGTTCATACTTTGTTAGAAATGTGCATGGGAAGCTGTTGTTGCGCCATCTCGCCAAGGGGTCAGCACTCAAATTTGCAAAATATCTTAAGGTTGAATGTGAAAATGAATTAGAAGTGGCCCCTCAAGGCCTATTTAAGCTTCAAAATTAGGGGGTTTTGGTCCCCTGATCTCATTTTTGTCCATCTGAGGGCCATTTTGTATCTTTTTTTTGGCATTTTATCTCATTTTTTGCATCCTTGATCCTCTTTGGACCTGTCAGGCACCTTGTCCTCTTTTTTCTTGAGATCACCCAAAAATCAAAATTTTCATTTGATCTCTTGAGGGGGTAGTTATCAACATATTTCTCGTGTTGGGGTAGTAGTGGGGCAAGTTATGAAATTGAAATTTTTATGGCTTTTGATCGAGATAGTTTATTCATTGAATCAATGTAACAAGTACTTTGCTTCAAAGAGGGGCAAAATTTAGACATGTTAAGTATACTGACATACTTGATTCTGATTACTAACACCATTTCATCCTAAATCATCCCTCAATATAACCATTTAATCGAATACCCTTATTTGATTAAATTCATCAAATTTTTTTCTTAATTAAATAAATTATTTTATCTAATTAAGTCTTTCTCTCTTGTTAATTAAATTAATCAATTTGGTTTAATTAACCTTGGTTGTTTATTTAATTAAATAAATCAATTTTATTTAATTAATCTTTAAAGTCTATCTACTAAATTAGATAAATTAAAGCCTTGTTTAATTTAATCTAACCAACTATCCCCTTTAGTAAAATAAAACAAAATATTTATTTAACTAGGTCTAAATCATTTCTTCTCATCTTTTGATTTAAATCAATCCATAAATCTAAGTCAAATTTGTCACATCATCTAATCTCTCTTTAAATTAATTAACCCTTGATTAATTTAATCTTGATTCATGTCCCATTCTCTAGCTTTTGCCACTTGCACATGAAAATAGATTTAATTCATTTACTAAATCCCTATTTTCTTTCAACATGGCATAATAGGGGAATATTCTTCCAAATTTGAATTCTTTCCAAGTGGACTTTGTCCTTCCAACAACACATTTATTTCATCTAATAAGTCCTTTTGCCTTGAGCCAAGTGGCATTTAAGACATTCCTTTTCCCTCTTACATGCCATTTCACTAATTGCAAATATCACCTAATTGAATTTATGGGAACATTCATCAAAATGTGCACATCCTTCATCCTCTTATCTCGTGACAAGTGGTATCTTGCCATTGGTTGAAAATTAGTCCCACATTGCTCCATTTTGGGAATTTCTCCATCTTACCATTCTATAAATAAGAGGCTTCTCTCCTCATTTCATCATCCACAACTTGAGAAAACTTACTATAGTCATTTGCATCTTCAAACATTAACATTTTCATCAATTTCATCAAGTCATAGCTAGGTTATTGTAGGTTTTCTCCATGTAGTTCATTTAAAGCAATCATCACCAAATCATCAAAATCTTCAATAGGAGTTGGGAAAGGGCCAATTTCCACATCAAATTGACACAAAATCCCCCATAAGATCAAGAGTTTGCACATTTTTCATAGGATTCAATCTATTTCTTTGCTTTTTCATTATGTTCTATTTTTTGTTCCTATTTTGATCATTGTTAATGGATTTTATGGGGAACTTTGATCTTAACTTGCATTTGAATCTTCTAATGTGGTTGTTTATTGTCTCTTGCAGGTACTAGGATATTTTTTCTACATTTTGGCGCTAGGAGGGCAATCCAATAGTTTAAATCATTTTTTTTTATCAAATTTCATGTTTTTTTTTTTTTGTGTTTATAGGGAAGTGCACTGCTAGCAAACCAGCGTTGTAGTATAGAACCACTAACATTCTAGCATCGTCATATAGCACCACTTCAAATTCCAAGCAATGATGCTCTATCTTTCTTGCCCAAGATTCAAATTTCCAAACTACACTGCTAGTTCTATTCTCACACGCTGGAAATTTTAAATTCCAAATTACACCATAGGTGAAAAGGGTGATGCAATCACACTCTCTGTCTCTACTGCAAAATGAAGCCGACTAGAAAGCAGTACCATATAACATTGTTGGATTCTTTAAATTGCACCACCTATGCAGACTCTACCACTGAAGGGAAGTAAAAAGTGAAATTTAAATTTTTTATGACATGTGCTTTTTTTAATTCTGATCATTTGGATTAGCAAATGTTTTCCTTACCTCTATTTTTTAGTGCTAACTATTTTTTTTGTAGGTTGGTCATATTGAAGTGGAGGAAAAATACAAGATTGAAAGAGGCATAATGACATCACTATCTCATTCTACCAGGTGTTTTTGAACACTTTAGTGTTTGTTTAGCACTCTTAGAGAATTCACAATTTCTCTTAAAAATTTGTTATCTTTCATGTGCTCATGACTTACTAACTTTCTTTTGGGCTCTAAAAAGAACATTTTAATTTTTTCTACAAAGGGCTAAAATGAACTTTAGGACAAACTCACTAGATTTGGTTTGAGGATTAACAATTGAACGGGGAAATCTCCACATTTCCTTTGATGCTTAAAACGAAGTCATTATTTCTTTGTGGATTTAAAATGAACAAGTGATACTTTGTCTTGTAATTGCTTACTCAAAGTAGTACCATCAAAAGGATGTATGTGCTTCTCTCGCACCTCACAATAATCTTGAGAATCAAAAGGCCTTTTGGTGATCTTAAGTTGGGTAGAGTAATTGCCTACATATTTCATTTTAGGACTAAAATTGAACAGAAATTGTGAGTGTGAGTGGAGGGTATTGCGTAAATTCTCACTCTTTCTATTGCAACAAAGATTGATCAAGTTACAAATATTACTTGCTCACTTTTGTTTATCCTAGAGGGCTCGCCTTGTGGGAAAAAGTAATCACGCAAGGGAACAACTCAACTGCTAACACACTAGTGCCAGGTGTATTTCTAGCCGGTATATAAGTGTGGATATTGGAACAAAATCCAATATCACATGGTTGGTTCCAATGAGATGGGAAGCAATGGTCTCTCACCACATGGATCAATCCCTATGAATGGAAATTTTGAATTAAAACCCTTGTTTAGAAAGGCCAAAATCCCTATCTATTTTTTGGTGCAAGAACAGTCGTTCAAAAGCCACCCCACACTTTTATGGTTTTTAGTACAAATGGAAAGTATTCCATGGGAGTTTCATGGGTGTTTATGCTCATCTGACCCCATATAAGTGAGTGCCATGGAGGGGAGCCAATGGGGTCAAGCATCTAACCATTCACTAAAAATAAGCGTAGCTAGACTTGTCCAAGTGGTGATTCAACAAATACATTCTTTCATATGCATAGGGTTGTACTTGTTCTTGGTTACAAAACATTTTTCATGCTCATAAGCATTTGGAAACAAACATTCAAAATTGTCACCAAAATTTCAAACCCTTTAGGAAGCAAATATCTTTGACAAGATTCATGTGTTATTGCTTTCCCTTGGGATTTTATCCTTAGAGGTTTCTAAAAACTTGGGTTTATATCTCAATTTGCTTACTAAATTCAAAAATAGGTAAATTTTGCTTTGATTTCATCAAAAGTTCCACATAATATACTTTGTGGGATGAGAAGAAGTTAAGACATTGGACATCTAGTTTCAAAAGCTAATCAAGAATTGTTTGTGGTAAAAAGAAGTCACTAATCAAAGCTAAGAACAATTGAACCCCACACATGTGTCTCACATGATTTCACACAAGATCAAAATCTAGAAACCATAAGTCAAAAGCTCTTAGTTTAAAAGATGATCAAAAGCGTCTCTCAGTGGTATACAAATTCATAAAGAGATTTATTTTCAACTTTTACAAAAAAGTTTCAAGAAATAATCCCAATTTGTACTCATTCTATTATTGTCAAAATCCAAATATTTTTTGAGAGTTTGAACACCTTGTTTAGAGTAAAGCATGTTCTTCAAAACCAGGTCTTGTAAATAAGAGTCTTTCTTAGGTTCATTTAGGATCAAAACCAATCACTTTCATCCATCCAAACATCAAACAAAAAATCATTTGACCATCAACTCTTGAAAATCTTAAGAAAATCCCCCATGTTAATCTTTGGGCAAATCAAAATCAAATCAAAACCAAATCATTTTGTTTGATTAAATGTGTGTAGATGTATCCTTGTCCACATATTTGATCAAATTATCAAAACTTGTGAACAAATCTATCCCTTAATAAACATCCAACATCTTGGGATTTCAGAGTTCATTATCCAAAATCAAAATCAAACCAATCAAAATCATCTTGTTTGGATAGGTGTGTTTAGATGAATCCTTCTTCTCACACCTAGACAAATTAGCATCTTGTGAACAAATATATACTAGGAAAATATCCAACCTCTTAGAATTTATGAGTTCACCATCAAAATAAAAATCCAAATCAAATCAATCCCAAATCAAAATCAAACATCAAAATCAAGTCCTAAATTTTAACATACCCTTCATGATTTTCTCAAGAGTTCCAATCATCCATCAAACATCGATCTTTCACATATCTCATTATCACCCTTTGATATTTAAATCATCCTAAAATTTTCTCTTTTGTGCCTAAGGATATATAATTATAAAGAATTAGAGGTTCATCTCTTATATTCTTAAAAAATTGATCCCTATTTTATGGTACAAACTATATCGCAACACAAGGACATGGAAACCCACAAAGAAATATCAACTTCAAGTGACCTCAGTCAAACCAACTCTAAAATGAATCTTGTCAGATCAAGAAGTCCCAAAACCAATATTTCACTCCCTCAATATTATCAAGAGGATGGACAAGTGGAAGACCTCACAAAAAATCCTTTTGGTATGACTCAAGATGAGATCAACGAGATGGTACAAAATCTTGAAAATCATAGAATTGTCAACATCATGATGAAGCTTCATCCCCAACAATACATTCTCGAAATAGCAAACCAAAGGGATAAAATCCTTTTGGATTATGACATGAGAACCATTATGGAACCACCTCTAGGGATCATGCCCCCAATATCATCCACACTCCCCATCACATCAACACTCCCATTTTAGAACATCACTCAATCCATCCCACAAGTCACATAATCAATTGCTCTGACTCAACCAATTGTTGAAAAAGGGAGTGCATTTATCAATGCATTAAAAACACACCTTCTTGTAAATAATAATGATTTAGAATCAAACACCATTTTGGGTCAATCCATTACATACATATGTCCCACTCACCTTTCATGATCCCAATGATCCATTATCATCATCATTTTGTGCAACACCTCAAATCTCTTTCCCCATGACCTCGCAAGGAGAAGGTCACCTATTTGGACCAAGGGAAATTTTTGACCCATCATCCTCATCATTCCCCCAAGGGATCATTCCACTCCCTTTCCCACCACTCCCACACTTTCCATTAACATTTGTATCATCTCTTGGTTTGGGGCTACTTCCGCTACCAATGCTCATTCAAAACAACCCCCCAATCATCAATCAAGGAATCATACTGAATCCTCCCATCTTGCCATCGATATCACACCAACAGATGGAAACCATCCCCATATCACAAGAAAACAACACATCACATATCATACATCATAAAATGGTCTCTCAAGGACCAAACATATCAATCACACCATCCACCACACAAATTCCCATCACCAATACAACGATGCCTCTCATCACCACAATAAGCACCATCCCAAATCTTCTGCCACCACCACCACCACCACCACCACCACCACCACCACCACCACCACAATCAAACACATTGAATCAATACAACATCATGTTGCAAGTAGCTTAGAAAGTTGCCTACCAAAAAGTACTTCAAAAAATACAAAATTTGCAAGATGCACAACTAGATGCTCAACAAGCTACTCAAGCTGTTCAAGCCACACTACAAGTGCAACAAGCACAACAATCCCAATGGGTTGTAAAAGCCAAAGCCTTATTGAAAAAACAACAACAACAAGCCACTCAAGCTACACAGGCTATACAAATATTTCAAGCACAAGAACAAGCACAAGCTCAAGCACAAACACAAGCTCAAGCACAAGCACAAGCACAAGATCAAGCACAAACCCACTACCAAGCTCAACAAGTGCAAGCACAAGCATAGTATCTTGCACAAAAAAAAATCAACCCAACAACAACCATATCAATAAGCACTAAAGAAATACCAAGAAAACAAGAAGCAAGCCAATTGTTGGCTCAACAACAACAAAAAGCTTAGTAACAGGCAGTAATAGCACAACAACAATAGGACCAACAATAAGCGTTGTTGGCACAACAAAAATTACAAGCATATTTGGCACTAAAACACAAACAAACACCATCCATAAACACACCAACCAATCCACTCATCCCTCCAACACTTCCACCATTCCAAAACACATTCTTTCCACCCCTTGATCTGGAAGATGATGTATCAACACAAATCAAGTTGCTCTTGTAACAAGTGCTTGATCTTCAGTTAAAGAAAACCACAAAACACCCAACAACTTGTGTCCTTATCCATTTTATAGGTGTCTACAATGAAACCATTCCCCAAGGGATTCGAGATCCCCAAATTTGATAAATATCATGGGATGAGAAACCCTAAAGATCACATCAAGGAATTATAGGTTCATTGCATGGAATTCGCATACGATGATAACTATCTAATGTGACTATTTCCTAGAAGTTTGGTTGGCCAAGCCATGGAGTGGTTCTCTTGCCTTCCTCCTAGCATCAAAAAGTTCCAAGAGATAGTAGATGCATTCATCAAAAATTGTGCATTCAACATCGAGATGGATGTTAGCTTAGAGGAACTATCATCTTTAAAACAAGGAAGAATGAATCATTTGGTTCCTTCTTACAATGATGGCAATCCAAGGTCAATTAGAGAAAATGAGCCATTCTTGAAGAACGACAAGTGTGCACCATCATCTCCAACCTCGATGGTGCCTTGGCACTCCATCTCAAAGTACAAGGGATCACCACATATGATCAATTGATCTATAAGGTGCTTAACATTGAATGAGCCCTTGGTAAACAAGGAGGATCAAAAATATATCCTAAACAACAAAATCATCGCACATCCACCAATTACAATGAAAAAAATCGCACATGGGAAAGAAACAAAAACATTACTAATGATGGTGTTTTTGACACCAAAGTTTTCATCAGTGCTCCTTGCCAAAACACACTAGCACCCCAACAACAACCTCAAAATCACCATCAAAATAATCATCAAGCTAACATGGTGACACAATAACCAAACAATCAAACTATCAACAATGTGAATGATCAAAGAGGGGCATCCTAGCGAAACAAAAACTTCCCCAAGTGGAAGTACACTTACCTTGGGGAACCACTCATGTTGAGGTCATCATGAAGAAACTGATAAATGAAAACCTAATCAAGGCTCCCACCTATGAGAATTATCAGGAACTACATGTGAAACCACCCTGGTACAACAAAAAATAGCTTTGACTTCCACAAAATCAAAGGGCACACCACTAATAGTTGAATGAGGTTAAAAAATGTAATCTAGGACCTCATTGATAAAAAACCATAAATGTGGAATGACCAGTAAGAAACCAAAACCTCAACATTTACATGAATTTGATGCTTGACCATAACAATGGGAATAATGATAAAGGAAAAGGAAAATAGAAGAATGTGAACCATGTGTATGAACTTGTTGCAACACTTGAGGAATATGTCCCCATCATTAGCATCAAAGGAGCCCAAGCTGATTGTGGAGTCACCATAAGAGGCGACAAGGTCACCATCACAAGGTCATCATAACCAAATAGAGCATCCACCTCAAATCCAAGATCTGTTCCCCATGGTTACAATGTCTTGAATCTGCTAACAAGAACACTTGCTTAAATCTCCATCATGGAGTTGCTGAAGATATATCATTCCCATAGAAAAATCCTTGAGCAAGCATTGGCTTCATCCACAGTCTCTGCGGATCTAGAAGTGGATCAATTCCAAGCTATGGTAAAAATTATCACCACATCAAATCTCCTCAAATCCTCCAATTATGACTTCCCCACACAACCATATTACAATCGTGCACTCCATATGGAGGTCCTAGTGCATAAAAAAAAATCAAGAGAGTCTTGGTGGATGGGGGTGCTAGTTTAAACATTTTCTCTGGCCTTAATCTCATAAAGAACCTAAAAATATTTAACGATTACATCAAAAAAGGAAAAGGCATCACAATTAAGGCATATGATGACCAAGAAAGAGTGTCTCAAGGAACTATTCAACTCCCTATTGAAGTAGGGCCAACAATCATGGAAACTACCTATTAGGTCCTGGACCTTGATTTTCCTTATAAAATTCTCCTGGGATCTCCATGAATCCATGCAATGCAAGTAGTAGCATCAAAATTTCATCAATGTGTCAAATTAACATATGAAGTCCAAGAGGTCACCATCCATGGGGATCCCGAACCATTCTCTTACTACAAGAACCTCGAGGAAAAATATTACAAAATCCCTCAAGTGCCTAAAAATGATGAAGGCCCATCAAATCCATACATTGACCCAACTACTCTCATTTCCACTTTTGTGACAGAGAAACCCACCATCCTCACCATCTCTGATATCAAAGTCATCATATATGACAATGTTTGTGAAAATTATACAATTCCCAAAAATGATTTTGTGGTAGGAGAGTTACCACAATCTCCCATATCACGGGGATGACAAAAATCAAATGAAGCCTCCACATCCCAAACATCCACTAAAGGATATTCCAACTTTAGAAGTTGGGGATATCTCTAGTGAGAAGTGATAGAGGAGGATGTATACCATCACCTCTATCAATACAATAGACTAGAAACTGACCTACCTATGGAGGACAACAACAAAGGCTTGCAAATGATACTCGCCATGGGATATGACAAAAACCAGAAACTGGGACAAAATGACAATGGACTTCTAATACCCATAATTCTGGAGACATGAATTATAAATCTTGGCCTTGGATGTACCCCTCCAAGTAGAACCATATGTGGTCGAAAGCTATTAGTTAGAAAAGTCAAAATTCCTCAGCAATCCACAACCACTGTTCAATTATCCACAAGTCAAGTAATAGGAAACTTCATAGCTAACATCTATAGTAGTAGTGATGATGAGGGTTTCATAGCTGACCTACCTATGCTTTTTCAAGGAAACCACCCTTCTCATGATTAGTACCATGAAATTTGAGTCAACAGGTCAAAACCAAGAAATTTTCCTAGTGTACCCCCAACTCATCAATCACAACCAATGAGGACTGCCAATTATTGAATCATTCAAAAATGATGAGGTGCTATCAGAATCGATGGGACTATAGGATGACATTCCATGTGGGGATCATAAAGCTAGATTCATCATTGATCTAGATACACATGCATAATATGGAGAAACAATTGAATCCCTTAGTTGCAAAAGTAAAAAAATGAGAATAATCTCTAGGTCCTTGAGTGAAAATCACACTGTGGCACTCTTTGACCCAAAAATACTAAAAAGAAAGGATGCCTCAAATGGTGAAAACCTCTCTAAGGCACCCGAGGATGGGGGATTCAATATTCCTCTCAGAGCTCTACATCAGGACAAATTAGTGGTCCTAGCTAAAAAATGCAACCCAATCAACTTGGAAATAGAGCAAACCTTGCACATTACATTGTATGTTGAGTCATTACTATCAAAAGAACAAGAGATCCTAGTAGCCTTTTTAAGAGGGAGACAAGTAAAATTTTCATGGAGCTATGCGGACATGCTTGGGCTCGATCTAGAGATTGTGGTTCATCATCTAGTAGTCTACTCTAAAGCAAATTCGGTTAGGAAAAAGCTTAGAAAAAAGCATCCTCAGATCACCCTGCTAGTCAAAATGGAATTGAAGAAGCTTCTTGATGTAGGATTCATATGACCAATTGACTATCCCAAGTGGGTATCCAATCTAGTTCCTATTTCAAAACCTGATGGGGGCATCTACATATGCACAGACTTTAGAGACCCAAATAAGGCATGTCTAAAAGATGATTTCCCATTGCCTAACATTAAAATGATAGTGGACATGATAGCGACACATGAAATGATTTCTTTGATGGATAGTTTCTTTGGGTACAACCAAATAACAATTTCCAAAGAGGACAAACAAAAAATGGCCTTCACTTTTCCATGGGAGACCTACTGATGGAACATGATGCCATTCGACCTCAAGAATGTTGGGGCCACCTACCAAAGAGCCATGTTGTTAATATGTCATGACATGATCCACAAAATTGTCAAAGATTATGTTGATGACATACTAGCAAAATCTAGAAATAGGAGAGATCACATTGCAACCTTGAGTGCCATTTTTGATAGGTTGGAGGAATGCAAGGTCCATTTAAATCCAAAGAAGTGCATCTTCAGTGTACAATCACAAAAAATGTTTGGATACATAGTGTCAATAAGGGGTATCAAAATAGATAGCTAAGGCTAAAGCAATCCTCAAGATGGAGGAACCCAAAACATTGAAATAGTTGATAGGCTTCTAAGGTAGACTTTAGTCCATCCAAAGATTCATAGCACAACTGGCAGATAAACAAAACCCATATTCTCACCTACTTCACAAGGGAGTAGCGTACAAATGGGATGACAAGTGTGAGGAAGCCTTCAACAAAAACAAATAATATCTGCTCACACCTCCGGTCCTCATGCCACCAATCCCAAGAAAGCCACTAATCCTCTATGTATCGGAAACAATAGTCCTAAGTGCTCTCCTAGCTCAACATGATGAAAATGAGACAAAGAGGGCCATCTATTACATGAGTTGCACAATGGTTGGGCATGATTTAAACTACTCATTCATAAAAAATCCTATCTATCAATAGTGTTTGCTTCACTGAAATTCAGACACTACATGTTGGCACACAAAATCAAACTCATCTCTAAGATCAATCCCCTCAAGTACCTATTGTCAAAGGTAATGCTCATAGGAAGGATGACCAAATGGTTCATGATACTATCAAAGTATGATATTGAATACATAGAGTGGAAAGCCATCAAAGTACAATTCATTGAAGATCTGCTTGCAAAAGCACCCATGTATTTAGAGAATCCACTCATATCAAAATTTCCAAATGACTCCATCTTCAATCTTAGCATAGTTGAGCACTAGAAACTCTACTTTGATGGTTCCTACACATAACATGGATCAAGGGCTAGTGTCTTCTTCATCACCCCACTAGGGGATTGTATTTCTATATCTTACAAATTGTCATTCCCCTACACTAATAACATTACAGAATATGAGGCCTTAACCATAGGTCTTAGAATAGTAGTGCAGTGGCACATCATGGCCTTAAGAGTATATGGAGACTCCCGACTGATCATAAATCAAGTGAATGACAAGTACCAAACAAAGGATGATAAGATGACTCCATACAAAAAGCTGGTAGAAAGCCTCAAAGAATCATTCATTGATATCACATTTGAGCAGATTCCTAGAGAAAACAACAGAGCAATAGATGCCATGGCAATGATTGGATCCCTACTAGACATCCCTCGCAATGTCTTAAGACACAAATTCTTGGTAAAGCAGCTTCTCATCCCTGCATTAAAGGCACTAGAGTCAGAATTTGTATGCAAAATCATTCGTCCCAATGATCTCTGGTACCATGACATTTATACCTATTTACAAAAAGGGGTCTTACCTACTAACTTATCCTCAAGCCTAAAAATAACCTTTGTCAAGAAAGCATCCTGGTTTTTCAACTTAGGAAACACCCTTTATTGTAGGAGCATAGAAGGAACCTTATTACATTTCTCAAATGTTGAGGAGGCATTGACCACCTTAACAGAGGTGCATAATGGTATTTGTGGTTCACAGTCGAGTGGAATGACCTTGGCCAAGAAATTGCTGAGGACAGGGTATTATTGGCCTACTATGGAAAGAGAAGAACATGACTACGTGAAAAGGTGCCTACAATGTTAGCATTATGGGGACCTCATCCATGCTCCAGCTCAAGAGCTCCATCCTATTGTCACACCTTGGCCCTTTTTGTAGTGGGGGATCTATCTTGTTGGGAAAATCACCTCCACCTCATCTAGTGGCCAAAAGTTTATCATAACTTCCATTGAGTATTTCACCAAGTAGGTGGAATCCATACCAATGACCTACATAACGGGGAAGAAAATATCAAAATTCATCTTGAACTATCTCATATGTGGCTATGGTGTCCCACAAGCCATTATCTCAAATAATGGGACACCATTCAAAAATTAGGATGTTTGTGACCTATGTGAAAAATTCAAAATCCAACATCACTTCTCCACACCATACTATCCCTAAGGAAATGGCCAAATAGAAGTCACTAATAAAACCATTTTGAAGATCCTCAAAAAACCATTCAATAACATAGGTCGTGACTGGCATCTACAACTAAATTCCACCCTCTAGGCCTATCAAACCAACATCTACACACCAACAGGTGCCACCCCCTTCTCCCTGGTCTACAGATCAAAATCCATACTCCCCATCAAGTTTGAGCTTTTGTCACTCATAATATCACTATAAAACCTCATCATAGATGAAGAATATTAAGTATCAAGATTGAATGAGCTAGAGCTACTAGATGAGTGACATATGGATGCCTTAAATCATTTGCAAGTCTATTATAATTGACTCAAGAGGAGCTATAACAAGAAAATTGGGAGTCGGACATTCTAGGTTAGAGAACTTGTCCTAAAGGAGAATCAAAAGAACATCCCCAATCTAAATGAAAAAGGAAAATTTGAACCCAACTGGTTGGGACCATTCATCATCACAACAAACTATAATTCAAGGGAATATTAGTTATCAACACCTAAAGGTGAACCTCTGCAGGAGCCAATGAACAGTTTCCATCTCAAAAAGTTTTATGCCTAAATCTTTTAAAGTATAGAACCAAAAAATTAAAAAAAATTAGAAAATGTCCTAAAAAAATTGTCACCTTGGTGAAAACCTAGGAAATAGGCATCATGGTGACCACAAAAAAATCCAAAAAAATTAGAAAAAGTATTACAAACAATAAAGAGAAAATTTTTCATCTAGTGAAAACTACTTTGGTGACGCTTTGGGGAAGTACCTTGGTGAAAACCTGCAAACATGTGCCTTGTGTAAATAAGCACTTTCCATCAACCAGTATATTCATGAATCATTCTACATCATCCATCCATTTTTCTTCATCATCCATCACAATCCATATCACCATCCATCATCCATTCATGTCTACATCATAGTGTGGTCTTGTGTTTGTGTCATCATCCCTCCTAGTACTACTCGGCCCATTCTCAAGGTCAATTTGTCCTGCCTATATCAGAGTAGCCTATTGCTTCTGACTGAGGGCATGGTCTCATTGTATCAAATTTATGTATGTTCTTGAGATCCCAAAATCATCAAAATCCAAAAACATCAAAAAATCAAAAAATTCAAAAACATCAGAAATACAAAAATCCCAAAACATTCAAAACATATCAAAATCCCAAAAGAGGTCAAAAAGTCAGTCAAAAATTGAAAAATAGAGTTGTCTTGTTGAACTATAGGTCTCTGATCCTTGAACATAGGAAAGGATGATCTTTGATCATTCCCCAAGACACTTAGGTCAGTCCTTTAGGAGTCTGTCATAATAAATTGGAAATCCATTTATTCATATCTCATCAATAATTGAGTTTGTTTAAGTCAAACTATGTGGTCTCTGTGTGTATAAAGTAGGCAAGGCTAATCTATTGATCATCCCCCAAGATCCCTAGGATAGGTCTTTAGGTTAGTCTCTTCGTCAAAATCTCAAAAAACCCAAAACATTGGAAAATTTGAAAATTAAAACATTTGCAAAACCATTGAAAAATACCAAAAACAACCTCAAAACACTTGAAAAAATCCATCCATCTCATCTCACTTTCACCCACAATAAACATCACTCATAATAAATCAAATTTCATCCTCAACCTTTGGTGAAATAGTTAGAGACAAGTCTAGCAGGTTAAAAGTAGAAACTCAAAATTTCAAGGTCTCAAGTTTAGGTCATTAGGTAAAAAAGTTGGTCAACTCTTTGTGTAAATAGCCTATCATCCAATCAAGTCGTATATCAAATCATCTAGTATCGTCATATCCTAGGATGCATCCTTCGTACAATGGACATCAACATCAGGCATCACCATAGTTTGGTCTTGGCTAGTAGTATTGAAGAACATTAACTTATTTATTTACTTTATCTTTGTCTTTTGATTTATCTTTTTTGCACTCATTCCAAGGACCTCTCAATGATGTCCAAACAAAAGGATTTGGAGAGATAGGAATGGGGCAATGATCATTATCTTTTATCTACTCTACTTGTTGGATATTCTAGTAATATGACTTGGTCATGCATGCTTTGTTTGGGTGTAGGGAGGATGTTTTAAATATCTTGTTAAGCACATAGAAAGGATTTCCTTTCTATATTTTGGTCAAAGATGTTTGGAATATTTAAACTTCATTTTGAATAAAGTTTCGTATGTCAGGTGTGAACAAGAATACTCCTATCTGATTTTTGAGTCAAAGTCCATCACACTAAGTACAATGCCATCCTATTTCTTTATACCTTGATGCATCGTACCTATGTGTGTTATCAAACATAAGGTAATTGGACCTTTGAAAATCCTAACTCCTCATAAATCAATCATCATCATTATCATCATCCCATGTCTTGTTGGAATCTCTTAATTTTCATGCTAACATGGTATCATGATAGTTAATCACAATTTATTATCATTGCATCCATCCTGCACCCATAAACCATCAACATATTGCATATTGCATATCATATCATATAGAAACATAAAAAATTACACATGCATTGAATTTCCATACATATATAATATAGATTGGTTATTCTAAACATCTCATAAATCATACATTTACAGTCACCATATCGTAACAATGCATAATCATCCCATTGCAGCATAAAAATCTACAACATCATATCATAACATTGCATACAACATATAAGCATCCATCACGCCATCACATATAATCATTCATTACATCAAAAATATCCATTTGCATATCATAACCATCATATCATAACACATACATTTATTGTTTCATAAAAAATCATCATAGCATCATGTCATTACCATAACATCATAAAATGCATATCATACATGAGAACATTACACACATTACATAATAATATAGATCTGTTAGTCTAAGCATATTGCATATCATTACATTTTGCATACATCCTGAAAAGTGCATAAGAAAAGATACTAAAAAAAGAAATGCATCCATAAACCATCATAATATCATATAGAATCATTGTATAAGCATGTAGAAAGCAAAAGCATCCATAATGTATCACATACCATATCATATCCGATCAAAATCATCATCTCATATATCATCAAAATAGCTACATTGTCATGGTACAAAAAATTGGATCAATATACATGTATATGTCAATAAGTATAATGGCCCATTGGGCTATCAAAATCGATCCCATGGGGCACAAAAAGTATCCTGTCTTTGATAAAAAATAGGCATAACCCTGCTAGTTGCTGCCCTCACTACCTACTCTCTCTTTGTGCTCCTTCGTGGGCCTATGTCCAGTCCTCTATGATAAATCAAGCACTTGGGCTACTCACGACACAACCTAGTAATAGTACAATTTGTAGTAATTAGCCTCCTAGACGACCTCCTTGTATGATCAAAGCGATACTGTGCTCTGGGAGGAAGAGGCAACCATGCTCACTAACTGTTGTTGTTAGCCCATCTCAGCTATTGCTTGTAACTCTATGGCCTACCTCTGTTGGACTACCTAATCCTTCTCTACTCATAGCTGATCTCTTTCAACTATCAATTCTTGTACCTATGCCTACAATGGAAAAATATGACCATCTCTAAGGTCTGGCTGAGGAGCTGGCCGCATGTTTGGCTGGTCCTAATCCCTATCCATGGGTGGTGTCAGGACTCTCTCCTAATGTGGCTAATACTGGTCCTATAGTGGGGCACCATGTCTCTATTCTCCCACCTATGGATCTCAGTGTGGTAGATCCTAAGGTCCATGATCCTAAACCTGTTGAACTGTTGGTGGCCCACCACCTCCCTAATCCTAATCTTCATCCCCCTAGCCTCGTCCTACTCCCCTACCTCTGGATCTCTATCAAGAAAAGGGTTTCCTTGGAGCTATAAGCCTCAACAATTACCGAAACCAATCTCTGTAAGCATGTGTCATCCCTAGATCTACCTATCCCTAGTCATATGGCCATGGCCTAGCCACCAGCTACATGAAATTCTAAACTGCCTCATGGAAAAGTATATACCACCCCTAGGATCTCTAGGTCATGTCCTCACAAAGATGGCCATGTACTGATCGTCTGGTTGATCATATGCCTCTTTGAACCCTACCTGATAGGTACATCTCAATCATCATATGCTCTCACCTCTGCATTAGCCTATCCTATCGGGTGAAGAAAAAATGTTGCGCATCATCAAACCATGTGGGATGTCCAAGGTACGACCACCATGTGAAGGCACACATATCATCTAGGACTATCCATTAGTAAGGAATCCTGTGCTATCCTATGTGGGCAAATGGGACACTTCCTCTGTACCACCACACAACTGGATCATCTAGCTCCATCAAAACTACAACAACTCTCAGATGAACAACAAAGATGTGTTCCCAGGCCTAGATATGTAAAAGTGTAACACCCACCCCAAGTGCTCTATCATCTAGGTAGGAAAACTCATGAAGTTCCTTGTACAATGAGGCTAGAAGAACTAACCCCCATGCAAATAGTGTATATCACCAAACCATCCACTCCCAGGCGAGCCCATATCCAGGACTGAAGTATCGGCCCCATTGATCTAGTGTGACGAGACCTGATATGATGGCCACAATAACTAGGAAGTAGGGTGACATATCAAGCCTATAATTATTTAACTTGATCTTCCCCTCATATAAAACAAGTTGACCAAGGCCCATGATGGCATAGTAGGTATCCCTCCTGACATCTGTATCATATATCACCTGATCTTTATGGATAGGAAATCTTAGAGTCCACCACACATCCTCTAGTGTGATTGTAGCCTCATCGATCGGAAGGTGGAAGGAGGATGTATTGTTGTGCCATCTCTCAGCAAGTGTTGTCATCATTCCCAAGTGTGTCCACATAGGTGGTGCGTAGGTGATATACCAAAGTACCATCTATCCTATGCACACTTGCTATCGGTCAGAAAAATTGTTCAAACTATAGAAAATTTCTTGGGACATATGCTCATGTGAATAGATCTCTCTCACCTCCTTCTACATCAAGAAAGTCACTGTGTTAAAATTCATCAAAAAATATCTTTATCCTGGTTTTCTCTCGACATCCCAAAACAACATCAACATCTCTATCTATGGGTGCAGTACAGTTTGCAAACTTCAAATTGTGTCACTAGACATGTTTGAATCTTAAACCCCACCACGACATTGGAGTTTGAGAAGGCATCACAGTTTGTCCCAAACCCTAATTTTTAAAGCGCACCATGGTGGTGCACTTTGTGAAGGTGCCCCGGTTTGGAATTTGAACCCAAATTCCTAACTACACTACGATGTCGCTACTCACAATGATGGCATAGTTTAATTCCAAGAAACACCATTTGAAATTTCTAGTGGTGCGATATAGGACAACTCCTAGAGACCTAGTTGCATTAAATGTGCATGTAAATTGAAAAATTGAGTTGTGTCAAGTTGACTCACCGATGGTCCAATGCTAGGAAGCCTCTAGTATGTCTGTACTTTGTTAGAAATGTGCATGGGAAGCTGTCATTGTGCCATCTTGCCAAGGGGTCAAAGCTCAAATTTTCAAAATCTCTTAAGGCTGAATGTGAAAATGAATTAGAAGTGGCCCCTCAAGGCCTATTTAGGCCTGAAAATTAGAGTTTTTTTTACCCCGTTTGGCCGTCCTATTAGGGTTTTGGTCCCTCAATCCTGTTTTTGTCCATCTAAAGGCTGTTTTGTATCATTTTTTGTCATTTTATCTCATTTTTTGCACCTTTTCCTCTTTTTTCGCGAGATCACCCAAAAATCAAAATTTCCGTTCAATCTCTCAAGGGGGTAGTATATCAACATATTTCTCTCACCAGTGCAACAATGGGGAAAGTTTTAAAATTGATTTTTTTTGGGTTTTGATAGAGAGTTTATTCTTTGAATCAATGTAACAAGTACTTTGCTTCAAATAGGGGGAAAATGTAGACATGAAAAATATATCGACATACTTGATCCCAATTACTAACACCATTTCATCCTAAATCATCCCTCAATCTAACCATTTAATTGAATACCCTTATTTGATTAAATTCATCAATTTGGTTAATTAACCCTAGCTCTTTATTTAATTAGATAAAACAATTTTATTTAATTAATATTTAAAGTCTATCTATTAAATTAAATAAATTAAAACCTTGTTTAATTTAATCTATCCAACCATCCCCTTTAGTTAAATAAAAAAAAATATGTATTTAACTAGGTCTAAATCATTTCTTATCATCTTTTGATTTAAATAAATCCATAAATCTAAGTAAAATTTATCGCATCATCTAATCCCTCTTTAAATTAATTAACCCTTGATTAATTTAATCCTAATTCATGTCCCATCCTCTAGCTTTTGCCACTTGCACATGAAAATAGATTTAATTCATTTACTAAATCCCTATTTTCTCTCAACATGGCATAATAGGTGAATATTCTTCCAAATTTGAAATCTTTCCAAGTGGACTTTGTCCTTCCAACAACACATTTATTTCATTTAATAAGTCATTTTTCCTTGAGCCAAGTGGCATTTAAGACATTCCTTTTCCCTCTTACATGTCATTTAACTAATTTCAAATATCACCTAATTGCATTTATGGGCACATTCATCAAAATGTGCACATCCTTCATCCTCTCATCTCTTGACAAGTTGCATCTTTCCATTGGTTGAAAATTAGTCCCACATTGCTCCATTTTGGGCATTTCTCCATCTTACCATTCTATAAATAAGAGGCTTCTCTCCTCATTTCATCATCCACAATTTGATAAAACTTACTATAGTCATTTGCATCTTCAACCGTTAGAATTTTCATCAATTTCATCAAGTCATAGCTAGGTTATTGTAGGTTTTCTCCATGGAGTTCATTTGAAGCAATTTCCAAGTGGATCAATCATCACCAAATCATAAAAATCTTGCATAGGAGTTGGGAAAGGGCCAATTTCCACATGAAATTGGCACCAACTCCACCATAAGAGCAAGAGCTTGCATGTTTTTAATAGGATTCAATCTATTTCTTTTCTTTTTCATTGTGTTCTTATTTTTGTTCCTATTTTGAACATTGTCAATGGATTTTATGGGGAACTTTGATCTTAACTTGCATTTAAATCTTCTAATGTGATTGTTTATTGTCTCTTGTAAGTACTAGGATCTTGGTTCTACAATCTACATTAGGAAAAATGAACTCTTTTCTATTAATTTCATGTTTCTTTCGAATCATATGACATATCATGTAAACCTTGAGCCACAAAAAAATTTAAATGATGAATTGCCTAAGCCACAAGAAAATTTAAATGATGAATTGTTTGAGGAAAACCCTAGGATGCTTAACCCTCCTCCTACCATTCCAAAATACCCTAGACAAATACAAGATGGATTTTTAGGGCATCTAGAGAAAAAACAAAGTTGTAATTCATGAATTAGTTTCAAAATTGAGGGATTCAATATCAAAAGAGCATCACCATTCCCTTGGCTTAGCATTGGAAGCTATGTTGACAAATTTTGAAACTTTCTCAAATGAAATAAACCAATTTTAAATCTATATAAATTCATGTCATCAATATTATGCAACAAAAATTTCCTATGATGATGTGAAAAGTAATGACATAAGAAAAGAAAGCATATGTATTATTTTTACAGATCCTAAAACCAAATTTGAAAGAGGCTTCCAATTTATTGGTGTAATCATGAGGAGATAAGAAATAAGTTTTGGGATAGGTGGTGGATGGTCTTTGACCAACCTCCAAGTAATAATTATGTGGTGCCCTTATATTTTCTAAGAAAAATATACTGTGAGTCTATCCTACATGAAATACCGAATTTCTTTGATATGAGGGTGTTTCAAGGTAGAGGCAAAGGCTCTACACAAAATATACTAAGATCTCATTGGGTAGATAATCACACAAATCAAAGAAAACTAGCTCAAAAATGTATTTATCATGCGATAGTTCACATTACCATTAGGGAGATTATGGAGGTGTAGACTCACCATGCAGTTGCTAGCCTGTCAGACACAATAATAGAGCATGGCACATAAATCTCCCAACCTTTTACATGATAGGATGATGCACTAGCTCAACCATCTAGCTCTAGTGCCCCTAGCTTTCATATAAACCAAAATTGTTGTAATCTATGCTTTGGGAGAGATAGTGATGCAGAGGGTGTAGATGGTTCCACATCCCATGTGTGTTCTCATTGTCAATATAGATGTCATGGGTGTAGCAGGGGTCATCACTGTAGTGCACCAAATGATGTGGTGGTGACAAATGAGTTGTTGAATGATGTGTATGCTAGGAAAATGCAAGTATGTTGATTTGAATTTATAAAATTTTATCTAATAAATAATTAAAATTGTAAATGTAAAAGGTTTTTTTATTATAGAATTAAATTACACTTATGCACATATTATAAATTTTAGGGTGTAATGTTAGAGCTCGATACATCATTGAGCATTCTTACAACTTGTACAATTGTATTTGTATCTGAGGTAACATTTGTATAATAGATTAAAATAAAATAATACTTTCTATTCAAAAATAATGTTTAGCAATTGAACATATTTTTTTTATTAAATAGGTGGGCATGGCATCACCATCTACTACACATGCTAACGTGGATGGCTATGACATTATATTTACTCAGGTACACTATATAACCCATTTAAGTTTGTTTTTCATACTTCAAATTTGTTTTTTATATATATATATTTGTGAAATTTTGAATTTATTCTAAATATTGCTTATTTATTTGATGAATTCATCAAACACATGTTCTAGGATAAGAGAAAATTTGGAAGTTGATGTTAGTGCAGTGATTTCATCCTCCATAAGATTAAGTTAGTTATGAGTATGAATATATGTGTTTAATAATGTTTATATTGTGTGAATTGATATTAGTAGACCTATAAAAAATAGTTGATAAATATATCTTTGTTATGTTATAGATGGATCTAAACACCTCAATGCAAGGAAAACATCACTTAATGATGTCGAGTTTTTTTAGTAAGAAGAATCAAACTACCAGTATGTTGTAAGTGTGTTTATAATACATGTATTATTTTAAATAATTTTTATAGTTTTTGACTTTGGCATAGTAGATAATTTTATATTTTATGTGTATATGTTACAGTACAAAATACTAAGAAGCATAGGAGATCAAAGTGATTTAAGAAACGGACTGCCAGCAGTGACCAAATTTTAGTAAGTCAAGCTAAGAGGTCCAATGTTTTAGGATTATTCCTCAATATTCATAGATGAACATATTCTGTATACCTATACATGACACATAGATAAAATTTTTGGTGTGGCTATATGTATTGATGGTATTTTATAGACTGAGAGGTAATACATTGGCCTCATGGCATTATATGACATTTTAATGATATTTTATACACCATCATGATGGTATTGTATCACATTTTGTGTGCTCTCATGATGGCATTGTATGAGATTTTGATGATATTTTGTATGGCCTCATGGCCTTATAGAGATCAATTTATATAAACTTTTTATTTGTAAATTGGTACCTTAAATGATCTAAAATGTTCTTATAATGTACTTAGCCCCAAGCGATGTATGTATGAATCATATCCATATCCAAATTTTAATATTTGAATCTAATTTTTTATCATGTGACAAGTTAACTACAATTTCAAATTCATCACCTTATCAAAAACAAATAATTAATAACGACAAATATTTCCCAACAAACATGGATCTAAAAGTTATATTTATAGAGTGTGTAGACATTGAAAAATTTCTTGAGCTTGCAAGTAACATCTTATCATTAATTTAACTTCTTTCTTGCATAATTAAATCATTTTAATTATTTAATTATTTTTTCATGCCATATTCTTCTATTAATTAAATAATTCTTTATTATTTAATTAATTCACTTTACCTTTATTCCTATCTTGATTAATTTAAATAAATATCAAATTTATTTAAGTTACATCACTAATTATCCTTCCCTCTATAATTAAATAATATAATTTTTTTCTTCTATAGTTAAATAAATCCTTATTTATTTAATTATTTATCATTTCCCTCCATCTTTTATTAAATAATTATTTTTAATTATTTAATATTTCACACCCCATCCTTCTACTATAACTAAATAATTTCTATCATTATTTAATTTATTCCTTCTTAGCCAAGCCCTAAATCTTTACTATTTTCTTGAATTTTGGTCCATCATTCCCATCTTTATCTCTTTATCTTCTCAATTAACCTCATCCACTAATCATGATACATCATCATCCAATCCTCACCCTTTGTTTGAATTGGGATTTCTATAAAAGAAAGCCATCAACTTCATTTCAACCGAACCACAATTTTTTAAGTTTTGCTATCTTGAGATCTAGTTATTTTGCATCAACATCAAGCTTACCAAATATCTTGCATACTACAAATTTGAGAACAAGCAAACCAAAGTGGAAAAGAGAAATGGAGATGAATCAACTTTGGCATAAATATTGAGTATTATTGCATTATAATTGGGATTTTTGTTGTCATTTATAGCATTTTATTGTTGGTTTAGGGACTTATTAGCTTGAATTAGATAGTTTTGTGGTTGCTATTATAGATTCATGCTTTTTTTCTGAATTCTACCTTGATCTATAGAGTACAATGCAACACAAACAATAATGAATAAGTTAACAATAATGTATCTAAAATTTTAAATATTATATTTACCAAAATTCAAATTACCAACTACTAGATGATAAGAATATTGTACATTTGACTGTCCTATAGGTTGATGTAGGATAAATCCACAATAACCTCTCTCACTTTTTCATGAATCCAATCCATTTGATCACGATGCCAAGTTTTCAAAGGTTGTAAAAATTCTCAAATGCATTCAACAAAAAGTTACAAAGTAGTATAACTTTTTTTCTTTCCATTGTGTGGCCAAATGGAAAGTGCCAACATGTTTGGGTGGGTGGTTTAATTCTATGAAAGGTCCTATTTTTGCCCCAACAGGTCGGATCATTGCAAGCTACATCATATTGAAAATTTCTCTTAAGATCCCTAAATGCATAAAAGTAATGAACTTTGACGAGTTGTATCTCAGAAACTGTTGCACTTGTGAATGTTCTATATAAAGGTACACAGAGGTGTAGGATTCCTCTACAATACCCTCTCTCACTTTTTTATATCTCCAATCCATTTGACCATGGTGAAATTTTTTCTCGTTGTCCTAAAACCATCAAATGCATTCAATAAAAAGTTGCAAGGTAGTGTAACTTTTGTTTCATCTATCATGCAACCAAATAGATAGTTCCAACACATCTAGGTGGGTGGGATAATTCTAGAAAAAATCCTATTTCACACCTAAGTAAGCCAGATCATTCTAGGTTACATCATATCAGTGCTTTCTCTTAAGATCTCTAAATACCAAAAAGTGATAAAATTTGATGAGTTGTATCTCAGAAATCACATAACACTTACAAATGTTTTGTATGAAGGTACATAGAGGTGTAGGGTCCCTCTACAATACCCTCTTTGATTTATTTATATCTCTAGTCTATTTGGTTGTGAATTTTTTTCTCCCTACCCCAAAACTTTCAAATGCATTCAATGAAAAGTTGCAACTTAATGTAACTTTTGAACTCCATCCATAATGTATCCAAATGGATAGTTCCAACATGTCCAAGTGGATGTGTTAATTCTAAAAAAGTTCCTATTTTACACCCTAGCAAGCTGGATCATTCCAGGATACATTGTACTGATGCTTTCTCTTAAGATCTTTAAATGCCAAAAAGTGACAAACATTTACAAGTTGTATCTCTAAAAACATGGAACTTACACATGTTATTTCTAAAAGTACACAAAGATTTAGGGTCCCTCTACAATACCCTCTCTCATTTTTCATATCTCCAATCCATTTAGTTGTGGTGAAATTTTTGGTCGCTACCCCAAAACTATTAAATGCATTCAATAAAAATTTTCAAGGTAGTGTAACTTTTGTTCCACCCATCATGTATCCAAATGGACATTTCCAAACCCTAGCATGTTGTATAGTTCTAGGCTACATCATACCAGTGATTTCTCTTAAGATCCCTAAATGCCAAAAGTGACAAACATTGACAAGTTGTATCCCAAAAACCATGGCACAAAATTTTTCTATGAAGGTACACAAATGTGTAGGGCCCCTCTATAATACCCTAGGAAAGGCCCTATTTCACACCCTAGCATGTCGTATAGTTCTAGGCTACATCATACCAGTGCTTTCTCTTAAGATCCCTAAATGCCAAAAAGTGACAAACATTGACAAGTTGTATCCCCAAAACCATGGCACAAAAATTTTCTATGAAGGTACACAAATGTGTAGGGCCCCTCTATAATACCCTATCTCACTTTTTCATATCTCAAATCCATTTGGCCACAGAGAAAATTTTTCTTGCTACCCCAAAATTTTCAAATGCATTAAATGAATAGTTCCAAGGTAGCATAACTTTTGTTTCATCCATCGTGCAGCCAATAGAAAGTGCTAAAATTTTTGGGTGGGTGGGTCAATGCTTAGAAAGGTCCCAATTCACACCTTAGCATGTCAGATCATTTTAGGCTACATTATATCGATGCTTTCTTTTAAGATCCCTAAATGCCAAAAAGTGACAAACTTTGTTGAGTTGTACCTTGAAAATAGTGGCACTTATGAATGTTCTATCTAAAGGTAAACATAGTTGTAGAGTCCCTCTACAATACTCTCTCTCATTTTTTCTTATCTCCAATCCATCTAGTCATGGTGAATTTTTTTCTTTCTCCCCCAAAACCATCAAATGCATTCAATGAAAAGATGCAAGGTAGTGTAAATTTGGTTTCATCCATTGTGTGACCAAATAGACAAATTTTCAACAAATCTAAGTGGGTGGGTTAATGCTAGGAAAGGTCCTATGTTGTACCCTAGCAAGCTAGATCATACTAGACTACATCATACCAATGCTTTTTATTAATATATCCATAAATTCCAAAAAGCGACAAAATTTGATGAGTTACAATATCTCAAAAACTATGGCACTTAAAAAACATTTTTTTCTAAAGGTATGTACATAGGTATAGGTTCCCTCTTGGTACAAGAGCACTTAAAGAACTCATTGTAAATACGGTCTAGTTTGGTTTTGTGATAGGTTTTAGGTGGGTTTTGAGTCATTTTTCATTCAAATAAGGTCACAATAGACCATTGGAGTTGTGATTTGAGTCTTTAGGGCTTCATTGTGTAAAAGTTGCAATTTGTGCAAATATTATCAAATGTTGTCATGGAAAAATACAAAAATGCAAAATTGGAGCAGTCCAATGGTTAGAAGTTCAAAAATTAGTTAGAGGCAGTTGGTTTTGGTAGTTTTGGTGTGTAAAAGTTTAAAAAAGCCTCACACAATTCAAGGCAAGAGGTTGGAGATTGTATTGAAGTTGAAATAATAGCAAAGAACTTTGTTTTCTCAAAAGCTATTGGTAATTTAGCTATTGCAGGCCACTATACAGCCCTGTAAAGATTGTTTATGAACTAGAAGGAATATAATTAGATGGATATCTGAGTTATTTTCCATTTGGATTTGGTTTGGAGAGTTTTTACAGAGTTTGAAGCTTTTTGTTGCAATTTCTTTTAGGCGGGTTTGTAACCCTATTTTGACGTTTTGTGGGCATTTAAAATGTACTAAATACCCATTCCACTAGTAGATTAGGTTGATACTTCACATGCAATGGGTATAATTAGATAGGGCTTGATGTTAGAATAGGATTTAGGAGCACGAAGTAGGGTTTGGAGGAATTGGAGTGATTCCCTAGTAAGATTTTAGTCAAGTTTTGAGCCAAGAATGATGGCTAAAGGTTGGAGTTGGGTTAGAATGCTTTGATAAAGGTTGGGTAATGGTGGATTAAGCATGTGCAAACAATATTTGATGTGTTTTAAGGTTTGGTTAGTAGGGTAGAGGCCTGGAGGGTGGAGTTTCAATAAACCCTCTATGTTTCAAGCACAAATAAGCCTAAATCAATGGTTTTGTGTTTTGAGGAATGATTGAGTGTTTCTTTGACCTAAAATTGTTGTTTCAATCCATTTGAGACCTATTTAGAGTGATGGAATAGAGTTTGGTGGTTTAAGAGAAGGATTTCTTGGAGTCACTTTGGAAAATAGGCCCAATTAGGGCTTGTTGTTGTGGGACAATCAATTTTAGGAAGGTACTTTTCAAAAAAAGTATAATGGGTTTCTAGGCATGTTAAAGAACACCTTAATGGGTTCTTGAAACTACTTTCATTTTTTGGAAATTCAAACTAGTTGGGAAATTGTACACAATTTTGTCTTGTGGAATACTACAAGCAAATGTGCCTCTTATGAGTGAATGTTTGGAGAAATGAGAGATCAGTGTTAAAGGAGACCTTCCCTAGCTTGAATCTATTAATTTTATGATGCTCAAGGATTTTTGAGGGTTTAGTAAAAGTTTTGTGCCTTGATTGCAATTTTGGGTGTTTGTAGCTTAGTAAAGCCAGGTGCTTTGTGAAGTGAAAGATGATTCAAAGATGGATGAATAAGAAAGTTTTTGTTTTTTGTTTTAGGAGCCTATGAAGTTGCTTCCCACATCACCTCTTTAATACCCTCTCTCATTTTTTCATATCTACAATCAATTTGGCCATGGTGAAAGTTTTTTCGCTACCTCAAAATTACCAAATGCATTCAACGAAAAGTTGTAAGGTAGTGTAACTTTTGTTTTGGACCCATCATGCAGCCAAAATAATAATTCCAAAACATCTAGGTGGGCGGGTTAATGCTAGGAAAGTTCTTATTTCACACCCTAGCATGCCAGACCATTCCAAGCTACATTGTATTGACATTTTCTTTTAAGATCCCTAAAGCCCAAAAAGTGATGAACTTTGACAAGTTGTATCTTGAAAACCATTGTACTTACAATTTTTTATGGAGCTACATGGAGGTTTAGGGTCCCTCTACAATACCATATTTCATTTTTTCATATTTCCAATCCGATTGGTCCTAGTGAAATATTTTCTCGCTACCCCAAAATTGTTAAATAGATTTAATGAAAACTTGCAAGGTAGTGTAACTTTTGTTTAATCTATTGTGAGGCCAAATTAATAATGCCACCATATCCATATGGGTGGTTTAATGCTAGGAAATTTCCTATTTTGAATCCCAACAAGTTGAATCATTCCAAGCTACACCATACCGACACTTTCTCTTAAGATCCCTAAATGCCAAAAAGTAACAAACTTTGAGAAGTTGCATCTTGGAAATCATGGCACTTACGAATGTTCTATCTAAAGTTGCATAGGGCTGTAGCATACCTCTTCAATACCCTTTCTCATTTTTTCATATCTCCAATCCATTTGGCTGTGGTGAAATTTTTTCTCATTGCCCCAAAACTATCAAATGCATTTAACAAAAAGTTGCAAGATAGCATAACTTTTGTACCAGCTATCACACAACCAAACAAATAGTTCTAACATGTCCAAGTGGGTGGATTAATGCTATGAGAGATCCTATTTCACACCCTAGCATGCTAGATCATTCCAAGATACATCATACTGACACTTTCTTTTAAGATCTCTAAATGCCAAAAAGTGACAAGCTTTGACAAGTTGTATCTTGAAAATCATGACAATTATGAATATTCTATCTGAAGGTACACAAAGGTGTAGGATCCTTCTGCAACAACCTCTCTCATTTAGACATTATTAAATATTTTTTTTGTCTTCAATCCATTAAACACCATTCATATTTAAAAGAGTGAAATATTTTATTTTACATGTGTGAGTAATTAAAATAATGTATAAAAATTTCAAAATGTTCAATGAAAGATATCAACTATACATATGTATACATACTAAAAAATAAAATGTACAAAATTCATGCATTTAGAATCAATTGGTACAATCATGGTAGAATCTTCATCATTTATATATATACAAAATTTTATCTATATACATAGATATAAATCAACTGATAATATTTAAAAAAAGTCATGTTTCCAACATTCATGGAATGTTGGTCAGTTATATATACAAATTTTTAGGTGTACATAGATGTAAATCAACTGATGATATTTACAAATTAATGGAAAGTGTTGGGAAAATGTGTCTCAACCTTGCAATTATATACAATTTATTTATAGGATGTATGTTGGAATGTGGCAATTGATCATGCAAATATTGTACACTCATAGCAAGACGTGGGGTTTGGGGCAACGGCCCGAAAAAAATTCACTAACACATCATGATTTTTTTTCCACTGGCACGTCAAGTTTTTTCCCACTAACACATCAAGGTTTTTTCATTAACACATCAAATGAAAAATGACCTTGTAAAACCCTAATTATAGAAGGTTCTAAAATTTTTTTATAAGGTCGGATGTATGTAGACGGTGGTGTATTCTAAAGAGTCTGATAGTAGTTGGGTTGTCTCTTGATCTCTAGTTGTGATACTCCTATGAGAAGCTCTCTCTACAAGGATATTGTAATCTTTTGATTTTTGAATAATTTTTGGTGACTTTTGGAGTGTGGGGTTTTTCTCCTGAAAGGGTTTTCCCCATATAAATCATTGTGTTGTGGTATGCATGATATTTTTATTTCTTTCTATTTAAGTTTTTCTTATTGTTAAATATCTATAAAAGTTTCAAATTATTATCGTTTCAAGGTTAGTGTAGGAATTTGTTCTTCTACCTTAGCTTTCTTACAAATGGTATCAGAACTTGATCACCTTTGGTTTCAGTTGTGGGTTGTTGGGTTTTTTGAACTAATCCATATTTGAGTGGGAGCTTGTGTAGAAGAAACTTTGTAATCTTGTTGCAGGAACTTTTAGATGGAAAGTTCATCAAGGAGAATAGAGGTGGAGAAATTTTCTGGAAATAATTTTGAGGTGTGGAAGCTAAAGATGGAGGATCTATTGATAGATTGAGATCTATGGGATGTTGTTGATGAGAGTGTTTCAAGGCCTAGAGATCCTACTCAAGCTGCTCAATATGATGTTATGGACCGTAAAGCCAAGGGTCTAATTAGATTGTGCTTGGAAAACTATGTTTTAATTAATGTCCATGCAAAGACCTCTGCACAAAAACTATGGAAGAAGCTTGGTGAGATGTATCAGGCCAAATCTTTAGTGAACAATATTTTATTTAGAAGTTGTATTCCTTGAGAATGGAAGAGGGTGGATGAATCATAGGCAACCTATAAGCATTATATATGTTGGTGAAAAGAATCTCTTACCATGCTATCTATAAAGTTAGATCTAATATGTATTAGAATGACTTGGCCTTTTGGCATCTCATTGATGTTTAGATGGAGTACACTTCCCATTTAGTTATTGTAGCACTTTATATTTTTTATGTGGCTAGAGCACTTTTTTACATTTGTCCACATCTAAGTAGAGTGCTCTCATTGAGCCATCAATAGAGTTAGATGTTTACTCTGTATAGTTAGTGCCTTGAGTCACTTTCTATAATCTAGGTGGAATCTCTTTCTTTTCCCTCCTTTTCTTACCTTATTTTTATAAAAGATAACTTATATTTAAGTAAATTTTAATTCATAAGTATCTCAAATTGTGTGATGGATGGTACTCATTATACACTTGTCTTTCTTTTGTGAGTTTTAGTGGAGTGTGAAAGACAAAAAAAGAAAGTGGTCCATTACTTTATATCGACTAGATATCCTTTGAGTGTTTGTAAAATATTTTAAATTCTCAAAAGTTGTTTGTAAAATTTTTTTATGATTACAAGTGTGTGCAACATGATTTCCTACCCTAATTGATGCAAAATCAATAGAAAATGAAAAAGGAGAAACACACACAACACCATCTCAACATAAGCCTAGTTGAACTTGAACAAAAGAATGACTAAATAAAAGATTTAACTTATTCAATTTGATCCTTTTGGTTGGCCCTTTGACATTGATTTCTTGTGTGCTCCTCGATGACAAATAAGTTGAAATGATATGAAAAATGCTCTAAATTCAATGGGGGATGCAAAAATGGATGTGGGTACTTGGATAGGTGTATGAGATTGAATGGAATGCAAGCATGAAGTGCAACAATGGAGGATGAATATGCAAGTGATTGAATGATTGAGCTTGAGATTGCTATATTGCCTGAATTGTGAATGCTTGAATGTGTGTTATGACAAAATGAGGTAAAATCCTCTAGTTTAGGGGAAAAGTCTCTAGAGGATTGAATGACTAGGATTTAGCCAACATGGACAAGATGGAGGGCTATGGTGAGTTGATGACTCACAAGCCCTCACATCTTTCCATGTGAAAATGAGATGGAAAAAAGGACATGTGAGGTGGAGAGAGGACATGTGAGGTGGAGGTACTTGCAAGTACCTTGGGATTAGGGGAAAATTTCCTCAAAAAGGAATTTTTTGTCCCCATGTGGGAAGGATATTGACATGTGAGTAATTTTAGATTTCCTCACTAATCATCATGGGGAAGAGAGAAATGTTGGGGTAATAAATGTGAATTTTAAATTGACGTGATTGGAAGTTCCTTGAGGATAAGACAAGGTCCTCATAAAGGAGTTCCTTATCTCATGTGAGTGATGTGACTTATGAGAGGATTTAGAATTTCCCAACAACCTTCATGGGCAAGAGGGGAGCATTGGAGAAATAAATGTGAATTTTTAATTTACATGGAGAAGAGGTCAAGGCTTAATAAAGAAAGCACTTATGATAGGTTGACTTGGAGGACATACCAAAAATGGCATGAAGATTAGATTATGGTTGTGCAAATAGACGATTAAGAAGATTAATGAATGATTAGAGACAAGTGGCCAAATATGGATGATGTGGCATTAATCCTAACTAAGGGTGTGCACATCCTAATCATGGATTGATTAAACTAATCCAGATTAGAAAAAAATTATGGAGGATGTGGCAAGGAGAGAGAAAAGAGGGAATTTAAAATTGATTTAAATTCAAAAAGGTTAAATGACTAAATTAAATAAATTGATATATTTATTTAATTTAGACAGTCTAGAAAGAATGAAAGGTAAAGTATTTAATTATTAAATTAAATACTTTAGAAACCTTAGGAAAAGGGGAAATATTAATTAAATAAATCATTTAATTAATATCAATGAAATAGATGAATAAAGGAGATAGATTTGACCATATGGGAGTGGTCAAATTTGGATGTCTACAACAAGAACTTGGATATTAGAGATTGAGGCAAGTGAGACACAATAGTCTATGAAGTGTTAGATTGTTCTTGTGAAGTACAAAGTTGCTTTCACATAAAATTTTGATTTTGTATTTGTGGAGATCAATTATGTACATGTGGACCTAAAGTAGAGTTATAAATAATGAAAAATTTAAATTAGAAAGCTTCATTTGAGTAAGCCAAAAGTACAAAATAAATTGACAATTTTTTTGACATCTATGACAATATTTTTCATCATTAAAATTCAATGAAATATTATTAACAATTTAAGTTTAGTATTTACTTATGTTTATATCAATAATCAAGCCTAAATCTATTAGTTAAACTAATTATTAAGTCAACACTAACATTAATTTAACTAATTTAATTTATATAATAAAAACCTTACAGTATTATACTATATTATTAAATTTTAAACATATGTATTTTATTTTATATTTTATATTATAATTTACTATAATATAAGAGATAAAAATAAAAGAGTTGTGATTGTTTATATCATCTATAGTATAGACAATTATTCTAATGGCCCCTCTTTCCAATCCATTCTTAGACACAACTCTACTTTTTTGTGATAGTCCCAACCCATTATTGATGCCAATATATTGACTCTATTATCTTCCACATGCTTCCAAGTACCAAGTGGCTCCCCTTGTCACATAATTTTCCTTTCTTTCCTAAATGTCACTTCTTATCATCATCATCTCCCTCTTCTGTCTTCCACAATCATTCTTTGTATGCTTTCCCATTTCTTCCCCATCATCCCATTGTCATCCTTGTGACAACAACATTTCATCATTAAAATTCAATGATTTTTTTTTAAAATTTTTGTTTTTGTTGTTAGTTATATTTGTAACATCAGTCAACCCTAACTCAATTAATTAATTAATTACTCCTTCAACACTTTTAACTAACTTAGATAAAATTAATTAAAATATAATAAAACACTTACAATACTATATTATATTATTACCTTTTAAACATAAATATATTTTATTTTATAAATTTTATAAATTATTTGCTATAATACAAGAGAGAAAATTAATAAGAAATAAAAATTTAAAGGGTTTGTCTAAATTATCATGATTATTTATATCATAAATTGTATATATCATTATTCTATGGTCCCACCTTCCAATCTTCTCTTCACATGACTCTACTTCATTGTGATAGTCCCACTCTCCAATCCATTCATCACATGACTCTATTTTATTATTCTAATCCATTTTTCACACAACTTTATTTTATTGTGATGATCCCTTGCAATACATTCTCCACATACTCTATTTTATTGTATTGATCCCTCTCATTCCAATCTTTACATAACTATTTAGTTGTGATGTTCCAGTTTTGGATCTATTCTTCACAAACTAATTTTTATTGTGATGATCCTATTCTCTAATCCACTGTTCACACAACACTACTTTATTGTGATGATCCCACTATCATATTATACACTCCATTATTGATGCTAGGATGTTGAATTTTTGTCTTCCACATATTCTTCCAAGTACCAAATGGCTCCACTTATCACATCATTCTGAAGACATCACTTATCCTCACCGAATCCTTTTCTCTTGTCCACATGCATTCCTTGAAGCCATCTTCCACACACTTTTCTTGGAAAACTAGGCATTTCTTCCATGGACTTACCAGTACACCTCCATGTATTCCTTGACAAAATAAGTGTTTCTTCCACAAATTTTCAGATGCAAAGTACAACCACTCACTCTAGATATCATCCACTACTTCTTATTCCCTTATTAATACTTAGCTCTTGTCGTTGCTCAAAACTGAGCTTCTTCCAACCTATTTTCCTTAGTTTTTTCTCATTGCTTCTCTATGTTCAATTAAATCTAATACCATGGCATCAAGTTCTATCACTGCATTTAATGAAATCGTGCCATCTACATCTACATTGGGCAGAACCTCAACACTCATCTAGAATCCATCTTTTGATGTATTCATGAATCATTGTGGACTAGATGTCAAAAAGACATTAGCTAGTAGAATCTATAATGTCATTGGTAAGATGAAGGTGAAAGCCTTTTTAGATACAAAGGAGTTGGAATATTTTTATTTCTTTCCTACAACAATAGAAGCAGCTATCCGCCATGCTACCCTTCATATAGCAATTTTTTCAAGGGGCTATGTGCAGAATCACCTTGGTGTTTGGCAGAGCTCTCATGTATGCTTAAAAGTTGCACCAAGATTATTCCCATTTTCTACTTTGTAGAGCCTATTGATTTTAGATATGTTGCTAAAGGATTTGGAGTGTACATTGGTGCCTTTTAGACTCATAGAAAGAAAGGAAAATATAGCCTAGTAAAAGCTTCAGGAGTGGGGAGATGAACTCTATAAGGTCTCATTATATAGTGGTGAAATCATAAAAAATAATAAGTAGCACACATTCAACCTCTCTACCTTAACAAATATATTTTTTAAAATATTTATGTAATATAACTTTAAGTGATTGTTAGTAGTTTTATTTTTTAATATTTTTACTTGTTCAATGATGAAATGAGGTTGTTTAAGAATATTGTATTGAAATAAATATGCAATGTGCCACAAGTAGTTGTAAAACTTCCAGTAGGTCTCAATGAAGTAGTAGAAGACTTTGAGAATACATTCCAACTTCACGAGGGTGATCAGGGTGTGCAAATTGTGGGTATTTGGGGCATGGGTGGTTTGGGTAAGACCACACTTGACAAAGAATTATACAACAAAAGATCCACATCTATGGAGAGGTCTAGTTTTATTTTTGATATCAGAGAAGCCAAAGGCATGTTGGAGAACAAGCAAATTCAACTCCTTAAAGACCTTGGCGTGAATGAAACACTTGACAACAAAGAGCAAGGTAAGGCAATTCTTGCAAGACATTTGAGGCTTTGTAGGGTTTTCATTGCTATGGATGATGTGGATGATGAGGATCAATTGGATGCTCTTGTACCTACAAAAGACAACCTTGGAAGAGGTAGTCTCATAATTGTGACAGCATAGGAACATCAAGTTCTTATATCTTGGTGCATATCCTTTGTATATAAAATGAGAGCATTGAAGCCACATAATGCCAAGCGAATTTTTTGTTAGCATGACTTTCTACAACCCTCTCCCTTTGATGGATTTGAGAAGCTTGTTGAAAATTTCATAGAAGCTTGTCATGGATTGCCCCTCTCTCTTAAGATATTTGGAGCACAACTATATGGGAATTCCTATAAAGAATCTTGGGGGTCTCTATTTTATATGATCTCCAGAATATTACATGATGATATGAAAGAGAAACTCAAAATGAGTTACGATGTCCTTGGTGATGAAGAGAAAGAGGCATTCCTTGATAATGCTTGTTTCTTTATTGGAGAAAATAATAGTTTAGCAATTGAAATCTAGGATGGTTCAGGGTGGAGTGACCTGAATAGTTGGGAAAGGATTCTAAATAATTGATTAATTGAGCTTGACCATAAAAATCACATAAGAATGCATGATTACTTAAGAGATCTGGGAAGGGAAATAGAAAATCAACATTTGCTCTACCGAATTTGGTCATCCAAGAAGATTATTAATGTCAACAAAGAAATTGAGGTAAGATTAATGCTTTCTTTTATTGTGTGAGAAAACATTTCAAAGAAAAAAATATTCTACCTAAGAAGTTTATTTATCTTATGTGTTTAACACCTTTTTAGAAAGACAATCTCACTAGCCCTTTTTGCAATCAAATTTACTTAACTTACCTACTTATTTGTATTTTTTTGAAGAACCAATGAATTTATTTCGATTTTTATTTTTATTTTTTAGAAAATAAAATTCAATCAGGGAATTCACGATGTTCCAATTGGAATTAAAAAGTAGAGGTCAAATGGTGTATGTTTGCCTATGTTTCATGGTTGCTTCTCACAGTAGGAATTCACACCTAATACAAGTGGAAGGATTTTGTTGCCCACAACCTTTTTAGTTGGACTAAGCTTTTGGTGATTAGAGGAAATTATTTTAAATGAGTAATCTGTGAAGTATCAATAGAGCCGCTTTGTCTTTGCTAGTTTGATATTGGGTAGAGAAATCCTTCAACATGACTTTCATTTTGTTGCACTACTACATTGAGGGGCTTTTTAAGACGATAATTTAATACAAAATACTAATTTTGTCTTAAATATATTTAAGTTATTTTTATTTATTTATTTTGTCTTAACTTAAGATAATAGAAATTAAATATATTTAAGTTTTTATTTTTATTTTACATTGTCTCAAATTAAGACAATAGAGATTAAATATATTTAAGTTTTATTTTTTATTTTACATTGTCTCTCACTATTTTTTTTCTTTTGTCATTCTTAGTCAAAAAATGTAAGAAACACTCATTGCAAAGCCTACAGCTCTTCGATTTTGCCTTCCAAGAAATAAATAAATTTATTTATTTGGTATTTAGTGATAAAGAGAATTAATAAATTTATTTATTTGGCATTTCGTGATAAAGAGAATATGCCACGTGCCTATTTCGATTATCAATGCTTTGTGTTATTTCTTTTAGTTTAATTTATTCTTAATAATTTTTAAAGTTAAAAAAATATTTGAGTAGTTATTAGAGTTTTTTTATTGTAGGTTTTAGTAAATTTATATTTATATTTAAATTTTTTTAATATACATTTTAAATTAAATCACATAAAATTTATTAAAATTAAATCAAATCAAATCAAAATTATCTATATTTAAATTAGAAATTGATTTTTTACCTTTCATTTTATTTTTTAGTTTTTTAAGTTTAATCTTACTTGTAATTTTTAATATAAAAGTTAAAATTTTAGTTTTAACAGTTTTAATACAGTTTATTTTTAGTTTTACTATTTTATTTGAAGTACAATTTTACTTTCAAATTAATGTTACTATTGTTTGCAATATATTAATTATATTTTTTAAGTACATTTTTTTAAATTTTAATTCTATTATTTAATTATTTATTCTCAATAAGTTTATTATTTAATATTTTTTTAAAATTATTTGTTTAAATGGATATTTTAATTTTGCATTTCCTTTATAGTATGATTTAACTTTGAAATTTATTTTACATATTTACTTATATTTATGAAATTACAAACTACAATTAAAAGTTATTAGAAATAATTTAATTTATAATTATTCATGTTATTAAATTTTAATTATTTTAAAATTATTTGTTTAAATGGATATTGTAATTTTGCATTTCCTTTATAGTATGATTTAACTTTGAAATTTATTTTACATATTTATTTATGCTTATGAAATTACAAATTATAATTAAAAGTTATTAGAAATAATTTAATTTATAATTATTCATTTTATTTTTATCCTAATTTATATAATAAAATAAATTTCAAACTTAAAATCTAAATTAAACGTTATTGAGAGAGAGGGAGACTAACTTTTGATTAGTCGATTCATGCCAACAATCCAAGGATTACATGTGTCCCTAGGGAGTTATGCTCAAGGTACCACATGTGTCATTTGATTAAGGATATGATAATTCACCTTTCAAACCTCTTTAGAGTACCCATTGCACACTTAAGGAAGATAGAGAAGATATAAAGAGGAAAAGGGAGAAAAAGAGAAAGAAAGGAAGAGAGAGAGAGAGGGGGGGGCAAAGATAAAAATGGATGGATATAGATAGGGAGAGGGAGATACAAAAAGAGAAAAGAGAGAAAAAAAGATAGAGAGAAAGATAAATAGAGATCTATGGAGAGATAAAGAGGGAGACAAAGAGATATAGAGAGATAGAAGAGAGATATAGAGATAGAGATAGAGATAGAGATAGAGGTAGAGATATAGAGGAATACATAGGGAGAGAGAGGGGAAGAGAAAGATAGAGATAGTAAGAGAGAGAGAGAGAGAATATAAGAGACATAGATAGATATAAAGTACTATAGGGAGAGAGATAAAGAGATAGATAAAGAGAAATAGGAGACAAAGATATATAGAAGTAGAGAGAGGGGGAGATAAATAGGGACAATAAAGGAGTAAGGTAGAGAGATAGGGAGAGAGAGGAAGAGAGAACATAAGAAAAATATAAAGAAAATATGAGAGAGATACAAATAGAGAAATTGAGAGATAATGAGAAACATAGATATTGAGGAGACATAGATCTCTCATCTTTATATATATCTCCTCATCTCTATCTCTTTATCCTAATATCTCTCTCTCATTCTCTCCCTCTTCCCTTTCCTCTCTCCTTCCATATCTCTTTCTCTCTCTTCCCCCTCCATTTTTCCCACTACCTATCTCTTTATCTCTCCCTCTTTTGAGATCTCTATCTCTCCCTATCACTTCCTCTTTCTATATCTCTATTTTATCTGTATCCTCTCTCCATTGAATCTCTCCCTCTCTCCCTAAATATATCCCTTTGTCTCTATCTTTATATATATCTCTCTCTCAAACACACACATACAAACTCCATTTCTCCCTCCTTATCTTTATCTCTCTCTCGCCCTCTCTCTTTATCTCTTCATATATTTATTACTTATCTTTATCATAGGTTATCTCTCACTCTTTCCTTCTCTACATATCCCTCTCTCTACCTCTCTATATATAACTTCTTATATATTTATCTTTCTATCTCTCCATCCCCCTCTCATTGTCTCCCTCTTAATATCTCTATTTCTCCCTATCTCCCCCCCTCTATCTCTCTATTACTCCCTCTTCTATATCCCTTTACTTTTTTCTCCTCTCTATTTCTCTACCTCCCTCTTCTTCC
This sequence comes from Sequoia sempervirens, assembly GCA_007258455.2. Taxonomy (NCBI): domain Eukaryota; kingdom Viridiplantae; phylum Streptophyta; class Pinopsida; order Cupressales; family Cupressaceae; genus Sequoia; species Sequoia sempervirens. Next base: position 203,009,858 of record VDFB02047230.1, on the reverse strand, counting down.
CTCTCTATCTCTCTCCATATTTATTTCTCTCTCTCTCTCTCTCACACACACATACACACACACACACACACACACACACTCCCTATTCCTCCCTCACTATATCTAACAATCCAAGGATTACATGTGTCCCTAGGGAGTTATGCTCAGGGTACCACATGTGTCATTTGATTAAAGATACTATAATTCACCTTTCAAACCTCTTTAGTGTACCCATTGCACACTTCAGGAAGATAGAGAAGATATAAAGAGGAAATGGGAGAAAAAGAGAAAGAAAGGAAGAGAGAGAGTGAGGGGGGCAAAGATAAAAATGGACATGGATATAGATAGGGAGAGGGAGATACAAAAAGAGAAAAGAGAGAAAAAAGATAGAGAGAAAGATAAATAGAGATCTATGGAGAGATAAAGAGGGAGACAAAGAGATATAGAGAGAGATAGAAGAGATATAGATGTAGAGATAGAGATAGAGTGAGAAATGAGGGAATGAGAGAAGAGAGAGAGATGGAGATAGTAAGAGAGAGAGAAGATATAAGAGACATGATAGATATAAAGTACCATAGGAGAGAGATAAAAGAAAGTGGATAAAGAGAATAGGAGACAAAGATATATAGAAGTAGAGAGAGGATAAATAGGGACTAATAAAGGTAAGAGTAGAGAGAGAGAGGAAGAGCGTAAGAAAAATATGTAGAGAAATGAGAGAGATACAAGAGAGGTGAGAGATAATGAGAAACATAGAGATTGAGAGGGAGACATAGATAGAAAGAGTGTCTCTCTCTTTCTCTTCCCATCTTTATACATATATCTCCTCATCTCTACCTCTCTTTATATATAACTCCCTATCTCTATCTTTCTATCCTTCCAATGCTCCCTCTCTCATTCTCTCCCTCTTCCCTTTCCTCTCTCCTTCCATCTCTCTTTCTCTCTCTTCCCCCTCCATTTTTCCTACTACCTATCTCTCTATCTCTCCTTCTTTTGAGATATCTATCTCTCCCTATCACTTCCTCTTTCTATATCTCTATTTTATCTCCATCCTCTCTCCATTTCTCTCCCTCTCTCCCTATATATATCCCTTTGTCTCTATCTTCATATCTCTCTCTCTCTCACACACACATACACACTCCATTTCTCCCTCCTTATCTTTATCTCTCTCTCTCCCTCTCTCCCCCTCTCTACTTATCTTTATCATAGGTTATCTCTCACTCTTTCCTTCTCTACATATCCCTCTCTCTACCTCTATATATATATATTCTTATATATTTATCTTTCTATCTCTCCATCCCCCTCTCATTGTCTCCCTCTTAATATCTCTATTTCTCCCTCTCCATCTCTCTCTCAACCCCTCTATCTTTCCTAAGTTTATCTATCTCTATTATCCTTCTTTCTATCCCTATCTCCCTCTTTCTATCCCTATCTCCCCCCTCTCTCTCTCTATTACTCCCTCTTCTCTATCTCTTTACTTTTTCTCCTCTCTATTTCTCTACCTCCCTCTCCTTCCCTCTCTATCTATTTATACAAATCTCCCTCTCTATCTCTCTCCATATATCTTTCTCACTCACACACACACACACACCCTATTCCTCCCTCACTATATCTAACAATCCAAGGATTACATGTGTCCCTAGGAGACCTTCTCAGGGTACCACACATGTCATTTGATTAAGGATATGATGGTCACCTTTCAAAGCCTCTTTAGTGTACCCATTTTCACACTTAGGAAGATGAGAGAGGCCTGAGGAAAAGGGAGAAAAGAGAAGAAGAAGGAAGAGAGAGAGAGAGAGGAGAGATGAATAAAAATAGACATGGATATGAATGGGAGGAGATACAAAGAAGAAAAAAGATAGAGAAAGATAAATGAGATCATGGAGATAAAAGAGGAGACAAAAGAGATATAGAATGAAAGGAATATAGATATAGAGATAGAGATAGAGATAGAGTGCGAATATCTAGAATTAAATAGGGAGAGAAAGAGAGAGAGAAATATAAGGAACATAGATAGATACTAAGTACTATAGGTAGAGATAAAGAGATAGATAAGAGAAATAGGAGACAAAGATGCTGGGGGAGATAATGGAACAATAAGATACAGGTAGAGAGATAGGAGAGGAAGATGAAACTGAAAAATATAAAGAGAGCTGGGAGATACAAAGAGAGAGAATTGAGGGAGATAATAGAAACATGTAGAGATTGAAGGAGACATAGATGGGAGTCTCTATATACCTCTCCTTCCCTCTCTATCTATTTATACAAATCTCCATCTCTATCTCTCTCCATATATCTTTCTCACGCACACACACACACTCACACTCACACATACTCCCTATTCCTCCCTCACTATATCTAACAATCCAAGGATTACATGTGTCCCTAGGGAGTTATGCTCAGGGTACCACATGTGTCATTTGATTAAGGATATGATAATTAACCTTTCAAACCTCTCTCTCTCTCTCTCCTCTACCTATCTCCTCTCTATCTATCCCCATCTCTCCCTCCCTCACTCCCTCTATATCCCCTTATCCATCTCTCTATCTGTGCGTCTCTATCTATTTTTCTCCATCTATCTCTCGACATGTCTCCTTCTCTCTATCCATTTAGCTCTCTCCCTCTCTATTTCCCTCTACCTCTTCCTATACCTCCATATCTATATCTCTTTACCTCACTATCTTTATCTATCCCTCTCTATCTCTCTCTATATATAACTTCCTATGCCTATCTTTATATTTCTATTTATTACTCTCTCCTCTCCATACCCCTCTCCATCTCCATCCCCATATCTATCTTCCTCTTTACCTCTCTCTCACTCTTCCCCCCTTTATATCTCCCTCTTTCTATACATATCTCTCCCTCTATTTCCCTCTCTTCCTATGACAAACATAACATGAGCCTACTACTAATGAAGCCTGATTATCTTCTTGATTCAAAGGTTTTGTTTCTTTCATGTTTGGATACTTGTAAGTGGATGCATATCTCATTTGAAGCTATCACCTCTCCATTGAGACCTTTGTTGCATAAACAAAATCATTTACTAAATGGCCTACCAATCAGTTTCTTACATTGCATAGATGTATGCAAAATAAAGACAATTTTTTTTTGTAATGGATATTCTAGACCTCTTCGGCGTACTTATTGCACACCAAGGTGCAATTGCTAGTTAATTTTTATTTTTTACTTTACATTGTCTATATCTCTCTCTATATGTAACTTCCTATGTCTATCTTTATATTTCTATTTATCCATCTATCTCCTCTCCATACCCCTCTCCATCTCCATCCCCATATCTATCTTCCTCTTTACCTCTCTCTCACTCTTCCCCCCTTTATATATCCCTACATATCCCTTTCTCTACCTCTATATATATAACTTCTTATATATTTATCTTTCTATCTCTCCACCCCCCTCTCATTGTCTCCCTCTTAATATCTCTATTTCTATGTCTCCATCTCTCTCTCAACCCCTCTATCTTTCCTAAGTTATATCTATCTCTATCTCTCCTTCTTTCTATCCCTATCTCTCCCTCTTTCTATCCCTATCTCCCCCCCTCTCTCTCTATTACTCCCTCTTCTATATCTCTTTACTTTTTTCTCCTCTACCTATCTCCCTCTCTTTCTCTCCCTCCCTCTCTTTATATTTCTATTTATCCCTCTCTCTCCTCTCCATACCCCTCCCATCTCCATCCCCATATCTATCTTCCTCTTTACCTCTCTCTCACTCTTCCCCCCTTTATATCTCCCTCTTTCTATCCATATCTCTCCCTCTATCTCCCTCTCTCCCTATGAAAAACATAACATGAGCCTACTACTAATGAAGCCTGATTATCTTCTTGATTCAAAGGTTTTGTTTCTTTCATGTTTGGATACTTGTAAGTGGATGCATATTTCATTTGAAGCTATCACCTCTCCATTGAGACCTTTGTTGCACAAACAAAATCATTTCCAAAATGGCCTACCAATCGATCTCTTGCATTGCATAGATGTATGCAAAATATAGACATAAAATTTTTCGTAATGGATATTCTAGACCTCTTCGACGTACCTATTGCACACCAAGGTGCAATTGCTAGTTAAGTTTTATTTTTTACTTTACATTGTCTCAAATTAAAATAGAAAAAATACCTACCTTTTCCAAAAAATATATTAATTATTTCCCACATATGGCTTTTCCCTCAAACAAAACTGTTGTTTTCGCAGATTTTTGATGGCTCTGTGAGTTGGCTCTTCCGTTTGCTGCTACGGCGTTGAACTCGGATGGAGTTTCTTCAGGCAGGAAGGCTTACAATGGGTGTGGCGGGAAGGAAGCTTATAAGAATGCAGGGTGTGGCGGGAAGTGATGATTGCAGTATTGGGTTTTTGCCAGATTTGCAGAAAATATTATGCCCTAGCTGCCATTTTCTTCATCCCATGGGCTGCCGTTTTCTTCAACCTGTGGGTCATCTCCAAGCAAATAGGTAAAATTTTTAAAAACCCCAGATCTTGTCAAAATTCCTTACTCCCCTGCCTATGTTGCATGTTGTATTGTATTATGTACCCTGCAATAATAGCAGGCCAGGAAACGTTAAATATCATAGACTTGTCTCTTACATTTAGTAATCATTCAATATTCTTAAAAGTTAAAATAGCGTGATCTGCTCTCTCATAAACTATCTTTCACCTCATTGAAATTAAAATTCAGTGAATCCTGGAACTTGTAGAGATTTTCATTGATTGCACTTCCCAAATCTGTAAAGAGTACAACTTACGTTTGATAGACTTGAAGGGGAAGTGCTTAAAATGTTTATGAGGATGAGCAAAGGTTAAACATGCAACAGTGCCACTTGCCAGTTCCGGGGAGTGTGGTACAGTAATATCTGAGATGTGTCAAATGCTTAGTAGCTCTGCATATGTGAACAAGTTATTTTTTGTTAAATCAAACAAGCTTTCCACTGCTGGTTTCCACTATCTTAGAAAATCACATTACAAACCATGTGAAGGAAACGTAATGGAGGAACAGTGACAAGATTCCCAATCTAAGCTATTTTTTCTAAATTGATTCTCTGAAATTTCTTGCAAAATAAAAATAGAATTAGATGTAATGTTTCTGGATTGCAGCATGTGTATTTATTTGGTATCGACTTAAATTATAATGTCCTATCTTGTGTGTTCATGTGTGTATGTGTGTACCTTGTTTGTTTTGTTATGTGTTGCACATTTACACACCTTTGCTTTCTATGTTGTCTTGGGCAAGTGTTCGACACATGCAACCCTATGCACCTTTTCTTCTTGTGCAACCCAAAGAAACTTATGCACATTTGCTTTTAGCATGTTGTTATGTGCACCCTATGTAATGTTTCTTGATCATAATCTTTGGGATGTGTTTACACAAGTCTCAAACTATGCCTATTGCCTATGCATTTTGCATGCTATCACACAAACCTCTATGCAACCTTTCTATTTGTGGTAGTACTACAGATATGGTTAGATTTTAGTTGGATGGTTCCTACGCTTATGGATTGATCTTTGTCACCTTACACATTGTTCTTCATTTGTGCTTGTGATTTTTTTATGCTAAATTCTTTGAATGACACTGACTCCAATTTTATAATTCTATGAGGATATTTTATACACTTGGTAATTGAATTTTCATGATTGATTTGGGCTTTCTTGCAAATTCTATGCAAGTGGTTAATTATTTGGAAACCAGTCATTCTTTAGTTCAATTTATGTCTTCTCAGAACCTCAATTATATTTGGTTTGTTGAATCTTAGCAAGTTTATTTCTTTCTTATTAGTTCACAAATGTGTGGCAAATATCAAGTCTTGTGTTTTTTTCAATGGCATATTTTTTGAAGAAGGGTGATTGGTTATTCGTGACCTTAGGTTGGTACTTTTGTGATTGGGTAACTTGGTTATTGCTAGGATTAGATTTTATTGTCAATTTTGCTTGATCTGATAAAACAATCTTTGTGTCATCTTAATCCGATATTCTGGTGCAAATTTTCTCATGTTTCAAGATCAACTTATGCAGTTATAGTGTGTTGGTTAGGAATGCTCAATACACCTATGTTCAAGGTTTCAACAGTTTTGGTTAATCTAGCTGAAAGTTATAAATACATTAGAATGTGAGGGAGGTGATTAGAATGAATACATTGAATTTATCTAAATACCAACATTAAATTGCACCAAAACTATGTTTAGTTAATTCAAGGTAAAAGTATAAAGGAGTGCTAGTCAGCCAAAATCAAAATTAGAAAGGGATAAGTTCACATCTATGAGATCATCCCGATATCCACAATCTTGTCCTAGAATGAAATAATGATTAGATCCAAGTGACAAATGACTAAATGGAGGTAGATGCATAGATAGTTGTGATAAACAAATAGGTATGATGAATGTATAAGAGTGTATAAATGGATAGGGTAGTGCTAAATGTCTAAGAATGTATATATAAGGATCACCCCAATTTCTCACAATATCATGTCATTTGTCATTATATACATATATTAAGACATTCTCTCAAAATACACACAAAACTAAAATGAAAATTGCATGAATATGTAAATTTCACCACTACAAAATGATATCAATTAATAATAGAAAATATAAACAATTTAAAAATAGAACCAATTAAAAATTACAAAACAAATTTTAGAATGGCATCTTTTTCAAAAAATACAACACCATTTACCATGAGAATGCTAAATCACCTTGTTTGGTCATGTCAAGGGATTGAGAAATAAAAAGTAACTTTATCCATAAGTAGAAAAATGAAATTAGAGTTGACCTTCAATATTGCTGGACATTTCTTAAACTCTTCATTTTGCAAGCACTCTATCAATCATGTCCTCACATGTCATTTCAAAGTGGTCACCCACAATACCAGAATTCCAGAATTACAATTTCCTATGTTGAAGTATTTTGTTGTTAGAATTAAATAATGATACCTCATCCGTCTTTGTGCACCATTTATTTTGGCTTTGGCTCATTTTGGTCTGGAATTTGCTTGATCAAAGAATGACATCAGTATGATTAATATGACTTAGCTACAAATAGAATTAATCATAATGTCTTGAAACAAATTCACGGGGATCATAAGGAATCCCAGACCTCTAAGTTAATGAATATTTTGAAAAGCCTTTGGGATGGCAAGATATTTGATTTTGGAGTTAATATGCAGGTCATCAATTATTTCAGCATTAGGAATTGGAATGAAGAAAGATCCTCCACTGAAGCTTCCCCATCATCCTTGTGTCCGCCATCTTCACTTGATTTATTTAAATCATCTTCTTGGAGAATCTCTTTCTGTTCAGATTGCTTTTGTTTTGTGAAATGTTCTTCAAAAGCTACAGAAAGTGGATTTACGTGTCTATCTTATAGGTTTTCCCCTATTATAGTTGAATTTGTAACAAACTGTGATCTATAAAATTATTGAAAATCATCAGTCTTCAACTAGGAAATCAATTTCCTCTTTGGATGAATCTTCTGAAATTGATTCCATTGACAACCTGTCATAGCTACAACACTTGAATATAATGGAGTGTGTAGGTTTAAATAACATCCCTGATTCCATTGGTAACCTATCACAGTTGCAACACTTGAAAATACAAGGGTGTAAAAGCTCAAATAAACTCCCTGATTCTATTGGCAACCTATCACAGTTGCAACACTTGAACATAGAAGACTATAGAGGTTTAAAAAAACCTTCCTGATTCCATTGGCAACCTGTCACATCTATAGTACTTGAAAATAGAAAGTTTTAGAGGTTTAAATAACCTCCCTGATTCCATTGTCAACCTATCACAGCTGTAGCACTTGAACATAATAGGAAGTTTCAAAGGTTTAACTAACCTCCTTGATTCTATTAACAATCTAGTGCAGCTGCAACACTTGAAAATAAAATATTGTAACGGTTTAAATAACCTCCTTGATTCAATTGGCAACCTGTCATAGCTACAATGTTGAACATAGAAGGGTGTGTAAGTTTAAATAACCTTCCTAACTCCACTGGAAAATTGTCACAGCTGCAGCAATTGAACTCTTGAAACCAAATGGTTTTCATCCTCTAATCTCCAGAAAAACCTAAGGAATTTTCATCCTCATTTATGATTTCTTGAACATAAGTGCTTAGGGAAAATTTGAAAAGAGTTTACAAAATATAGAATACTACTTCAAAGAAAATAAAAAATATAGCAATGGCCTTAAAGGGTTTAAGAAGTTAAAAAACAATGCTGAGAATAAATACTCACCTTATGAGAAAAATATTTTTACAGAGGAAAGCCATAGAGTCTAGGAATAGCTTGTTGAAAGAATGAACAAGGAACCCTTTGCAACTTGTTGTCATTGATGCCAACAATGTTTGTTGTCAATTTTGCTTGATCTAATAAAACAATCTTTGTGTCATCTTAATCCGATATTCTGGTGCAAATTTGCTCATGTTTCAAGATCAACTTATGCGGTTATAGTGTGTTGGTTAGGAATGCTCAATACACCTATGTTCAAGGTTTCAATGGTTTTGGTTAATCTAGCTAAAAGTTATAAATGACAGAAGTTTGGAAAACTATATTTCAGATTATCCTTTTTAAGTTCCTTTCTCTTTTATATTACTGTTTCTCTTTTTGAAGCGATTCCTTAGTATGGTCTATTGCTCAAGGTTCAGTGCTCTGTAGCCGTATGGTCAGATGATATTGTCTTGTTATTTTCTCATGTATGATTGTTATTAATAAGCTTGAAAGAATAAAATTGTGAATTGGACTGTCAAATCCCAAACTCCTCTTCCATAAAATCTTTGTATTTTTCTCCAAAGCTAAGATCTTCCTTCCACAAGTGTTGAAATGACAAATAAAATAAATTATAAGCTTATCAAGCATCAAATATTTTTATTAGAAGAAATAATTATTATTCAAATAAAATCAACAGTTACAAATACAAACCAGTAAAGGACTGGTAGCCAAACGCAGCAAGTAACTGCAGTCCTTAGTCTCTCCTAAAAAGTGAAATCAAAACAACATTAAGTATATTATCTGATAGTCATTCGCCAACAACAGCCCCAACAAGAGCATTGGGATTTACACTGAAAGAGTATTGAGAGCTTCCCTTGCATGATATGTGGTAAGGATGTTCTGTCATTTGTCAAAGATGATCCACTGTAGTGAATGTACTTGGGAAAGTGAAGCTCAGATGCCACCAAATAAGAAAGTTTCACAGGAATGTCTCCCAAAATGCAGTCCACCTGGAAATTGGCAGCTGAGGCTGTCACATGTTGCATGTTGATTCCTCCTAATTTGTAAATTAATCCACCTGCAATGCACTTCAAGCTTACATATGTGTTCACTGTCCACGGTTAAAAAAAAGTATCTCTTATGTAAAATCCAGGCAATCTGAAAATACATGTTAAGCATAGGCTACCATGATTCTGTTGGAGTGAGTTACTTTTATGCTCAATAAATTTTACCTTAGTTTCCTATCGGCAATCCCTTGAACCCAGCTTGAGCATACTCTGCAATGAAACCATGAGATGAACAATTCCAAGGTCATTGAGTAGTAGAATCATATTGAAAAAAACAAGAAGTTGAACCAGATATATTCTTGTAAGGCAAGTTGTTGTGGGATTAGTACAAGTAGGGATATATGTATACACAGTTTAGATCTGCTCAACAACTGTCTTTAATGAAGTGTACACATAACATAGATAAATTTAATAAAATAGCAAATTTTTTATTTATCACTGATTTTGTATTTGTCAGTGATTTACATCCATTAAGTAGGCAAGTAAAAGACTGATTATCTTTTGATCAAATTCAATTGGGCTAATTCTAAATAAATTGTATATGGTAATTTTAAATTATTGTATATGGTAATTGTATTTGGATTGTTATAATTAATTTAAATCCATGTATTTTAGGTTATTCTACGTCAGCAATTTATAATCTATATCCAAATGGCAGACCAGTATTTATGTTGTTGTTTTTGGTACTTGCAGTATCATTTTAATGAAATGAAACACTAACCTAGGATTTAATTGGTAGCACATACAGTAATGTTTCACATCATTTTTATGATCGAAAGATTGAACTAGTTAGTGATGAAAAAACATATGTTTTAGAGTAATTTACATGAATTATGAAACTCTTTGTGACATCAATCAAACCCTCCAAATTAGAAAACACCTTGAAAAAATATTACCATACTACTATGCTAGGGGTACTAATGTAATGAGGACAATTAATTAATCTTTGGAGTGTAATTATAATAGTGAAAATTTAAAAAAATAATTAATGTCTTTGGTTTAAGTAACTGATGGTCTTCACCAATGGGCTATGGAGTCAAGCAACTCATGACATAAGGGTTGAGTGAGAGATTTTAAATAGAAACCTATTGCAAAGATGGTGTTTAGCCATGGATGTATGATGAGACAAACCTCGAAACATAGCATCCTTTTTTTGCTATAAGACTAAGTTGCCGGTTCTGGTATGAGATCAGGCACGAGTATGGGATACGTGTACTCTGGTATGGCAATTTTTTTGGTACTAAATTGACAAGCAACATTTAAGAAGCTAATAATAAAATAATACCTTTGAAATTAATTTGAAACCCAAGCTAAAACATATCACAAACTGCTGCAACAAAAAAGGATGATCTTGATTGATATATGGCTCAAACTCAGTATAGGTATGGCCTGTACAAACTGACAAATAAGTTGTACAGAGGTGTTGCATCAAATTAGTCTAATGATAGGTTGCAACCCTCCTGGAAACTCAGATGCTTCTTCTAGAAATTGTTACAGAATATTGCACCATAGGAAATTAACAATTTTTGCACAAGCATATTAATTTCAGTGATTCAAATTAACATTTTTTGCCTGGCAGCACCCTGGGAGTGCCTGGGAGTGCCCAAGAAGGACCCACTAAGAACCCTGGGCTGCCTAGGTGCTCCCAGGGTGCTCCCCAGGCTGCTCCGTACCCAAACGCTCTCAGAGCAGGCACAAGGTCCATTTTTGAAGAACCCGGTAACATAGTATAAGATTATATTAAACAATGATACAAAATCGTTGTAACATATGCTTGTTCATCTTTACCTAAGATTCATGTTCTCTAAGTAATACTCAGGTTAAAATTTGTACTCTTATTGTTGATAGTACATGGTGCATTCAGTAGTCCCTCAATCTCCCCCCATCATGGCTAATTTGTTTACAGTCAGACATAGTATAAGCACACAGATTCAGACTATTTAATGAATGACATAACATGAATATTATTCCATTGTATAAATACACAAGTTCTGATTTGAACTATCAAATCAATGATATATAAGACAAATATTATATCCTGCTTCTTGCATACAACACAGATCTATACCATAAATTTTGTAACACATGATTAATCAGAACCATATGAATACACAGCCTATTATTATTCTGTCTCTTGCAAATTAGTGACACAAATTTATTATTTATCATTACATTAAGAAACATTAAAAAGTGAAAACAGAGAATAGATTTAAGCTAGAGAGATAAGCAACTAATTATCAATGATTTATTAATTTAAGGCCAATTAATGAACCCTCCCTTATTATCAGTTTTTATAAATCATAATATTGTGTTCTACAGTGTAATGTCCCCTTTCTACAATATCGTGTTCTACAATGTAATACAAAAATGTGAATTTTGAAGATCAAGTAATCCTGAAAATCAGTTTGACTGATAAATTCCCATGCATAAAAATATATAATGCCCAGGTTATCATGAAATTTAATATGAACATGTTAAATTAAAGGTTTCTCACAGAATTTTGATTCCATAAAAATGTATACTATAACTAGCCTCCCATGTATCTCCTGGTATTCCCTTTAATGTTGTGGTCTTGGTAACTATGACTAAAATTAATATAGATCCTAAACCGATTATAATATAATTTTAGTTTCATTATACAGAAGTCACTCAGAATGATTATTACTTCAACACACTACGTTTCAACAAAAAAGAAACAAAGCACTGTTATATAGCCAAAAATCATAAAAGAAAATTCCACGTACTAATAAGAATTAGTTCTATATTTAATTTTGGCTATCCAAGAGTCACCTGAGAAAAAGAAATGAACTTTCCACTATAGCTAGATGTGTTAGCCCATAACCTTTGTCAATCATCAGATTGAAACATAGAAAAATGATATAAATTTTGTGCGTACAGCTAATTATCTTTCATGTGTACTCTAAAATTTCATAACAGCTGATTATATTTCACGTGTGCTCTGAATGTTCTGCAATAAATAATGCATTCACCGAACACCACAGTTTGGATTTACATTTACAAGAGAATTTGTTCATGTTTAATCCTAAATGACATGTTCTTTACCGGGCAAGCTTAAAAGTTAAAACCTTTGCTCCAAAGAGGCTACAATAAATCAAAGTCTGTAATTGCCCCATTCAAAAGCCAAGTTTGGTGTTTTGGTGTGGATATACAAATACCCAAGAATCAATCCACATTCAAGTTCATAGTCGCAGGTTATACAACAAGCAATCTTAAAGCCTCCTTATAAATGAAAACTTTATAAGTGCCCAACCCAACACCCTAGTTTGGTGTTTTGGTGTGGATTTAAATTTATAAAATAAGTGATCTTGTTAAAATTCCATGGTGCCATGTTGAAATCCTTGCAAGGTTAAAACCTTCACTCAAGGGAGGCTACAATGAACAAAAGAATGCAAGTGCTTCACCGAACACCAGTCTGGTGTTTTGGTGTGGATTTATAGAAATAAAATGATGAAGAGGGTTAAGTAGACTAATTCAGTGACAAATTAGATGTTTCAAGTACATTTTTTTCTTTCTTTTTCCCCAAGCTTTTCCAACTTTCATTTACATTTCTAAATTCTTCCCTTACATGTTCCTTTATGTTCCACATGGATTCAAATTGGTCTACAGTTTTTGCATTTAAAAATCCCTTTCTTTAATTTTTCAAGGCATGGCTCTGTAAAAAAAATATTCAAAGCTAGGGTTTGCAGTGGTTAAATTTCCTTTTCTTATTTTCTCAATTCTAGGATTTGTACTCTGTACTCAATGGCATCAAGAACTGGAAACCAAAGCATTCACAACATGAATCCCACATGAAATCATGTCATACCAGAACTGACAGTAGTGAAAATCATCTCTACTAATGGTTATCTTTCTTGTAGAAATATCCATGAATCTACATGCTTTTGATTGGTTTGTAGTTCGGATGCTGACTGTGAAATAAGTCTAGATGTAGAAGAAACCAGAGTTGCAGAGATTTGCAAAAAATCACAATTTATTGTGATTAATTGGTGCTCAACCTGGGTGCCCATTTCTTCATTGAAAAACTATGATTATTTTATTTAATCATTCAATGTGATTTTAGACTCTTTTTTTGGCATTTATTTTCTTGATAAAATTGCAAATTTCTGGTGAACTTTTTTAGGATTTCTGGTTTTTTATTTTTTATTTTTTGTGTAGATATTTTCCCTAACCCTTACGGAAATTTTTTCCAAGTAATTGCAAATTAGTGACACAGATTTATTATGATTATAATTTTTGTATTTTGATACATTTGGGGTAAGGGACATGACACATAGAATGTTTTAGGATAATAAATACTCAAGAAGCATTAGAAGTTATGTGGATTCTTTTTCAAGGAAATACTCAAATTAAGAAAATGGCACTTCAGTCCTAATTAGTGAATTTCATAACAGCATATTTGCTACCCCCTTTGCATACATCTGATGCATGAACTAGCAGTAGTTTCAGAGCCAATGCTACAACAGTTATAACACAACTACATACAAAAATTTAAATAAGATACCCGTTAAAAGCCTCCTAGTTTGGTATATGCCTTGATCTCAGAGATTGAAGCGCCCAGTCTGAAAAGATGAGGTTGTATGTGTATGTTAGCAACATCAGTATGGGGAAACCCTGAGTAAGGTGTCATGCCTAGCCCCTGTAGGATTAAAGGATTATGGTGCTTAGTCCATGGGCAGTGAACTAAATTCAGAAGTAGCTATGTTTTTAATTGTACAAAAAATGTAATGGAAATCAAGTAATTTGAATATTTTGAGTGTTCTATTAGTGGATGTTTGTAACGTCAATGAATATAGCTTGCAATTTTTTTTCAATTGGCAAAGTTGTTTCATTTTATTTTTTTACTTTTAACAATTAACCTAAAAGACAATTTTGTTTTTGGAAGCTTTACGCAATCAACACCTATGAACTTTATGCAATTGACACCTAAGCAAGAGAAACACAATACCTTAAAGCTGAAAAAACTTTGGAAGTTGAGGATTGTTTATGTTTTTCTTATGTATGGAAACATAATGAAAATTATGTATGTTATTGTTCATGTGCTAGTGAATTTGACTTATATTACTAATATCAATTGCATATGTTCTTTAATTAATATTTTGTCATTTTATGTCATTATGTGTTTCTTTAAGAATGTGCCAATGGGTACTCCTAATTCTACTATGGGGGATCCATTGATCTTAAATGGGCTAATTGAAATGCTAAGGAATGGGCAAGGGCAAAACATTGCGATGATGGCGAATGAGGTAAGTTTGAAAATTATCTTTTATAGGTTCAATTATCTTATGTTTCATATTATATTATGTTAATTTATGTTTGTGGAATGCAGGCCATCTCTAAAGTCGTGTTGACACCTTTCACGCCCTTTAATACATCTAGTATTATGCTAGGGGTAAGATTTGATCTAGATTCTTGTGCATTTAATTAACTTATTTCACCTTTTATATTTTTTTAATATTTGTGTTTTTGCTATAGGACATTTCTAGAGTAATTCCCCCAAGAATGCATCTTGTTGGCATGCAAGATCCAATTATGCCATCCGATACACCCAATGTTTTGCAAAAAGTAAGATTCAATCATATTTTTGTGTGGGTTTGATTATGTTATTTCTGCCATAATACCACCTTAATATTTATATTTGTGTCTTGCAGGATGTTTCAAAAAGATGTGTCATGCCCTCTACATCTAGACTGGAAACACCTATCACAAGGGTGGCATCAAGCACAATACCTCATAGCATGCCCTCTACATCAAGTCTAGGTTCAGTTAGAGTTCTTCCACCAACACCTGAACAAGTTTCCTTGAGGAGTCTTATAGAGTCATAATCAAGAATACTAAGGATCCTACTAGATACTCCTGAAAATGTTGAAATTAGGAGAGAAATATCTAAGAAAATTGAGTTATGGGAGAGGACATTGTTGGGGAGTGCAAGGCTTACTTTAGATGAACAGGTATAATTATATGGAAATATTATCTTATTATTCTTTTCTAGTTCATATTTTACTTTTATCAATGTAATAACATGTTGACTAGTAAAAACAGTATTGATGATTACATGGTTACTTTGTGATTCTAATTTGTGATTAAATGGTTGTTTGATGATCTTGTTGTAAATACAGGAAATAAATGACAATGTGACTGATGTACCTATAGGGGAATCTACCTCAACCCCTATGACTACAACAATATCCTTGGTGACCACAAAAGGAACGCAAGAAGTTACAATCTTGCTCACCTCAGAAGGAAATGTCTTGAAGGATCAAATGGGGTTGAAATTCTTTCACTTCATTTTTCATCGTGCAGAACAATTATTTGGCAATACCATTCAAATGGATTGGAGGAAGCAAGCCAATGCTAAGAAAGATGAACTATTTAAGGATGTCATAGTAGCATTTGGAAATCCTGGTTTTAATAAGGAATTTATTTTAGATATTGCTCAGAAATACATTCACTCTAAACGAGACAATCTAAGGTCAAAGATAACAAAAGACTTAAGATATCCACGTCGAGCTTGGATCACAGACCAAGTGACATGGGATGAGCTTATGAAAGATGCCAAATTTAAGAGGAAGGCCCACAATAATCCAAACTATAGGCCATCTGCACGACCAGGATCTAAAAGACGCCTTTGAGATACAACAAAAGCAACCCAAGCTAGGGTGTCAAGTATTGGATCTCATAAATTAGGATCTGGTGGGTACAATAGCATTCGTGGTGGCTTGGTAAGTCAATATTTTCATCTATTGTATTATTTATTTCATAAAAAATTCATGATTAACTTGTGAGTTAATTGTATCTTATGAGTCATTATACCTTATAAATTTGGTTATAATTGTTTATGTAGGTTCACCAATTTCAAAAGGAAGCTTCAGAGGACCTCCTAAAATATGCTTTACTACATGGTTCCAAAGGCCTTCAACAACATATGCTAGATCAAGGGGAGAAATTAGTCACTAGTCATGAATCTGATGTAAGTTCTTTGCATGATGGGATATAATAAAATTTCATATTTTTCTTTCATTTCCATTGCAAAACAAATGATATAGATATTGAAATAGATAGATACACCTAGAATTATAATAGTCTCTTTTTTGCATAGAGAAATGAAACAAGCAAAGCTAAAACTGTGATCTGATATGTTATTTTAATGAGTTAAATTTTGTTGTGTATAGGAAGCCCAACAATCCAACTCATCAGGTAGTGAGCATGAAGAGGAGCTAGAGAAACATGAGGAGCAAGTGGGAGAAGAGAATAATGAGGAGGGTGTCCAATGTGATGAACAATTGACACCCACAATTAGAATAGTGCCTCGTATTAGTATAGTTCCTCATAGAAAGAGGACATAAAGGAAGAGGATGGATAGAAACAAATTAACAAAAGACATGTTTGCTTCTTATGTTTGAGTCTATTGTTGTCTAATCATGTGGGATTGATCGTGGATAAGAAAACAAGAGAATATATAGATTAGAATTATTTTTTTAGCTCTTAGGACTTATTGGAAGAAAAGAAGAACTTAACAAAATGATTTTTTGCAAGATCTTTTATGTTCCTTACATCGATTATTGCAAGCAACTTGCCTAGTTTTCATTCAGATGAAGAAAGTTCCCTGGTTTTATACAATACATTGTTCATTGCCTACTTTATATATATATAATGTATATAGTGTTTCATGTACAATTCATTTTGTGAAGTCTAATCGCTGGTACAAGAGAAAAGTTCAGAGTACTTTCTATAGTTTAGGGATTTTCCTTCAACTACTCACCTCCAAAAGAGGACATAGTTATTCAAAGTAATGCACCTAGTGACATCTACATACTGGTATCAAGGGAAAGTGGTAAGTAGATTGTTTATAACTCTAAATTTGTTACATCCTTGTGGTTCTCTTTATTGTCATCTTTATCTACTTTACAAGTTAGCATGCATAATTAGATAATCCAGAAACTCTACTCAAACTAATTTATGTTTTTTCTGTTTTGTAGGATGAGATTGCATCTACGAAGGAATGGAAATGAAGAGGTAACATTAATCAACTCTTGTTTGATATTTCCTAATTATTTCATTATCTAGTGGTGTGATTGTGAATACACAAGTAATTCAGTTATCAGAATGGTGAATCTAAAGAACCTTTCAAAATTTTCACATTTTTTTTCATGTCTATTCTATCACCAACTAGCTTATGATTGGGATAATTAGTAATCCCATAGCACAAATTATTAGAACCTTAACAATTTTGAACGTTAGTCTAGCACCACAAATGACTGTATTTTCTTCTATGGGTCCCAACATTATCACTCCAGGCATCATCAAGGTGATTTACTGTGATCATCACTTCCAGATCATGAGATTCATTCTAAATTGTAGTCTAATTTGTGTATTCTCGTCACAGTAGATCATTCCATTCTATAAACAAGTTGGCTTGGGAAAATTCAAAATTCCCTTGAATATACTTGAAGGATTTTGTCAAAAAATTTACACACAAAACCTCCTTCAAGGAATGTTGAATAGGTCTGCAATCAACATATATATACTGATATCTTGCACTTGAAATCCTACCCTTTTTTAATGTGGGGCAGAGAAAAATAGCTTGACTGAAAATTGTGCACTGTCACATAATCTAAAACATTATTATCGAGCTCTTTTGGACTTTAAGACAGCCCCCTTAGGTGACTGTCACGTGCATTTGACTAAACAATGAACCATAAAACCCTATGTTGCATAGTCATATGCACTATATTCAGTCACATTTAACCCTGCACAAGCTGCACACATTACAAAGGCTTTAAACAGGGTTTGTAACTATGCATCAAATTCATTCATGAGATTACTATCCTTGCCACTGCATAGGTGTACTAGATAACAAGTCAGTTTCTCTCAAAGAATGCTGCCCCTATCTCACACATATGCATTTCACTAATGGCTACTGTCTCTTGGAGACCCTTGCATCCAAACTTTCATTTGGAATGCTCCTTGAAACCTTTTAGACTGTGACTCTCGAATGTTGTTCAGGGTTTTAGCTTGAACTTGCCCACATGTGAGACTGCTGCTATTTTAAAACCCTTGTCAAGTATCAATAAGATGTTCCAAGGATCATACTTTCAATGTGGAATCAAATTCATACACCTGATCATGCTTTGATTCAATTCATTTGGTTATCATATGAATCTTCTCCCATGTATATGCTAATAGGGCAATAGGTGGATTGTGACTCTGATGAAAAAGTGAAATCACCCTGCGACACCTTATTGACTGTCCATGCCAACATAAACTCCATTATACATTGCATGATAGGAATTCCACCTCCATTTATAAGTCACATTTTCCCCACTAACTGAAATAGAGCCATAAAGATGTGACTCTGCAATCAAAACGTGATCTTGTTGCTTTATGGCTTCATGATCTAGGGGTTAAAAACTTCTGTGCAAAGGATGTACAATATTGATTGTTTGCTGACAACTTAAAATAACAAACACACTTTTACATCATCTGACCTCTCTGCACAATGTGTACATCAATTAAAATAAAGCACACTACTGAAAGAAATCAATGAAGATCAGAACACATCCATGGCTAAGATCAAATCTAACGCTGAAATAATTCTCAGCTCAAAGCTTGACATTAACAGGCACATGGAGATTCCTTGGCTTTTATAACATGTAGTTGTATTTAATTTTTCTTTGCCTTCTGCATGTATGATTGATATTGCTTGTCAACTGACATTTGTATTTTGTTTTGGCTGATTTTTCTTGTATGGATGATATTACTCTTTCTAATGAATTTGTGGTAGAAACTCTTATGTTTCTTCTCTTTGCAGGCCATGAAACTATCTCCCTCTCCATGGCAATGAGTATCATGTTTCTTACAGAGTGTCATTGGGCAATGAAACAACTCCAAGTGAGTACTATTAGTAAGTATTTTTGGAACTTATTATATTTTGTTTACTTCCTTCCCTTGGGATTTAATGAATCATGTGCAGTAGGTATTGACGCAAAAAGGACTCCCCTCCCTCTACTCAAGAACTATTCACAAATTCAAAACCAAACAGATAATTACTGTCTTAATTCACTAAGATAAAGATTGCAAACAAATTTGATTTTATTTGATTCAATTTCAATTACAATCACAAGGCTTTTCATGGCCTCATCATTCCACACTCTATTTTCTGCTTTTATATTTGGCAATCATTCTGCAACCTCTTCTCTTCCTTACAACTTTGTATGTCACCACATATCTAATGTCTTTTTTTCTTTCAAATTTTAGGTTTTTATTGTTTTCATTGGTAGGCCTAGTGATTGCTAGCTTGAAGAGTCACTTGTAGATGAATTGCTAAGAGGTTTCTTGAAGCTAATCAATCTTTTCATGATAATTCCTCATCATACGACTTCATTGTAGAATTAATTTTTTCACTCCCATTCATCCTTGAGAACTAAAATATAAGCTAACAACTTGGTTGAAGAGATATATCTATTTCTTCATTTGGATACTTTTACTAGTCCTTTAAAGTTAGGAACTCCAACTTTGCACCTCAACTCTTGGACATGGGCTTGTGAAGATCCAAGGCAAGAGCGAGGATGATGTCACTGGCCGGGCCCCCTCATCTCAAGTTCATGCTCTGGGGGTGAATGACCTATGGTGAGGTTTGAGGTCTGACTTTTACTACCAACGAGAGGTCTCATATGTAAGTTTATCAATTAAGGGGTGTTTCTTATAATTCATGTTGAAATACTTCAAATATTGAATTGTTTTCCCACTTTCCTATTTTATCTTTTTAGTCATTTATTTCTGCTATCTATATATATCTATCATAGGATTTGTTTCCTTGAAGAGCATTAAATATATTTTTATGTCTAATATGACAAATACTTTTCTATTTCATTGTTTGAAACAATTGAATGAATGGAACTCCTCTTGACTGGAAATAAATTTGTTACACTATAAAATTGAAATTTGATCATTTCATCCTATAGAAAGGCCTTTATGCTTTCAGGCATTAGGGACAAAAGGAGTTCTTAGTATTAAGTCTGAGATACCCTGCATTTTCTCATTGCATGTTTTACTTGTTGATTCCTACAGGTAATTCATGGTCTGGTGGATAGAATTATGGAAGTTGTCGGTGTACCATTTTTTTTAGTTGGAGATAACTCAGGCCATTGTATAAGGCCATCTCATGTAAGATTCAAATGGTTTTGTTTAATTAGTATAGGGGAAAAAGGATAATGAAATTTCTTTGAATATTCTAGTAGTCATATCTAGCATAAAAACTTTACTGAAATTTATAAATAACATTGCTCTGATGTTTTCTAATTGCAAGAGCTAGAGTTTTTCCCTGGTAGACAAGCAAATATTATGTTTAAAGGGAAGAGCATTGGGGCATTTGGAATTGTGCATCCTGAGGTAGTACAATATGCTAGCATTTTTTAATGTTAGAATGTTAATCTGTTGATTGTTAATAATTATAGTATAAATTATCTAAAGGTTGTCTTACATTTACTTTCAAGTTGAAGAGCAAGAAGAATGTGTTATTAGCATGCAAATTTTATCTGGAATCAATTCTAGTGTTTGAACTCTAATCTAGGTAAGGGTGCTTAAGTTTGAACTTGTTTGAACCATTAGAGATTAATGTAGTCTAATCTACTCATTTTCTGAAGAATCTATCTTTACGATTACTCCAAGTGGACCAATGGTGATTTTAACTATTTATACAAATCTAGTGAATGAGTCAAAAACACCTAAAGAATTATGGGCTAAGATCTAGAAGCATCAAATTTAACTCAAGACAAAGTGTGAGTTGTTACTCCAACATATGTCAAAAGAGTATTCAACCATGTTAAAGTTTCCCTTGAGAACCCAATCTATAATGGTGAGGTTATACCTCATCCATTTCCAAACTTAGGTCATATTAAGAGGTGATTGGGGTCATAGATAGAGCAAAGACCAAACAGTCCTTGAATTTGAATGGTGACCCAAAGATAGTAGTTTCTAAGGTCAACACTAGTTTTGGCAGTACTATGGTTGTCCTCTCTTTCCAGTCCATTATTTTGTGTCTTTTTCTTAAAGTGGGAGATGGCTATAACTTCCAGTTCATGGTAGTTCTTCTCACAGCTGTTTCCTGTATTGTACTCCTTGTTATGCTAAAACTATCATAGCTTCTAAACTGTTCTTCATTACACTAAATTTCATAGAGATTTTCCTTGTCCATTTAGTTTTTTTTCTGTGATTGATTTACCTTAGCATCATAATTGAAATTGTCTTACCTGAGAGTTTTGGTTGTTCTGTGTGTTGGTTGTGTCTAAGCAAAATTTTATTGTTTATAATTTATAAAGTTAGAATTTCATGTATCTATCAGATCTTTTGGTTTCTAGAGTTTTATACTTCAATTGGGATATTGGAGGTCATCAACCAAATTTTGATTTGGAAATTTAGAAGTCAATTTCCATAATTTAGATTTCCAATGTACTTCAAAATATTGTTTTCTACAGGAATTCGGTGAAATATATGAAGCTGAAGAAACTTTGGAACTAGCTTTGGAATAGTTTGAGCGAGTTGCAGGGCTCTATCAAGGTGAAGAAGTTACTAGTACGCTAACCAGTGCCAACTTAAAATTGCACAGTTTGCAGCCCAGCTTGAGCAGTAAGTTATATGAAAGAAAATATTTGTGAAAGTTTTTTGGGATCACATATTTTCACTTTTGGGCTATCAAATGACTAGTGTAGTGGTTGCTTATAATTGGATATTTTTTTGGGGTTTGATTTGCAGATTTATTATTTTCAGTTAATGTGTAGAGACTTGTGGATTTGTGGTTCTTTAAATGAATAATGCAAATGGATTTACTTGTTAAATCTAATATTGTTTGCTTGCAGGAAAATTTTGCTTTCACCGTATTGATTATCTTAAAGGAAGAATTCAACTCTCTCCAAAATCATATCAAAATCTTGAAAGGTTGTGTTATGCTCAAAGACGATTTGGAAATCTTGTCGTTCATCAATAACAAAGTACATGATTTAGTGGATTGTTACAATGAAAAGTTATCAGCCTTTGAGAGGACCATACATAAGCATGCAAGAAGAAAGTTCCCATTCTGAAGCAAAATTGTCCAGTCCAGACAATTGAGTCAACTCTTTGTCAAGCTACCTTGCCATGCTCGAAAGAGTTATGCTGGTAGTTGGGTATATTCCAATGGCTTTTAGGAAAATATTAACATTTTCTCTTTCCTAGAAATGAATCGTTTGTGTATGTCATGTTATGACGTACGTGTTGCTCATGATTGTATGAACAAGTTTATAAACTATAAATAAAAAAATACTTATTGGCATTTACTTTATGAATTTGGATTAGGATGCATTATTTTCTTTGTTTTTTATGAACATTATGCTTTGTGTATTCGACAACTGTTCATTGTTCCAACTTCAAAATCATTGATAATTTCTATTATAATTTTCCATCGCATTTGAAAAATAAAAAATAAAAACTCCAACAAATAGGAGGACGACGAGAATTTGAAAACATTGAATTGTTTATTTTTTTAATACATTTTTACATATTGTCTCTAAAGAAACAATTTTTACATATTGTCTCTGTAGAGACAATATGTCTTTAATCCCAACTATTGTCTTTAAAGAGACAAAAGTGAAATTGTCTCTAAAGAGACAAACGTGAAATTGTCTCTAAAGAGACAAAAATACTTCTATGTCATATTGTCTTTATAGAGACAATTTCATATTGTCTTTAAAGAGACAAAAATACTTCTATGTCATATTGTCTTTATAGAGACAATTTCATATTGTCTTTATAGAGACACCCCCTTAAAGACAATACTTGAGACAATAAACAACTTTTTTTTTGTCTCAAGTTAAGACAATTTACTCAAAAATTGTCTCAAAAATTGTCTTAAACCCCCCTTCTATGTAGTAGTGGCAGGTAGTCCTTGATGCATCCTCACTTGTAGAATCCTTTCAACTTGGGTTCTCTCCAAATCTGTGTGTCATTGACTCCTCCTCAAACAAGAATATTTTGTACAATCCATAATTGTTGTAGAACTATTCCTCTGATGGCAAGGCCATTATGCTCACTTTTGTTATTAATTGTTCTTCTTCTTCACAAAGGAGAATTAGTTTAAGGTGGACTATAGAGACGAACTTAAAGAACCATTCCATGAAGATTGGAGAGGGTAGATGGACATTGATAAGTGTCTTCATGCAACATTCTAGATGGCTCACTGAAAATGGTTGCACAGTATCTTTAGAGAGGTGTATTGATCAATCAGTAGCAGTGAAAGTGGAGAGAGGTTTGGCTGTGAGAGGAGAAGAGAAAAAACTAGTGGAGGAATTGTTTCCACTTTTACAAAACATTTGGATGTATTATTATTTTATTTGTAGGAGAAAAGTGTGGAGTTAATTAGTAATAATTATTGTTGATAGTCCACCTGACCATCCTAAAGTAATTGACCTAATGCATACATGAATGTAGTTGTGTTTGTATATTAATGGTAAATTAGATTGAATATCATCTAAATTCTACTCAAGTTATCATTATGGATAATTATGATGATTGTTTGAGGAAACTAGAACTTAGATGAGGGAATGATTTTTTTGAAGTAAAGAAAAATATATAAAAATATCTACAAATAAGAATAAATAAATTAATAATAAGTAATAAATATTTACAAATAAAAATAAATTGAATTGAATTAAATACAAATTAAAATTAAATTAAATACATTAAAGTATCAATTATGATATATAATTATATTAAAGAATTCTATTGAAATAACTCAAAACTGAATAGGAATTAGCACAGGTATGAAAATTTGGCCATTAAAAATAGAAACTAAAAGTGGAGTTCCTTATCTTTCTTTTCTACATCTACAAGAATAATCATCAACTTTATAAAACTTGTCAATCACTCTAGTGAATGTATTTGATTAGCGGTCTAATAAAGTAGAAATTGCAAGAGTGTCTTTCTCTTCCTTTTCTTTGTGTACAAGAATAACTATAAACTTTATAAAACTTGTCAATCATGTCACTGAATGTATTTGATTAGCAACCCAATAAAGTAGAAATTACAAGAGGTGTGTCTTTCTCTTCTTTTTCCTCATCCACAAAAATAATCATAACTTCATAAAACTTGTTAGCCATTCTCTTCATTTTCTTTATTTACAACAACCATCAAATTTATAAAACTTTTCAATCACGATAATGAATTGATCAAAGTGACACGTGACCGGTGACTCACAACTTGCTACCTATAATAAAATGCATCCATGACTAACGACCCATAATTTAAGGGAGTCTAAAAACATGTGGAATTTGAAGCGGTGAACATCAAAAGTCCAGTCGAGTAAGAAAAAATATGGAAAAATATTGGCGTGTATGTTTTTTTTTTTGGACTATTGTATGAAAGGACATTTGCTTTTACCTTCCGTAGTCGACATTCTCAAATTTGGTGGATTTTCATGTTCAAACCTTGCTTTGCTAATCATATTAGTTTAGTTTTTCTTTACTTTTACACTAACTTTGTGATTTATTACACAACCCTACTTGAACAAGATTTGTTATCGAATAGACTTTGTGATTTATTATTACTTTAGATTTTCTTCTATATACTTAGAGTTGAGACAAAATCAAGATGTTAAGATGATTGAAAATGAAAAAGTAATTTTTAATTAAATAATTAGAATTAGAGTGTTCAAATGAAATTAAGTTTATGGGATATAATTGTGACAACAATCTTATTTTTAAGATATAATTCTATTCAAATTTATTTGATTTCATCTTAAACAAGGTTTCATTTTTTAAACTATAATATCTATTCACTTAATTATATATGAAGTAGGGTAAAATTTGGTGGTTCTAAAGAGCATTGTGTGGTCTACTATGCAACGATTTCAAAGTAGAATACTTTTTATTCAGAAGTCAAGCCTTGAAATTAAGTTTATGGGATATAATTGTGACAACAATCTTATTTTTAAGATATAATTCTATTCAAATTTATTTGATTTCATCTTAAACAAGGTTGCATTTTTAAAACTATAATATCTATTCACTTAATTATATATGAAGTAGGGTAAAATTTGGTGGTGCTAAAGAGCATTGTGTGGTCTACTATGCAACGATTTCAAAGTGGAATACTTTTTATTGTGTGATCAAATTGATAGTAAAAATAAGGGAGTTAAGAAGGTGTCAATGGATGTCAATATAAGTGGAAATAAATACATTTTTTTCTTTTTGATTGCTAAAGTAAGTTTGTAAGTGAATATCTTAGATAAATTACTTGGTCTATGCTTTGATAATGAATCACTTGTTAATTAATGATAAATTTATTATTGTTTATTGTAAAAGGAGAAATGATTTTAATGTTTTTTTGTGATTTTTAGTCCATAAATATTTGGCCATTTGATGATCCACTAATGTCTAAGCATGGTTTCTTTAAATACATATCCCTAGACACATAATGTTTAATTTTCATCACCCACACTAATAGGTACCAAATAGATCCCACTATTACTAGGCTTGGAATGCATGAGCTCAAATTTTAAATTTTAAAGGTGCAAGAGAAATCTTACATTGCCCAATTTATTTATTTATTTCTTTTCTTTGGTTGCATACTTGTGAAGCATATTTCCTTTAAAGTCCTAAAGAATAGTTTAAAACTATCAAATTTTCAAAAATAGTTAAAAATATTATGGTTTAATATATTTTTAATAAGTTTACATATGAGCACATAGGGACTTATTTAATTTTCCCTAAAGCTTCATATTGGTAAAGTGCACATTGTAGGTAAGTTTCAAGCCAAGATTATTTACAGAATTCAAGATATTAGTTATTTATGTTATTGCAAATCTTAGAAACATTATTCAAATTGAGTTTTGAGGCTTCAAGTGACTTTTTCTAGCCCCGAGCATTGTAGAGTAGTCTAAGTACTTCAATTTAATGAAAAATGGATTCAATCAAGTTCTTGGATCAAAAGTTATGGCTCCAAATAGTTGAGCTATTTTTTGGGGTTTAAAGTTACAAATTTCAAAATTTTCTTAGAGGTGTCCAAGGCTATTTATAACATATTTTTCAGCATTTCCAAGTAGTGCAATGATGATTGAATGGTGATAAGTAATAAAAAATGAGGGAAGACATGAATTAAAATCAAATTTGAAGCTAAATAGTGGAGAATGGCTCTTTAAAACTTGGGAATGAAGTTGCAATTGCAATGAGTATTTGGTCCTCTATTTCATTTCATATTTTTGTTATGTAAATAGTAATATTTTAAATAAATAATTCATATTTTCATGTGTACATTTTTTTGTTTTTTTGTGTGTGAATTAACCCTTCATCGAGTGGTATCAAAGGAGGAGTTATTAAGTGCATAAACATACCATCAAATGTGAGCATTGCACAAAGACATGTGATTGTGGGTTTGAGGTGAATTTGATAAAATTATTTCATGAAGAAATTATGGTGGGAGAAATGTACTTGTGATAGAAAAGGGTTTTAGAGCCCTCTAAAGATAGAATAATGTACTCTCAGAGAATATGAAGAGAGGATTAGATCTTAGAAGAATCTAGAAGAAAGTGAAGATAACGTTGAACAAGAAATATAGTCAAAACAACATAAACCAATATCAAGAGATCAATGTATAGTATTATATTGTTAAAGGAACCAAAATAGAAGTTTCTTATTTGAGAAATATCAATTTAAGAAACTTGATTGATTGGATCAATGATATGGAGTACTTTGAGTGTGAAGATGTGAAATATCGTAATTGGGTCAAGTTTTCTAAGACCAAACTAAAATGTCACACCAACATTTGGTGGTGGAAGGAGGTACAACTATACAAAAATTGAAGAGGAAAATAAAATATTACAAAGTGGGATTGAATTGTGGGAATATGAAGAAGCAATTTATTCTATTTTGATTATGAACTTTAGAGTTGTTGAAGAAGATATAAAGAGTGAAGAAAAATTTTAAGTATCTTAAAGAACACGTGGAGGATTTTTACAAGGTCATAATTAAAATAGGCCATTATGAGGCCAAAAAGAAGAAGGTAGCTTGTTACATCAATGGGTTGAGACCAAGTTTCCAAGAGGAGCTACGTTTTTTCACAATTACTTCTACATAAGATTCCTACTAGTTTTTCATGAAGGTAGAAGAGAAGTTGATCAAATGATTTGAAATTAGGAAAAGAAGAAGAGGTTGTGGTGGAAATACTACTTGAAGATCCTATGGAGGTCGAAATGAAGATCAAAATAAGAATGAAGAAGTTGGAACCCATCAAAACTAGAAAGGAGATAATTCCTACCATCCTTGAAGGACCAAATAATGGTGAAAAAAGAAGAAGAGAAATATCTTGATGAGGACTTGAAAAAGGAGGCTTCCATGGAATATATTTCCAATGTGGAGAAGGAAATTGAGCATAAAGTTTCCATAAATTCAATGAAGGACAATTAGAATACATTAAGTTAATTTGCTTGAGTTGCACATGTAGATGAATATGCAAAACTCAAGCATTCTAAATATGAAAGAAGATGATAAGATCTTGTCACAAGAAAATATTTTTTGAATGAGGATAAATAGTTAGTTCAAAGGAAAATTTTATTCCATACTAGATGCAAAAAATAAGGAAAATGTTATAATATTATCATTGATAGTTGTAGCGTGAATGATCTTACAATGGAGGAAATGGTAAAAAAATTGTAGGTGGAGAAGAGGAAACATCCACATCCATATGTTATTACATGGTTGTAGAGTGACCATATAGCTTTGATCGATGAGCAATTATTAGTAAAGTTCAAGAATGGAAATTATCATGATGAAGTGATGTGTGACATCATGCCTATGGATGCTTCTAATATATTTTTAGGAAACTCATGGTAGTTTCATCAATGTCTAGTACATGATGGTCATGCTAACAATTATTCCTTGATGTAGGATGGAGTTCTCCAATTCAAGATCTTAAAGGAGGAGGAAGAAAATGTATTTAGTAATACAAGAATTTATTTGGTTGATGGAAATAAAAAATAAATTTTTGGATGGTATGTGACACAATATACATGTGTTTTACATTGATTCAAAGAGATAAAAAATAAGAAGATGGAGATATACCAAAAAAAAAAAAGATCTATTGGAGGAGTTTCTTGACATTGTGTAGATAATGTACATGAAGGATTGCCGCTAGTGAAAAATATAAGTCACTATATGGAATCGGTACCGAGAGCCAGTTTTTTCAAATGAGGTAGTCCATTAGATGAATCTTGTAGAGAATGAGGAACTAAAAAAATAGGTTTAGGAGTTTTCAAAGAAATTATTTATTAGAGATATCTTGAGTCCTTTGTGCAATATGTATAATACTAGCACCGAATAAGGATGGATAGTGAAGAATGTTCATTGATTCTCGAGACATCAATAACATCATGATCAAGTATAAATTTTCATCACCAAGAATGGATGAGTTTTTAATTAAAAAATAGATCCTATGTCTAATGCATAGATCACTAGCATTAGTCCGTTTTCAAAGAACATTGGGATACAAATCGACAAGGGGATTAGATTGACTTTCAACCATGAAGGTGAGTCAATTAGCCTTGGATCTGATCCTTTTGTCCCTTGGAAATTAATTGGAATTGAATTTATTTAATTGGCCTAATTAAACTATATGACCTAATTTGTAAATGCAACTTTTCAACAACTAAGAAATAGTAACAACAAATTATGACAGCAGATCTGAGAAAGGAAATTTTTAATACACCTATCATGTAAATTTGAATATGATTTGGTAGGACTAAGTCACTTAGGGTGACTATGTCCTACTTGAGTTTTTTTATGTAAAAATTTAGTCCTTTAATGCTTTGCCTACCTTCCATTTCCTTCTTTGCAACTTTCCATTTTTGGATCCAAACTTGCAATAAATTGAGGAAGGAAATGGTGGGGGGTGGCTATGTAGGCATTTTCCTTAGTCAAACCCATACTTTGATATTTCTACCTCCACAAATAGCCAATAAACTGATTGATAAAATTTCATGTGCTCTTATCCTACATCTAAGTTTGTAATGAGCTAAAATACATAAAACCTTCCTCAAGTGCATTAGAGAAGGATTCCTAAATGAAAATGATAAGATCTACCAAAGAGAAAGTCAAATACCCTTAGTAAATCTAACACATAATGATACCTCACCTTAGCAAACAATTAGAATGAAGCTTAAATATGAGAAAACTTTAAAAACAAGTCATTAGGTTGTAGAAAATGGCCAAGAACACTTCCCAAATTTGGATTCCATCATGTCCTTCTATTGGCATAAAACTCTAATCATTGAATGAAACTAGATCAAATATAAAAATATGCTTGAAGACCTAAAAATTCAAATGTATTTTGGTAGAATGTAATCATCTCTTGCTTCTTCCTTTTCTAAAATTCTCCAATTAGTTTTCAAATTGTGAAATTACTAGGTATTTATAGGAATTTAATTTAATTTTCCAAAAATTAGATCCTGATAGTTGACATTTTACATTTGAAATTCAAACAATAAATTCCAACTCCAACATATTAAATTTTGGAGGTAAAATTGGGGGACCAAGTAGGTTAGGGTGACTTATTCTTAGCCCTCTTTTGCAGGATTTAAAGTGTTGCAAGGAAAATTTTAATTTTTTCTTTGATTTTATAAATGGGTTTTCTTGGTAAATATCCAAATGGGTGACAAAATGCATAATTAAGGACATTAGATGTAAAATTACATCCAATTACTAAGGAGGGATAAAAAAATAGTGTGAAATTATCAAGGGTGACAATTTATTCAATGCTACATTTAGCCCCCACTTTAGTGAGAGTATGAACTTAAACTGAAACTAGAGGTCGATTGTCTAAATGTTGAAGGGATAGGATGACAATGAATCTAGGGGTAGTGAAAAATACCCAAAGACTCAAGATCCTATAGCAAGACAACATAAAGATAAGGGAAAATTCATGTATGTAATGTAGCAAGACAATACAAAATATACATGCTATGAGAACCACACAAAACACCACTATACATAACACAATACAAACATAAGAAAAAATATACAAACACAAGGTTAGTACCATAGTTATGAGACTCAAGATTGGCTTGGATTCAACTAGGGTGATTCGACTTGAGACTTGGGACTTAGTGCCTAGACTCAACATAGACTCGACTATGATACCCCTCATGTTGTTGTTACTCTTATGGATAGATCTTGTACTTGGTTGTGTGGGTGATCAGTTCACCATTTTGGTTGTGCATGGATTTATGGCTTGGTTGATTAGTTGCATTAGATTTTACATATGTTGTTAGATGATAATTTTTATGGTGATTATGTTATATGACTTTTTGTGGTGTTCTTTAATAATATATATGATGATGTTGCGAGTTTTATGTTGTTATATTATTTGGTGTGTTTATTTGTGAGTCTTGGTGAAAGGATGAAGTGGCATTACTTGCTTGCAAGTGCCCTGTCACCCTGCGATTACCTTTCACGGCGTGTTTTCTATGGAGATTTACATGCTTCACGACATTTGTTTCTATGCAGGATGCAGGTACAAAGTCTCGATTCCACTTGCTTTGGCAAGACAGGGCGAGCATCAAAATAAACTCAGTGGGATTGATGTTGAAAAAAGGAGTGGCTAGGAAAGAATTCCCATCCCAAGTCCGTCTACTGTGAGTCTTTGGTTGTCTTTGTTTGATTTGTCTTTGAATGGGAATGTATTAGTGTTGATTAATGTTTAGTTGTGATTTAATTAAATTTTGTTAAGTGTGACTTAATTAATTTTGTTAAGAGTTGTTAAAGTTAACTATATTTAAATTGATTAAGTAATATTATGGTTTAAAATGATTATTTAAATAAATGTTTATGTTGCTTCATTATTGTCTTGAATGTTAATTTGCCATTGTATTTTTGTGTTAATCAAAATAGCTTCTAAGTTATATTATTATTATTATTATTATTAGAAAGAAGATAAAATATATATATATATATATATATATATGTGAGTAAATTTTATTTAAAATTATTAAATTTTTCTTTTATTGGATTTGTATGGGAGTAGTGGAAAAATGAATGTAGTCTGTTGGGGAAATTATTCCCGAAAGAAAAGGAGGCATGGGTAACAGAAGTTCTTCACGGAGGGAAAATTTTGGCTGTGGGATGAAATTTTGGTTTTTGTTCTGTTGAATATTTGGAAAAGAATTTGGAAAAAGGCTGAAGGGATTTTCTTTGGAATTTAATATTGGTTGGAGGTGAAATTTTCTAGAAAGAGCTTACAGCTGGAGGCTTCCGTGGCAAAGTTTGGTACAACTCTTATTTTTCTTTAAATTCTTTCCTATTTTGAAAGATTGTCTGCTTTGCAAGAGGCTTGCTTGTACTTCTATAGAAATTAGAAGTTTCTTTTCTGTAGAGGCTATTGTTCCCGGCTATAGAAAACTGTCGTTAAAATATTGTTTCTTCTGTAGACTATTTCCCCTATAGAAAAAGTACACAACAAATTTGAGAATCCAGTTAAATAAAATTCATGTCTTAGAAGCTCTGAGGAAATAGTAGAAACAAAGAACCTCTGTTGATTTTAAATTCAAAACCCCGCTATTGAATAGAGAAAATTTTGAAAAATTTTGTGCAAGGAAAATTGTGAACAAACTCATACAATTAAAAAAAACTATTGTACAACTTTTGATTTCCTAGAGAAATTCTCTATAGTCGTGTCATGCTATTCTAAAAAAATTATTTTTAAGAAATTATTGTGATATTTCCCTGTCTATGAAAATTTTAAAAAATACATATATAAAATCTAACGAAATTTCGTACTTCAAAATTTGCCAGATTTTATATAAAAAATATATATATATATATATATATATGAAGTTTAAAAAAAAAATAATAAAATAAATTAAATTTAAATTGTTTTGGAGTGGGAGGGAATGGTACCCCGTACACCACCCCTATGCAGCCCATAAAGGGTCACGCACAACAATCGAAGGACTGCTATACAACAGTCCTTAGATTGTTGTATGCAGCCCCTTGGAGGCTACGTTCTCCCCTGTGGGGAGGTACGCAGCCCCAAGTGGGTTGGGTTTTATTAAAAAAAAAAAAAAACATATTTTATATTTTGGTACTTTTTAAATTAGATATCTGGAATTATTAAAATTAAATTATTTTTTAATATATATATGTGTGTGTGTGTTTTCTTATAATTATCAATATATATATATATATATAATGATATATATATATACAAATATATATGATTTAATTGAGGAGAATTATAGCTTTCGATGGTTATTTAAAACGTGCTTATATTTTGTTAATAGTTGAAAATTAGAAGTGAATGATTTATTAAATTTATTTATATGTCTTCAATTAGTGAAATTAATTGAGAAAATTAATGATTGATCTTGTAGAGAAAATTCTTGTGTGTGATGATGATTGTTTGACTTATGAATTTATGTTATTAATCAATTCCTTGATTCTGGATAAATAGTAGGTTTATTTTGTGGAGATCATTATTGAGACTCTTGAGTTGTGTTAACATGAGTATTTATTTGGTTAACTTAATTTTAGGAGATAGGGTTATCGTTGAACTTCCAGAGGTTAGGGAATTTGGTATATTTATTTTGGGTATTTTATTTCACTTTCGTTGTGGGTGTAACCTTATGTATACATTGATTTACGTTATTTTGTTGAGTAATTGAGTCATAAGATTATAGCGAGATGGTTTTTCCTCGCTAATTTCTATCCTATGTTTTGTGAACTTGAGAGTTCAATCTCTTCTGTTTGTTGTATGGTAGGGAATTCTAGGGAGAGTGGCTCTATGTGGGCGTCGGCGCACAAAGGGGCTGTCAGGATAACCCACAGTAGAGTTAGTGTAAAAAGTGAAAACCTAACTAATTAATTAGGGGATGGGTAGTTAAACACTAAAAAATAATGATAGATACCTCGCTCACTTGTTAGGGCTTCCAAAGACTAAAGGTGGCTGAGAAGGCCATGGTTGGCATAATCGTGATCTCATCTCCATGAGGAATGCACGATTCCACATGAGTCACCCTATGGGGCGGCACCTTGAGATAGGCAGTCAAGATAACCATAGATGGAGGTGGCACCTTGTGATAGGATGTCAGGATAATCCATGAAGGCCATGCGATGGCACTCTCCTCTAGCCTTCCCCTTAGTTGTTTTTAATTGAAATCCTCTGGAAGTGGTTTATTGTTTTGACTTGGAGTCATTTGTTGTCATGTTTTGTTAGTAGACTTTTGTTGACACGTTTCCTTTGTGTATGAAATATTTTTCCATGTTTGGTGTTGATTCATATGTGTTACTTTTGATGTCTTGGTCGGGAATCCTTTCTTAACTACTCCTGGCATGGGGGTGGTCGAGTGGAACGTGCTTCACACCCCGTTGGGTTTCCCATTCTGCAGTCATACCTTCAGTACAGAGATTGTGGTGATAGTTTGTACCAAATTTATGTACCTTTTGATGTATACATTTATACTTTATTCATATCTTGTAAATTGTATTGAAACTTGCCCATGTGTTGGGATGATGAATCTTGTAATTTGGATATATGGTTATTGGTATTTAGTTTGTAACATGATGTATTGTAATATCACACTTTGTAATTCAAACATTATTCTTAGATGTAATTATATATTTGATGTTGATATGTTGAGTAAATTAGTACTCATTATTCCCAAATTTTATTGGTTATGTAATCTTGTTTAGCATCTATGTGAATCATTCTTGTTTTAATGCTTAGCGATTATCACTTTTATATGAGGACTCATATTAGTGGAAATGAATGTTAGATTAGTTAAGTTTGTTAATGGGTAGTTAACATAATGTCTCTTCGAGTGCCCCAAGGGACTTAGGAGTTTAGTTTGTATTCATAATTATGTTAGTGGTAATTGGAAACATAGTACTTTCACTTCATGTTTTTTTTTAAAAAAAATTGTTGTGTTCTTAGTTGTCCTTTGGGGTTTGCGCGATGGGGCGTTACATCGACAAAATGAAAAACCCTAGAAATTTAGAGATTTTTAAGGATTTAAAACTTGTTTCAAGTACCCTTTATTAAATAAACCTTAAAGAAACAATAACATCATTAAATAGAAGAAAATTTGATTTCCTACACAAGTATCCATCGATCACATAAATATATAGTACACAAATTGTAACTGAGCTCCTGAAGGAAATAACACACTTAGATATATAAATATAGTCAAGGGCGGGTGCAAAAACATGGGGGGCCAATTTGAGGAATTTAAAAAATAATAAAAATTGGTAGCTCATAACATGATCAAATTATAACGTGCTAGCATTATGAGACATTAAAAGGAAAAAGAAAAAGAAAATCAAATTCATTTGCTTTGTGACTTTTTTTTCTACCCACGCCAAAAGCCCTTCATTTTCCTACTCGCATTCTAGGAGGATTCATATTGCAAGTTTTTTCATCAAATTGTTGATGTTTCATCACTAGGATGCCGCCACGTTGATGAGGAGGTCTAAGAGGTAAGGATTGTTTGATTTTTGTTGTGAATTTGTTAGTTTTAGGTTGTTTTTTATATTTATTTGTTGAATTTATAGGAGATGTTAATGAACCTACAAAACCTCCTCAAAATCCTCAACAAGCTGAGCAACAACAACAACAAGAACAAAATCCTCAACAAGAAGAGAAACAACAACATCAATAAAATCTTCAAGTTCAACAACCACAACAACAATCTCCTCCACCAATCCTTTATTATCCTCTTGTCACTCAGCAAAATTTAATGAGTAAAATTGAAAACAATAAAAGACAAATTGAGTTAATCACGAGGTTGAACGATCTAAACAGTTCAACCATGGAAAGAAAAACCCTTACAAATTCACTCAAATAAATGTTAAAACATGTAGATTCAATCAGTTACAAATAATTAACTGGTTGGCAAGATAGGAGGCAAATGACTAAGGATTGTTACTGGGATAAATTATCATATAAAGATGTAAAAGATGTAAAAATTACAAAATTACATTTGTGCTCATTATTCACTAAACCACACACAAATGTAAATCTTAGCTTCAATGCGAAGAGGTTTCCTATCCATTGGTGCCACAACCAATAGATTAGGACCATTTTTTGCGATAGGTGGTACATGGTTTTTGATTACTCGCCATCAACAATTATGAAGTTCCACAATATTTCCTAAGGAAACCATACTGTGAGTTCATACTGAACTAAGTCTTGAATTATTTTTATATGAGGGACTTCCAAGGGAGAGGTGGGGGTTGAATCAAGATAGACCCAGTGCACATCAAGATCCTAGGTGGCAAGCTAGACCACATCTCACTAGGTCGTCTCATGAGCACATCGTTATCCCTTTCATCATGAAGGAGAGTGCTAAGGTAGAAACTTTGCAGGCCATAAACTCTTTGACCTAGAGTGTCATCTAACATGCTAGCCCTATACTACAACACCATCTAGGGGAGTCTTCGAGTGGTGGGTTTTGACCACATTTGTGTTAGGCTTGTGAGGCAACTTGTTCTTATGACCCCATTGACACTCAGGAGGCTGCTACACATGATATGCCTACAACTATGCAGATGGTGAGGGTAGTTGAAATTTTGAACATGAGGCTTGTGGCATCGATACACAAGTAGATGATAGCATGTTCTTTGAATTTAATTTATTCAATTTCAATTTTTAAATGTAAGATTAACTAATTTAGTTTTATGATTTTGATAAAATTTTAGGGTCATAGTGTTGATACTAGATACACCGGCCCTATATCTACTTATTACTCCATTGTATCTACTATTAAGGTATGTAACTAGTAAACAATTATAAATTTATTACATGTTAATAGCACTATTTTATGAATGGTATTCTAATATGTGATTTTGGATGTTGAATAGGCTAATATTGGAGGTTTTGTGGGAACACCTCATAGTGCTAGTGGGATTACACAAACCTACACGTAGGTAATAGAATAAAGAGTTTAACTAATGAATTTTACTTAATATATTTGTGTAGTTTATATTCATATCATTGATTACCTTGCATTGTACATCTTTCAAACTCAAAGCATTACTTCACATTCCATAACTAATAACTAGATGTTGATAGATGACAAAATTTCAACTACAATATAGTTGTTTAGAAAGTCAACACAAGCAGTGATTAAATTACTTCACATAGCATAAGTAATATGTAGGAGCAACTTCCAATTGCATTTTCTTGTCAAGGAATTCCATGAGACCACTTTTTACCAAGGAATATTTTCAAACAGTTCACTACCTTATCTATGCTATGGATGCTTGGAAGAAATATATGAAAGAATAAAGTAAGCAATAGCATAGTCAAGGCAATGAGTTGTTTGAAAAAGTTTCTCAAAGAAATGTGGTCTCAAGGTGATTTCCATCACGATGAGATGCAATTTCTTTGAGGCATTTTTTAAACAACTCATCACCTTTCCTATGCTACCACATTTTCCATACATGTCTACCAAAGCATTTTAACAAACAGTTCATTTCCTTGTTGCTATGGATAAAATCCTAAAAAAGGTGCTTTCCAAAAAACTATGGATGCTTGGAAATAATATATCAAAGCATAATAAATTAAGCAATAGCATATGCAAGGAAATGATTAGTTTGTAAAAATGTCTCGAAGAAATGTAGTCTCATGGTGATGAAATGCCATTCCATCACCATGAGACCACATTTCTTCGAGGAATTTCTTCAAACTAATCACCACCTTTTCTATGCTACCACATTTTACATACATGTGTACTAAATCATTTTATAAAACTACTCACTTCCTTGCTACTATCTAGCAAAAATCCTAAAATAGATGCTTTCCAACAAACTATGGATGCTTGGAAAAAATCTACCAAAGCATAATAGTAAGCAATATCATAGTCAAGGCAGTGAGTAGTATGAAAAAATTCCTTGAATAAATGTTGTATCATGGTGATGGAACGCCACACCATGAGACCACATTTCTCTCAGGCATTTTTCCAAATAGCTTACTACCTAAAGAATAGAAACCAACCCTTTAGCCAAAATTCCCCTCCAAATTCTTTTCAAGGTCCTCATCCTCAATTTACCAATCCATGGAACCTTCCACCTTTTATTCCACTTGTTCATGTCCCCACCCCTCACTCTTCATGTCATGATTTCCCTCCATCTCATAACCAGGACCACACTATACCATCTACTCCATCCCAACATAATACCATAGAGAAGGAAATGAACTGTTTGAAAAATGCCTCAAAGAAATGCAGTCTTATGGTGATGGAATGCCATGACACATTTGTTTGTAATGGTATTCCATCACCATGAGACCCCATTTCTTTGGGAATTTTTTAAAACAATTCACTGCCTTCTCTATGCTAGCATAGTTATTGTACATGTCTACAAAAGCATTTTATTGAATGGTTCACCACCTTTTTGCTATGGGTAAAAGCATAAAAATAGGTGCTTTCAAAAAATATATAGATAGGGAAAATAGTAAGCATGATATTCAAAAAATATCTAGTTTAATAAGTACTCAATTTTTTGTTCATTATCTTATACATTATAAGCCATGACGTGGATCATTATTGTAGTTTTCATGATTGAATAATTTGTTGTTTTATTTTTAGATGTTGGAAGCGGATACACCTCTGAATGTTCATAGGGAAATAGAGCTTGGTGTTTCATTTGCTATAGAGTCCTCAATGGCTCTCACAAAGGAGGTATGAGGTAGATTACTAAATTTCAATTTACATTCATTATTATAGCTATTAGTTAAGGAAAAATCAAACCATTATTGATTCATAGTTTAATTTCTCTTTGGATGGTTTCTACAAGGCTTCAATATGCCACAACATGAGCATGCAAAACTTTCCCATGAGGAGAGAGATCATCTACTCATGGTAAGTGATTATTTTTTTAAATATATCATTTTTTATAATGTAATTTCTATATATTAATGTCTTTACTTCTTATTGTAATAGATAAATCTTGACCAAAAGCTAAACCCTAAGAGGAGCACCAGGAGCACTCCTCAACCTCAGAATAAATGAGTGACAGACCTATTGCCATCTAAGCGACAAGAAAAGGGAAATAATTTATTTTGAGACGATGCAGAGCAATGAGTTTTGATTCTAGAGCCCTTTGTTATATGCCTATATGGAATTTTTGTACATATTTTACATATTCGATATATTTGACAATGTATGCCTATATGACATTCTTGTAAGCCTATATGGCTATTTTGTATATATTTTATACTTATATCGACATCTACTGATGTATGCCTACATGGTTATTTGGTTAATACAAATAATTTTTATCGGTAGTGTTCATATTTGCATTATAAATCCATGGTTCAATAGATATGAGTTACGTGTATTCAAGCGTATACTTTACAAATTACGTGTATAATTTGTGAGTTACATTTATTCCAATGTATACTTTGCAACTTATGTGTTTTCATGCATATACTTTATTTTAATTTTCCTATACTATGCATCATGTGTATACTTCAAGGCTTATGTGTTTTTGAGTACTTGTGCTTCCCTTATTCACATGTATGCTTGAACTATTCACGTGTGAACTTATTAATTGGTTAGCCGTAGCATTGATCATTATTGTCCTTCCCGGTTTGTCTTGAATATTTATTAATTGATGCTAAACAACTTCAATATTTCTTGGAATACTAATAGACTTACAAATTACAAAATTGCACAAATTGAAAAGAAAAGGTTAACTGTAAATAAATGCACTGATTATTAACTTGATAATTGATTAAGAATGTGATGTAATGATAGGGAGGGTAAATCAATTACAACCGTAATTTTATCCAACTCAATCCAACCTTTTTCCCTTACAACTCTATTTCATCCACTCTTCATTATTCAACCTAGTTTCCTTGTAGGTTTCCAAATTGGTGTTTTCACAAATATATTTTAGAGAAGG
This sequence comes from Sequoia sempervirens, assembly GCA_007258455.2. Taxonomy (NCBI): domain Eukaryota; kingdom Viridiplantae; phylum Streptophyta; class Pinopsida; order Cupressales; family Cupressaceae; genus Sequoia; species Sequoia sempervirens. Next base: position 202,970,671 of record VDFB02047230.1, on the reverse strand, counting down.
TCCTCAATCATCAAAATACTTACCCTTTTAGACCACCATTATTCTCCCACATAACATAACTCAAAAACTCAATAGGCCTCTTTGGACCAAGTCCACCAAAATCAGGTTTCTACATTATCTAGACCCCAAATTACATCTCTTTTACAAAGGAAGTGTACTCCAAACTTATCACCAACCTCAAAACCCAATGGTGAATCATTCCATAGGTCTCAAAACAACCAAATTCACCACTTTCTTTAGGGTAAACTATCACCAAATCACAAAAACTCTAAACCCTCATTTTTAGCAACTTTCATTGGGTTTTATTGAAAAAAATGTTTTGGGCCTCTAGCACCTTGTCCAATTTTTCAAACACATTCAAATACACCCACCCATGCTCAAAACACAATTATACAACCTTTTCCAACACTATTTCATCCAAATACTGTCTGAAACCACAATTTTTGTGCCAAATCACAAAATAGTTAACTAGGGCATCATGCCCAGACCATCAAGAGATCTCCCCTTCTCTCAAAAATCATCCAAACACCTATTCCTACTATGTTGGACCCATTCCATAAGCTACAAAAGTCAGAAATAGTGGAATGGGTTAAATCTTCATTTTTTAGACTTTCAAAACCCTCAAAACAGGGTTAATAGACATGCCTCAAAATTAAATCAAACTCCCACCAAACTCAATGTTAAGTGATCAAAGAAAATAAAAATAAAAGTTAACTCATGGATCTTAATTAATTCAAGGAGTTTCAAAAGAATTTGTCTCGATGTATTGTACAAGCCAGGGAAATGCAAATACACGTAGAAAATCAGAAGAAAACATAGAAACAACTAGTTTTGCACTTCAAATCCCTCCAAGAGAGATTACATCAGGTTCCCTTTACATATTTTTGCTTTTTCCCTCCTAACACAACTGACTAAACTAACAAAAATTTCCTTTTGAGTTGATTGATAGTTGGACTTCTCCAAAATCTTCCTTTTTGCATTTTTCACAATTTTTACATTTTTGCATCTTTATATAGCAATTTTTGACATTATTGTAAGAATATGACAACATAGTCTCAATGACCCCTCTAAAATATTTAAATATTTGAAAAATGGTCTACATGGACCTTATTTAATGACAAAAGACTCTACACCTCAACTTAAGACCTTATCAAATGACCTTCTATGACAACATTTTCACAAAGTGTACTTGGTGCTCTTGCTCCAAAATGAGTAATATATATCAAGAGATGAACCTTCTAGAATGGAAACTGCCAACTAGAAAATAGGGAAAGCATTCCCCATACTTTGAAAGCAATAATACACCCAAAAATATCAATGGGAGAGAAGGCTTATTCAAGATCCTTGAGCAATGCATTTCCTAATGCTCCCTTGTTCTTGCATATCTCAACTTAGTTTAATCCAAAGAATTCCATGAAATGCTTTATCTAAAAGTAAAAAATGTGTTTTCAATTGGTATTCCATGAGATTTTTCATAAAAATATTCCAATATATTTAATCTTTTGATTGGAACAACTCAATTAAGCAAAGGATACATGATCTTCACGACACTTGCAAAACATAATATTCATAGTAGATGATGAGTAGTTAACTTCTTGACACATTATCATACAAACATTTATCTTGAATAGTCTTTAAAAAAATTCATAGCATAATCCTCATAGTACAAAATGAATTGTTATGTTCTTAATCCATCAACATATAAACACTTCAAAAGATGTATATGTCAACTTTTTGCAATAATATTTCTTGTATAGGAAATGGACTTGGGAGAAAGCTTTATAATTTATAATACAAATAAGAAATGGATTGAAGGGTGGAAACTTTATTTATCACACCAAATAATAATTTTACATGAGAGAATCACTTGTTTCTCTTAGATTCCAATTTTCAAGCATAGCAAATCATTTCAAATGAAAATGAAAAAAATATTTCACAACCAAAGTTGTTAATTGAGGGAAAATAAAATGTTTGCAAGTTCCACCATTGTACACATTTACTATTGGTTGTATATTGTTGCAAGGGAAATGATGAAAATTAAAAAATATCTTGCACTTACTAGAATTGAGGATGATCATATGCTTTTTGTGTTGAAAACTCAAACTTCTCAACTATCATGTGAATGTTTATCTTTTTTGATTTTTTTGCATGCCATCATAAGGGATAAATTTAGTTTAACTTAGCTCAAAGTGATTCTGTGTGTTTGGGTGTGATAGAGGACCATGCATAGCATAATCATACCTATCGAGATGTGTTGGAATAGTTTGTTTGGTCACACGAGTTGCAGAACAAAAGTTGCACTACTTTGCAACTTTACATTGCTTGCATTTGACACTTTTTTATCAAATGGAAATAAGACACCATGAGAGGACAACTCTGAGATAACAAAAAATGAGAGAGTATTTGTAGAGGGGCCCAATGTGATCCTATAGGCTAAAACAAAAATTTCATAAGCATCGTGGTTTTTGAGAAATAGTCTGTCAAAGATTGTTGCCCTTTTACACTTTAGACCCTTAAGGGATCGAGCTGGTTAAACATAGCTCAGAGTGATTCCATGTGTTTGGGTGCAAAAGAGGACCATACCTATCATAAATGTACTCATACAAATGTATTGGAATAGTCTGTTTGGTCACACAAGCTGTAGAATGAAAGTTACATGATTTTGCAACTTTGCACTGCTTGCAATTGACACTTTTTCATCAAGTGAAAACTGGACACCATGGGAAAATGAATTTGAGATAACAAAAAATGAGAGAGGCTATTTTAGAGGGGCCCAGCATGATCATGTAGACTCAAATGAAGAGTTTTTAAGCATCATGATTTCTGAGTAAAAGCATGTCAAAGATTGTTTCCCTTTTGCACTTTGGACCCTTAAGGGATCGAGTCAGTTGAACATAGCTCAAAGTGATTCCACATGTTTGGGTGAGAAAGAGAACCATGCATAGCATAAAAATACCCATCTAGACATGTTGGAATAGTCCATTTGGTCACATGTGTTGTAGAACAAAAGTTGCACCACTTTGCAATTTTACATGGCTTACATTTGACACTTTTTCCATCAAGTGAAACTGGACACCATGGGAAAATGACTCTAAGATAACAAAAACTGAGAGAGGTTATTGTAGAGGGGACCAACATGATCTCGTAGGCTCAGATGGAGAGTTTTAAGTATCACTTTTTTTGAGTAATAGCCCATCAAAGATTGTTGTCCTTTTACAATTTGGACCCTTAAGGGATCGAGTCGGTTGAATATAGCTCAGAGCAATTTTGCATATTTAAGTGCTAAAGAGGACCATTCCTAGTGTTAAATACCCATCTGGATGTGTTGGAATAGTGCATTTGGTCACAATAGATGTAGAACAAAAGTTACACCACTTGGCAACTTTACACTACTTGCATTTGACACTTTTTTCATCAAGTGGAAGCTAGACACCACAGGAAAATGACTTTGAGATAAAAAAAAATGCCAAGTGAGGTTATTGTAGAGGGGCCTAAAGTGATCCTGTAGGCTCAGATGAACAGTTCATAAGCATCATGGTTTCTATGTAATAGCCCGTCAAAGATTGATGCCCTTTTGCACTTTGAACCCTTAAGGGATCGAGTTGATTGAACATAGCTCAAAATGATTCTACAAGTTTGGGTGTGAAAAATGACCATTCCTAACATAAAAGTACCCATCTATATGTATTGAAATAGTTTTCTTGGTCACATGAGTTGCAGAATGAAAGTTGCACCACTTTGCAACTTTACACTGTATGCATTTGACACTTTTTCCATCAAGTGAAAACTAAACACCATAGGAAAATGACCCTAAGATAACAAAAATATAGAGAGATTATTGTAGAGGGGACCAATGCAATCATATAGGCTCAAATAGAGATTTTGTAAGCATCATGGTTTTGAAGTGATGGCCCATCAAAGATTGCTTCCCTTTTGCACTTTAGACCCTTAAGTGATCAAGCTGGTTAAACGTAGCTTAGAGTGATTCTGTGTGTTTGGGTGCAAAAGAGGACCATAAATAGCATAAATTTACCCATACAGACATGTTGGAATAGTTCATTTGGTTAGATGAATTCCAAAGTGAAATTTTTACCACTTTGCAGCTTTACATTGCTTGCATTTGACACTTTTTCCATCAAGTGAAAACTGGACACCAATGGAAAAAAACTCTGAGGGAAAAATAACCAAAAGAGGTTATTATAGAGAGGCTCAACTCCAAGTAATATCCCAACAAATATTGTCACTCTTTTTCACTTTGAATCCTTAAGGGATCAAGTCGATTGAACTTAGCTCGGAGTGATTCTACATATTTGGGTGTGAAAGAGGACCATGCCTAGCATAAACATACCCATATGGATGCATTGGAATAGTCAATTTGGTCACATGAGTTACAGAATAAAAGTTGCACCACTTTGCAACTTTGCGCTGCTTGCATTTGATAATTTTTCCATCAAATGAAAACTGCACACCACAGGAAATTGATTCCAAGATAAAAAAAAAATCAAGAGAGGTTTTTGTAGAGGTTCCCTATGTGATCCTAATGCCTCAAACAAAATTATTTTACCTGACATGGTATCTGGGTAACAATTCATCAAATATTGTTGTCCTTTTGTAATTTGGACTATTAAGGGATTGTGTTGCATGAATTACAAATGTTTGAGGGCAATATTAAATTTTAAAATTTGAGTAAATATCATTACAAATATTTATTTGAATAGATTGTATGCTATATTGATATTGATATATAATCATTAGGTTGATTTGTTTTAATAAATAATTTTTTTTATAATAAGTTAGTCAATTAGTGCTAGTTATAATAGGGAGAGGATAAAAGAAGAAAAATAATTATTAGTAACCATCAATGGTTATTACACTCACTATATTAATAATATGATGTATATAATAAAATGAGATTTATTTGTCTGCCCTAATTCTTTTGTTTGTGCTACAATTGTCTAATATGCTTGATACACTATTCTAAAACCCAAGTGCTTGTACTTGTAGGCATAATGCCTTAGGTAATCAGTTCTTACAGATCTTTTAAAATGTCACTCATACATTTGAGATTCTCTTATAATTTCTACATCAGTGGTGCTCATGATGAGCATAACATCAAATGAATAACTTGATATTCCTTCACTAAGCTTCACACACTCTTTTATAATGGCTTCAAATCATAATTGAGATTTCTTAAGATCATCAAAATAAGAATGTTGCATTTCTTTTTTGGCTAAGATCCTCTTGGATGGCTCATAAATTACCATTTTAGCAAGGAGGCACTAATCAGTTTTTAGTAGTTTACTTACAAATAAGAAAAGTAAAAGAAGAAAAAAAAAGAGAATCAAAAATGGAAATGAAATGAAAATAGATGGAAGGCACTTATAGACAACAAATCCACACCAAATGGTTCCAAGCCAAGAAAAACAAGGCATAAATATCAACGCTTCCATTGAGGATATGCATGCTAGTCTCTCAACTTAGTCACTCTTGGCCATACATCTTCATTAGGAGTTCCAAGATACCTATTGCAGACAACACCTCTCATGAATAGAATAACTTGAAATTCAAGATGCTCTTATAATTTCTACATCATAGGTGCTCATAATAAGGTTAACTTCAAATGAATAACTTGAAATTCCCATGCTAAGTTTCACACACTTTTATAATGGCTTAAAATCATAATTGATAATTTCCAAGATCATGAAAATAAGGATTTTGCATTGCTTTTTTGGCTGAGATTCTCTTGGATGGCTCATAAATCAACATTTTCTGCAAGGGGACACCAATCAATTTTTAGTAGGTTACTTACAAATAGGAAAAGTAAAAGAAGATGATCTAAGCATTAGGTGATAAAATTGGAATCATAGCATTGTCATCATACAAATTAATTTGCATACAAGTATAAATTAATAGGAACCAATGTGCATACTTACAAATTAATTCAATGAACCATCTGAGTCTACTCTACTCTTTATCATGTCAAGTATTGCCTCATAGTTAGAATCGCATACCTTCCACAAGGTCTTGTTCAAAGGTCTACCCCCATATTTGGTCAAACAAACATTGGATGCCATGTCAAGGTTCGAGTAATGAGGAATATTTTGATGTGTGTCAAAGTCCTGAAATAGCCAATACTTAACACTCTTATGTGGGTACCTTGTAAGCCACATCCTAGTAACATCAATTGAGCCTGTAGGGTATTCAATGTTTTCTCCATCTATAACAACGGCCTCTAATTTCTTTTTGGACTCAACACAAGAGCACAAGTAATAGTTCATTCCCTCTTTGTTGTATGCATCTGTAATAACTACATAAACATACCATACATTGATATGTGAAACAAATCTATTGAAATTAGTCAACATTGCAAATACACTACAAAGTAAGATAACATTAGGAATTTCAAAAACTAAGAAAGTACATATATTACTAGTTTGAACTAGATCTGATATGCGGTCAAAGTCAACTAATGAATCCATTTGTGTTAGTTCCAATGTCATCGAAGGGTGATACATATGAAGTGGAATAAGATAAATTAATGACCATTTCTCAACCCACTCCTTTGACTCACAATCATCCCATGCTTTCATTGTACATGAATAAAAAAATCATGCCATCTTCCATGTATTGATACTCCAGGAATGTACATCTAAGCTAAGGAAAGAGTGTAGCTAACTCAATCATGTTAGTGTACAATAATCCTCATATGGTGCAATGTTAGTATCATCCATAAACCAAAAAAATCTATGAACTAAAGACGTACCTTCATTACCTAGACCCATCGAAGCATTACACCTCTCGACAATTGATTTTGAACTTGTCAACTTTGTATTGTCTTTATACTTTAATTATTCTCATTCTAATGCTTTTTTCACACATGCTCTTGCACCATCATGCTCCCTCTTTCCATGCCCGACCTCACAAAAGTTCCACATATGTTGAACACTTATAATGACATGCATCCTACTCAACCAATAGAACATGCACAAGTTCTTGAATTGTGCTACACAATTATTCGAACATATTAAATGCCGACTATATACTATACCCCTCTAAACCAAACTACTATAGAACATCTAGAAGAAACCTTGCATGAAATCTAGAGAATGTGTACGATCATCACTAATATAAAGTGATACTCCCTCAATACCTTCCTTTTGTCCTTCATACTATCAGTTACATGAATGAATTCTATGTGCACAAATATTGAAACTTGTGTTGAGTTATAATATTGTGATTGCACCTCATGCTATGGCTATAGAGTGTAGTTCTTTGCAAAGTCAGTCATTGAAACTATGCTACCAACTATAAAGGTGTCCTTTTATAGCTTGAATTATGTTTCTAGCCATCAGGCTTTATGGGTATGCCTTGCATACTCATACACTATATTGTTACGAAATGTTCATGGACATAAATTGATACACTAGAATCTTTTGAATAACCAAATCACACCTTTTTTCTTGATTACCATCTTTTGTAGTGTATGCCACTATTTTAAACTTCTTGAACTCTACTAGTTTTTGTCCCACCTCATCTATGCTTTCCATATGTTGACATACTGGCATACACTACAAGCTACCACAATGCTGACATGAACCACCAAGCATGATATCCCGCAGAATATTGTTCATCCTCCATTCCACATATTTTTTTTGTCATGAAATGTTCATGGACATAAATTGATACACTAGAATCTTCTGAATAACCAAATCACACCTTTTTTGTTGATTACCATCTTTTGTAGTGTATGCCACTATTTTAAACTTCTTGAACTCTACTAGTTTTTGTCCCACCTCATCTGTGCTTTCCATATGTTGACATACTAGCATACACTACAAGCTACCACAATGCTGACATGAACCACCAAGCATGAAATCCCATAGAATATTGTTCATCCTCCATTCCTCATCACTATTAACCAAATACTTTGTCTTTCTATGCAAAATTCTAGGTGGTGTTCTCCTAGGTAAATACATCTCAATATTAGGAATTTCATCAATATTTAAGTGAGATGGACTAGATTGCATACCTTTGATCGAGGGTGGAATAGATGACATACCTTGAGGTTCACATGGGGATGATGGCATACCTTCTTTGTCAAATCTAATTGATGTTGTATGCTCAACTTGAGATGTGGTGGATGGTGTCCAACCATATTCACTTGCGGTAGATGGTGTCCCTTTGTATTAACTTGCGCTATAGGGTGTGTCTCCAACTATAGTATTTGAATCTGTCTTACCACTATGCTTTCACATTCATTCCCTTTGTGTCTTGAATTCCTTTTCTCTTTTTGATGGTTGATTTTCCTCTTTAATTATCTTTTTTTCATCAATCATATCCAATTTCTTCTTTTCACAATATTCCCTCACCTATTCTCTCTCCTTTTCTTTATTGGTTTCATACTCTTTGTATGTTAGTTTATTCCTTCTTTGTTTCCCCAACATGGCAGATAATTTCACCTATAGCATGGTAATGAAATGAATATTAGTTCCTAAAAAATGAATCCATATAAAAAAATGAAATCTATGTCATTCAAGGCTTCAAACAAAATACTTACAATCATCTTGTAGAAGAGTTTTTCTATCATAGACAAAGATCACATGAATTTTTCTGATGGAATTCCTTAAAGAAATGTTGTAATGTGCAATGCCATGATTGCAAGATAGGCTCAAAATAAAAGCATGGACAAGGCATGTAGGGTTGACAAGGTAGGGGCAGCATATGCCTCATAGAAATGGGGTCTCATAGCTATGTACATATAGAAATGGGGTCTCACAGTGATGTACATATGTACATAACTATGAGACCCCATTTCTATGAGGCATATGCTGCCCCTACCTTGTCAACCCTACTGCATTGTCAAGCTAGTGGAGCATTGGAAAGCTAGTGCTCCACTAGATTGCTAATGTGGTAGGGTTGACAAGCTAGGATCAGTATATTCCTCATAGAAATGGGGTCTCATGATGATACACGAAAAGATAGGAGAAGCATATGCCTCATAGAAATAGGGTATCATAGTGATCTACATCACTGTGAGTATCCATTTCTATGAGGCATATGGTGCCCCTACCTTGTCAACCCTACTGCATTGGCAAGCTAGTGAATTCACTAGCTTGCCAATGCAGTAGGGTTGACAAGGTAGGGGCACCATATGCCTCATAGAAATGGGGTCTCTCGTACATCACTGTGAGATCCCATTTCTATGAGGCATACACCACCCATACCTTATCAACCCTATTGCATTAGCAAGCTAGTGAATACCTTATCAACCCTATTGCATTAGCAAGCTAGTGAATTCACTAGCTTGCTAATGCAATAGGGTTGATAAGGTATGGGTAGTGTATGCCTCATAGAAATGGGATCTCACAGTGATGTATGAGAGACCCCATTTCTATGAGGTATACACTACTCCTACCTTGTCAACCCTACTACATTAGCAAACTAGTGGAGCACCACTAGTTTTCCAATGCTCCACTAGCTTGCCAATGTGGTAGGGTTGACAAGGTAGGAGAAATGTATGCTTCATAGAAATGGGGAATCATGGTGATATACCCCCCTCTCTAAATTATCTTCCCCCTACCCCCTCTCCCTCTCTTAAGTCCCTTTATCACTCACTCACTCCTATATCTCTACCCTTAACCCTTAAATCCTCTACCCTCTACCTTTAAACCCTTAAACCATCTACCCTTTACCCTCTATCTCTCTCCCACTCCCTTCCTCTCTCATACTCAAGTCTCTCCCTCATACCCCCTCTCCCTCTCTCAAGTCGCTCTCTCTCACTCACCCCTATCTCTCTCCCCTCTACTCTTAACCCTCTACCCTCTATCTCTCCCCCACTTCGTCCCTCTCTCTCTCTCTCTCAAGTCTCTCCCTCCTAACCCCTATCACTCTCTTAAGTCTCTCTCTCACTCACTCACTCCTATCTCTCTCCTCTCTACCGTTAATCTTCTACCATCTACCCTTAACCCTTAAATCCTCTACCCTCTACCATCTACCCTCTATTTCTCTCCAACTTCCTCCCTCTCTCCCTCTCTCCCTCTCTCTCAATTCTCTCCCTCCTACCACATTTCTCTCTCTCAAGTCCCTCTCTCCTCTCTACCCTTAACCCTCTACCCTCTACCCTTAATCCTCTACCTTATACCCTTAAACCCTCTACCCTCTACCCTATATCTCTCCTAGTCCCTCCCTCTCTCTCTCAAGTCTCTCCCTCCTACTCCCTCTCTCTCTCTCAAGTCTATCTTTCTCACTCACTTACTCCTATCTCTCTCCCCTCTACCCTTAACCCTCTACCCTCTACCCTTAAACCTTAAATCCTCTACCCTCTAACCTTAAACCCTTAAACACTCTACCCTATACCCTATACCCTCTATCTCTCTCCTACTTCCTCTCTCTCTATCTCTCTCAAGTCTCTCCCTCCTACCCCCTCTCACTCTCTCAAGTCTCTCTCTCTCTCTCTCACTCCTATCTCTCTCCCCTCTACCCTTAACCATCTACCCTATGCCCTTATCCCTTAAATCCTCTACCCTCTAACCTTTATATCTCTCACTCCCTCCCCCCCTCTCTCTCAATTCTCTCCCTCCTACCCCCTCTCCCTTTCTCAAGTCTCTCTCTCTCTCCCATCTACCCTTAACCCTTAAATCCTCTACCCTCTACCCTCTATCTCTCTCCCACTCCATCCCTCTCTCTCTCTCTCTCACTCCCCCACTCCTATCTCTCTCCCCTCTACCCTTAAAATTCTACCCTTTACCCTTAACACTTAAATCCTCTACCCTCTACCCTCTACCCTCTATCTCTCTCCCACTCCCTCTCTCTCTCTCTCTACATCAGTGGGAGACCCCATTTCTTCAACCCTAAACCCTTGTATTTATCTATGCATACATATATATATATATATATATATATATATTATGAAAACTCACATGTTCACTGATAGCAGATTCATCTACAGAGTCACATTGATCATGCACATGATCTGGACCAAGGCTAGGGGTGATATGAGGTATGTCCACTTGTAACAATATATATACACATATATATCAACTTACACGAATATCTAGTTAAAAAGAAATTTAAAAAATAATGAAAAAAGAATTGAAACATGCACATGCACACATACATGCACATCATCTGATATCGGATGACCTAAGTCCTCTGAAACATTCACCTCCACCATATCCACCAAATGATCAAGTGACGAATCAACATCTACATCCATATGATCTATCCCATGTCATGCCATAAATGATGAATGTAGAGGACTATGAAGGTGAGATGGCATCGGTGATGATGAACTAGAACCAATCAACATATCAGTAAAACCCATAGTTTGTGCAGCTACTGTATGAATTGTAGGTGGATTCTGATGCACACTAATGCTCGACTAATAGTGATGGGATCTTGGAACTGAATGACCTTTATGTCTCAAATGATCTCTAACATGTTCTATACCGATCCCATTGTTTGATGCAATGTGGGCATATGCCTTCAACAGGTCCTTAGCCAAACAATGCAGAGTCATGTGTGACATATCTCCTGTAAGTGTGTAAGTTGTGTAGGAGTAGGGATGTCGACCACTGTACTAAAAATGGTGTGGATCAGGAATGTTTGGATATCAAATACTGACCTACACAATCATCAAATATCCTAGTGGTGGCAACTACAATGTCACCTACAGTGTCAATTGCTTCCTTTTGGGAAGCAACGACAACCTCATCTGCTATGGGGGCTAGAGTTGGGGTGAGATTAGGAGACCTATCACCAAACAATACCCTAAACATTGGGGGTGGTCTATCTGCTCGATGATAGGTGGGCCTATCAGCAATCCTACTATGCCCCTGACAAACATATGGTGGAATGTCCAAGTAGTTTACTTTGAGGCCCAAATGGACCTCAACATACAATTTTTGAACAAAATACAATAGAATCTGGTCATTGTTTGGGTATAGACCATGTGCGGTGAGAAATCATGGGTAGATCAATGAGGCCATAGCATGATCGACACATCTAGTGACCTGGTATCCCCTAACCTTACACAAATTTTGATAAAATGGAAAACAAGTGGCTTTTATCATTTCTTTGGTGACATTATCGTGTATTTGTTTAAGGGGAACATCACCATGTACTTCTTCCCGCATGTAGGAAAGAATAGCGGTCACTCTATCTGGGGAATATGCACTAGTCCTCTCAAGTTCATCTTTTAGTTTTTCTAGACTATGCAATATTAACATGTATGGTTCACTATATATCCTCAGGTTTGCACCCTGTGCTAATGAATCTCTTCATTTTTTTATCTCATTACTAGTATTTGCAAACAAAGAATCTGGCACAGGTGTAACATGATCTGAATTTTCCATGTTATATATATAGTACACCTAAAAAAGCAATGAGACTTTGGTAAATAATATATCTAGATAAAGAGAATACAAATTTAAAATAGAACTTGTAATAATTCATCTACTCATCCATCCAATTTTCATACTATTAACAATTTAAAAAGAATTGGAAGACAACTATAATCTATAACATAGCATCGTTAAATAGTTCAAATTTTAAATGAAATGATGAAAGAAAGAACAAGAATACAAAGATTAAAGTACAAAATCATTTGAAAATAATTGGGGATAAAAATATTTAATCTAATAGTTGTTAACATAAATGAACTTCAATTATATAGGCAAGAACATCAAAAAATTATAGATTGGAAAGCAAAATAAATATCTCATATTAAGAACCAAATCTAATAAAGTTTGACTTCATTGCATACTTGTTATAAATATCTCACATGAACCAATGAAACTCAATGTGTCTCCAAATTACATAAGAAGAGAGAACCTAAATGTGAAGAAGAAAAAGAAATTCAAAATCCATCTTTTTGTAATGAGTTTGTTAAAATTTAAAAACATTCAAGAACCCCAAAATGGTTTGAAATTGATGAGCATAATAGAAATTCTTGAAGGCAAGAGGTCATCACAAACCATTCAGTTGTGGGCTTCAAAAAATTTCAATGAATGGTTTTCCAATAAGATGTATTAACCAAAATATTCCAAATTTTTAAATTATACAATTACTAAAGATGTACAAAATGAGACCTTTATTGATGCAGGAGCATCGAGTGGTGTAAGGGCAATCTTGCATCACCCAAAAATAGTTAAATTTCAAATTTCTCAATTTTTAGATGTTTTTACATTTTTGGATACCCTTTTCATCATAATGAAATTCCCAATTTACGGTTCTTATTTTCTATTCCTGGGTTGAAAGATATTGTAGTTTTAGTTTCCCAAATTTGCACTTGAAAATATTTTGAGTTAGATTTGAAGCATTTAGAGTTCCCAGAACAGCCTGAAACTTTCCAAAATCAGCATAGCCAATTTCTAGCATGTTATTGACTTCAAGACCTTTCCAATGGTTCAAACAGTTCATGAATCAAAGTCCCAGATCAAAAGTTATGGCCCTGGGAAGTTGGCGCACTTTCTAGAAGATACAATTGCAAATGTTCTTTTGAAATTTGAACTTCAAGTTGTAATTTTTGGCGCCAAACCGCCTAAACTCAAATTTGAATATTTTTTTGGCTCCAAACTAAAGAGGAGCTCTATTTATGGGCAGGTTTCTAATTTTTGGGTAGCTTTTTGGGTACAAGCTCGCATATTGCGAAGGGTTATTCTGTAGCTTTCTGTAACTTGCATGTGTTGTAGAACTTGGGGATCTGAGATCCTCTGCATGTAAGAAGCTCCATTTTCTGAATAATAAAATTATTCTCTTGTTTGTGGGTTATTTTCTATGTCTTAGGTTGCGCCCTCATCAAGTGGTATCAGAGCGAGGTTTTCTTGAGCATGTGGACATATCGCCGATCATGAGCAGTTTGCACTAGGACCATGGTTGTGGGTCGAGGTCAAGAAAGATGCCTCCAAGAGTGATTCTTGGTAGGCGTGGTGGTGCCAGTGGTGGCAAAAATTCTAGTGGAAGAGATGCACTGGCAGCCCTCTAGAGACAAATTGATGTGTTACAAGATCAATTGAGAAGAGGGTTAAACCCGAGAGAGGAAAGTGAGGATGAAGGAGAGGAAGAAGGTTCAAGTGTAGAAGAGGAAGAAGAAGCAATTGATCAAGACTAAATGTGACTAATAAGGGCCATTTCAAAGATCGAGAAAAGACCCAGAGCAGAAGTCCCCAGTTATTCTAGAAGTTTGAACCCGAAAGAGTTGCTCAATTGGATCAACGAGCTAGAAGAATATTTTGAGTATGAGGAAATAGAGGACCCAGATCAGGTTAAGTTTGCGAAAATGAAGTTGAATGGCCATGCCAATATTTGGTGGAAAGAGGTCCAATTGCAAAGAAATCGAAGAGGAAAATGAATGATGACCAGATGGGATTGCATGGTAGAGAAACTGAAGAAGCAGTTCATACCAATGGACTACAAGTTAGATCTGTTGAAGAAATTGCAAGGGTTGAAGCAAGGAAGTAGATCTGTGAAAGAATATATTGAATATTTTCACAAGATAATCATCAGAATGGGTCACACAGAGGCCAATAAGGAGAAGGTAGCCCGATATTTTAATGGGTAACAACCGAGCATTCAGGAGGAGTTAAGCCTAGTTAGAATGATCACCATTGAGGATGTGTATTAGTTTGCTTTGAAGGTGGAAGAGAAGTTGAGCAAAAGATTTGATGGAAAGCAAAAAGGATGAGGAGGTCAAAGCAGAAGGGGCAATGGAAGACATTCAAGAAGCTGAAATGATGATGAAAAGAAAAGCGAAGATGTGGGTACTAGCCGAAGCCAAATGAATGACAACTTCTACCACCCTCGTGATCAAAATAGTGGTGATCAAAGAGGTAGAGGACGAGGGAGATATGGACAAGGATCTGGAAGAGGTGGTTTCAGAGGAACGTGTTTCCAGTGTGGTGAAGAAGGGCGTCAAGCCTATAAATGTCTATAACACCAAGGAAGGGTAGACAAAAGGCTAGAAGGTCATGGAAGGGTTACGCATGCAAATGAGGAGGCCCAATCTGAACATTCAGATGATGTTGAAAGGGGAGAAGCCCTAGTGATTAGGAGATCCCTAGTGACTGAGGAAAAAGAACTAGAACAGAGGAAGAATCTGTTTTGCACAAGGTGAAAGTGTGAAGGAAAATGTTGTGATGTCATTATTAATGGAGGGAGCATGAATAATCTGGTGTCAGAGGAGATGGTCACAAAGTTGAAGCTGAACAGGGAAAGGCACCTGCATCTGTATCGGATTGCCTGGTTGTAGAAAGACCACAAAGTTTTGGTCAATGAGCAGTGCCTAGTAAAGTTCAAGATCAGGAGCTACCATAATGATGTACTCTGTGATATCATCCCCATGGATGCATGTCACATGTTGTTGGGGAGGCCATGGCAGTTTGATAGGCGAGTTATACACGATGGCCATGCAAACACTTATTCCTTGACAAAGGATGGGGTTTACCACAAGTTGAAACCCCTGAAGGAGACTGAAGAGAAGGTATGTAGTAGTGCTAGAATTTGTTATGTAGATGGAAGAAAAATTTTAGAAGGTATGAAGCATGAGCATGTGTGTTATGCATTGATTCCTAGAGTGAGTAAGGGGGATAGTGAGAAGGTTTCAGAAGAAGTTTCTGGGATGTTGGATGAGTTTCAAGATATTTTTTCTGATAATATACCTAAGGGTTTACCACCAATAAGGAAGATCAGTCATCAGATTGACTTGATTCTTGGAGCCAGTTTTCCAAATAAAGCAGCTCATAGAATGACTCCAGCAGAAAATGAGGAGTTGAACAGACAAGTTCAAGAGTTGTTGAGAAAGGGTTTGATATGGGAGAGTTTGAGTCTATGTGCAGTACCTACAGTACTAGCACCAAAGAAGGATGGGGAGTGGAGGATGTGTACAGATTCCTGAGCTATAAACAAGATAACAATCAAGTATAGATTTCCCCTGCCAAGGATGGATGACTTGATGGATTGTTTGAGTGGAGCTTAGTACTTCACAAAGATTGATCTGAAGAGTGGATATCACCAAATCTAGATTCAAGAGGGAGATGAATGGAATACTGCCTTCAAGACCAAAGAGGGACTGTACCAGTGGTTAGTCATGCCTTTTGGGCTAACCAATCCATTGAGCACATTCATGAAACTTATGAACGAGGTACTAAAAGAATTTCTGGGAAGTTTTGTTATTGTGTATTTAGATGATATTTTGATTTTCAGTAAGACCTTGGATGAGCATCTGATGCATATTCAGAGAGCATTTGAGAAGTTAAGAGAAGAGAAATTGTTGATTAATCTGAAGAAGTGCAGTTTTGTGAAGAGGGAGTTAGTGTACTTGGGGTTTGTTGTCTCAACAGAAGGTCTCAAGATGGACCCAGAGAAGGTGAAGGCTATTCGGAATGGCCTACCCCAAGAACTGCTACTGAGGTGAGATCTTTCCATGGTTTGGCTAGTTTTTATAGAAATTTCATTAGAAACTTAAGTAGTATTTGTGGACCCCTGACTAAAACAATGAGAAGGGATAGAAAAGAATTCAAGTGGAACACTGGAGCGGAAATTTTTTTTGAACTATTGAAGTAGAAGGTGACAAAGCAACCTATTCTAGCCCTCCCAGATTTCAACAAGGTGTTTCAGGTGGATTGTGATGCCAGTGGTTGTGCCATTGGAGCAGTGTTGAGCCAAGAAGGTAAGCCCATTGCCTATTTCAGTGAAAAGTTAAATGATGCAAAGAGAAAGTATTTTGTATATGATCAAAAAATTTATGCAATAGTTCAAGCATTAAAGAAATGGAGACATTATTTGTTGCCGAAGGAATTTGTTCTATATACTGATCATCAGGCCTTACAGTACCTAAATAATCAGGGAAAATTAAATCAGAGGCATATGAAATGGGTGGAGTTTTGTAGAGTTATACCTTTGTTTTGAAACATAGGAGTGGGAAGTCAAATAGGGCTGCAGATGCCTTAAGTAGGAGGCATACAATGATGAAAAAGATGCAGATTGAAGTGGTTGGGTTCAATGAACTCAAGACACTGTATGCAGAAGATCCTGATTTTGTAGAGGCTTGGAAAGCTTGCAAGGAACCTATCATAGTGGACAAGACAAGGTGGCTGGATTTCATAATCCAAGATGGCATGTTATTTAAGGGAAGTCAATTGTGTATCCTGAGGAGTTCCATGAGGGAGAACCTAATAAAAAATAAGCATAGTGGAGGAATGGCAGGACATTTTGGTTGGGATAAGACCATTGCCATTATCAGTGAGTATTATTATTGGCCTCAGTTGTCATAGGATGTGAAGAAGTTTGTACAAAGCCACAGGGTATGTAAGATGGCTAAAGGAGTGAGCCAGAATACAGGCTTATATCAGCCCTTACCTATACCAGAGAGGCCATGGGAGGATATAAGTATGGACTTTGTTCTTGGTTTTCCAAGGACACAACAAGGGAATGATTTAGTCTTTGTGGTGGTTGATAGGTTTTCAAGATGGCACATTTCATTCCATGTCAAGACCCATGAGGGTATGTAAGATCATCATGGAAAAAATATGCTCTTAAGTGGCAAAAATTCAAAAAATTAGTGTTAGGCAACTTGAAGTAAAAATTTGAATAAGTTATGTATATTATTTCAAAAATATGTAAGAATAGAATCTATAGAAAATTGAATGTAGTTTCTAAACTATTAGGTTTATTTAAAATAAAGAAAATCTATTTGGTGAAAATTTGAAATTTCAATATAGTACTTAAATTTTAGGGAAAAAATAAGAAGTAGGTGTCTGTCTGACCACCCTAACTATAATAAAATGATAATATTTTTTTATAAGATTTTATATATAAGTAGAGGACTCATGTTCAAATGTGATGCATTTTTTTTGTAATTTTTTTCCTAGTAAATAATTAATTATGATTTTTTTATTACAACTTTTAAAAAATATAAAAACTCATGTGTCTGACCACCTTAACTTGGTCAAAACTTCATGAAATTTAATTTTTCTTTTTTTAATCCTATAGTATGTGAAGCATAGAATGTGATGCATGTTTCAGATTCAAAAAAAGTGATACGATTTGAAAGTTGTATATGTTTTTCAATCAACCTATCAATCAGGAATTTAGTCATAATTCTAATAGAAAATATATAATAATTATTTATTAAATTAAAATTAAAGCATAATTTATATTGGTGGAAATATGAGAATCTCCTCTAAAAACCCTTTTCATTTCATCAATTTTGAGTAAAAAAAAGGTCGTCAACCACATACCCTACAAATACCCATAATATTGCCACTTTTTGGCCCATCATGATCTTGGACATACCCATGATGCAGTCCACATTGCTGACTTGTTATTTAAAGAGGTGGTGAGGCTACATGGTTTGCCAAAGAGTATTGTTTCAGATTGTGACACCAAATTTTTGGGGTACTTTTGGAGGACCTTGTGGAAGAAGCTGAAGACAAAGTTGAAGTTCAGTTCTGCACACCATCCACAAACAGATGGATAGACAGAGGTTGTTAACAGGAGTCTAGGTAACCTAATGAGATGTTTGGTAGGAGATAAACCCAAGGGATGGGACATGATCTTACCCCAAGCAGAATTTTCTTACAACAATTCTGTCAATAGAAGCACTGGTAGATCACCATTCTAGATTGTGTATGGAGGTAGCCCCAAAATAGCTCCAAAATTGAGGAAGATGGACCAAGAGAAGAAAATAAGTGCTGAAGCCGAAGATTTTGCAGAGCACATCAAGAATATACATGAGAAGGTACAAGACCACATTAATAAGATGAATATGCAATATAAGGCTAAGGCAGATCAAGAAAGGAGGAATAAGGAGTTTCAGATTGGCGATGAAGTAATGGTCCACTTGAGGAAAGAAAAGGTTTCCCGTGGGAACCTATAACAAATTGAAGATGAAGAAATTCAGTCCTTGTAAGATTTTGAAGAAGCATGATTTAGGGAATGCATATGAGGTAGAGTTGCCTGATGGAATCAACTTTTCCCCTGTGTTCAACATTTCAGATTTGACAGAGTATCATGAAGGTGGAACAGAGGAAGCACCAACAATAGGGTAGTATGGCATTCCAGCACCTACTTCAGAAAGGGAGGAGATTAAAGCAATCTTGGATAGTCATGTGGGAAGGAGTACCAAAAATAGGCAGTATGAAGAATATCTGGTGAAATAGAGAGGAAGGCCTATGGAAGATTCATCCTGGCTATCTAAGGCAGTGGTTGATCGATTGGGTTTTCTTCAACCATCTGAGACGTGATGGGGTCACTTCTCAAATTACCCTGGGTGTTTGATGCAGGAGCATCCAGTGGTGTAAGGGTAATCTTTCATCACCCAAAAATAGTTAAATTTCAAGTTTCCTAGTTTTTAGATGTTTTTACATTTTTGGATACCCTTTTCATCATAATGAAATTCCCAATTTACGATTCTTATTTTCTATTCCTGGGTTGAAAGATATTACAGGTTTAGTTTCCAGATTTGCAACTGAAAATCTACCAAGTTACATTTGAGGCATTTAGAGTTCCCGAAACAGCCCAAAAACTTTCCAAAATTGGCACAGCCAATTTCTAGTGCATTATTGACTTTGAGACCTTTCCAACCATTCAAGCAGTTCATGAATCAGAGTCCTGGATGAAAAGTTATGGCCCTAGGAAGTTGGCACACTTTATAGAAGATACAATTGCAAATGTTCTTTTGAAATTTGAACTTCAAGTTGTAATTTTTGGCGCCAAACCACCTAAACTCAAATTTGAATGTTGTTTTGTCTCCAAACTAAAGACGAGCTCTATTTATGGGCAGGTTTCTAATTTTTGGGTAGCTTTTTGGTGACAAGCTAGCATATTGCGAAGGGTTATTATGTAGCTTTCTGTAACTTGCATGTGTTATAGAACTTGGGGATCTGAAATCCTCTGCATGTAAGAAGCTTCATTTTCTGAATAATAAAGTTATTCTCTTGCTTGTGGGTTATATTGTATGTCTTGGGTTGCACCCTCATCATTTACTAAATAAATTTCAAAGATTCATGTAAACAAAAACTTACCAACCCTAAATTGTGGAATGATTTGTCATTTATATGTGTTGTATTTGGTGATACTTTTAACGACTAAGCTAGTCATTGAGTCAACTATTTTAAAAATGCTAATTTTATGGAGGGGCATGATATGTCAATATTTTTGCTTGACTCAATTGAGAAACTTATTGATTATTCAGATTGCATAGGTATGACTATTCATATATGTTTTTCTTTCTATATAACAAAATGGCTTTTGTTTAGCCAAGACCAATAAGGTGAACATGGAAAAAGTCTAAAATCAAAGATTATTAAAAATCTTTTTGAGGTTGTGGGCATCTCACCAAGTTAGCACAGGTTCAAACTCTATGTTTGGGCATTCCCTACGTGGGAACGTGGCTCCTTGTACATAAGCCAATAAATTATATAACCGCTTCAAGAACTAGTTTCTATAACCATCTTTATATCAGTTATTATAACTAATTCTTGCGGGCATTTTGGGGGGATCCACGAGTAAGGGTGGTAGCGGGGGAATGGAAGGGAGGATGATCTGAACGATGGCTAAACCCATCTCATGTGAAG
Source organism: Sequoia sempervirens (assembly GCA_007258455.2). Classification (NCBI taxonomy): domain Eukaryota; kingdom Viridiplantae; phylum Streptophyta; class Pinopsida; order Cupressales; family Cupressaceae; genus Sequoia; species Sequoia sempervirens. The sequence continues at coordinate 202,950,098 of VDFB02047230.1, read as the reverse complement.
GAGAAAATTGTTCTCCTCTATCGATAGCTAGATATATCATTTCATATAATTGATTCTTGGGAACTCAACTTGGGAATGGATGTGGGGGAGGGTAGTTTTGTTAATAGCAGAAATATTTTAGAATTTGATCATTGTAGAAAGTTTGTCACCAAGCGAGCAAAAAAAAAAACAAAAGGAAGGTCATGTCAGAGGAAGAATCCTTCAATAAAATGGTACTGCACAAGTTATGAGAAGGAGAAGAAGATAGGAGGAGCAACTCAAATTGAGAACATAACTAGAAGATTGGTGTGAGCTCGTTGATATTATAAGTTAAGTGACTTCTATAATCCCTTGTAGGAAAATAGGCAAGAACCAAGACACAGTTAAATGAAATACAATGGACCTAATTCTTAGTAAAGTTTCTTACCTTGATCTATTGATCTAAAACATGTAGTAGTGTGGGAATATATGCTTCAAGTATAGTCTACCCTATAAGGAAGCATCATGTGTTAGGATACTTTGGAGTTACAGGTTTTACTTCTAAGGATCCATAAAGACTATTTAAGATAATAGTATATCTTATTTATTGGCCTCATCAAATAAATCTAGTTTGAGATAAAGTTACTCCTCTAATTATATTATGAGCACATTGAGAAAATTTCTTTATTATGGAAAGGAATTGATTCTCATTGGAGAGCTAGCAATATTACATGAATGACCAACTTTGATGAGGGGATGTTGGGCGACTGAAACTCAACCTAACATGTCTTTTGTACTTGGAATTGTTGTTATAGGTATATATGACATATGTATATAAAGGATGATATTCATATGAGTTTATAACCTCTCCTTATTCGAATGTGAGTAACCTTGAGTAGACTAGAATGTCAAAAGTTATTGATTATCTTTTATGAATCTAACCTAGAAAGGTTGAAGGATTGAACTTAGTCCAAGTACTAGTTATGAGAAATAATGGTACTCATTAATATGTATATATATATATATATATATATCAATGGGGGATATTCCTTGAATATTAAGCTTATTCCTGTTACATGAAATATGAATTTGAGAAATGCTAAGTGGTCTAGGAAAGACTAGAACTATCTATTCTTATGTTTTTTTATACTTATGCTACTACCTTTGGAAAATAGGGATGTTGATATTCCCATGCATTGGGTTATAGAAGCTAAACCCTAGTATTGAAACAAGGAGGATGTAGGAAATCTATAACTCTTATGTCAGATATGACATTGTTCATATATTTTTTGATTGTTAGTGAAAGCTTGAGAAAACTATAGAGCAAGATAGGAAGTCTTTAGAACACCTTAAGAGATTATTCAATAATGTTGAAACTTGATTAAACGGATTGAGATATTGGGTATTGAATCTTGAGAAGTAAATGGAAGGTTGTCATAAACCCTAGATATTGGAAGAATGAAATAAGGGACTTTTGAAAAGGTTTGGAATATCTAAATATTTACATTACATGTTTGTAATAAATTATAGATTAATTCTAAGTCAGATTGACTAGAATGGTTTTCTTAATAGAGTAATTGTGTCTAGAGAACCAATAGAGTAATTAAAACTTTAGATTGTGAAAGTTCTAAGATGAGTCAGAGCTGTGTGTCTAGATGGCATGAACAATCAGAGTGATCATACTTAGCTAGAAGGGATCTAGAGTTGTATGGTTGATTGAGTTTTGTAGGACACATCACTAGGACTCAGATGGTGAAACTTGACAACTCCTTATATCTATACTCTTCGAGAAGGGTCGTGTCACTTCCAGTTAGGAAGTGCATGAGGGACCACTTGAGTCCGTGGTTCGAGGAAAAGCACTCAGATGATGCTCTCCCTCTGTAACAGTAGACTCTCTAAGGCTTTTAAAGATAGAGATCAACATTCTAGATGCAGTGAACTCCATGTTCTAGATTATGACAATTAAAACCTATGAGGTAAAACTATTCTTATGCTAAGTGTATCTTATGTGATATAAATGAATATTGTAAGGGATTATCTTGATTCTAGTTATGATTACATGTGAATTCAAGTTTGACTTTTATCTAGAAAAGTTCTAATTTATTCTTGTGCTTATGCAAATGATTAAATAAAAAAATTCTCTCTTGTTTACTAAGTTGATTTACCTTCTAGTAAATTCTTGAGATTACTTGAGTATTAAGAAGAGTGTTGTTACAAAAGTCCTATTGAAAATAATACTTGGGCTTTTAGCAGTAGGCTTCCGTGAGTTGATAAGAAGCTAATTAATAGCACATAGGATGAAATTCAACAATTTTGACACTGTAACTCTAGATTTACATATGAGGTTGGAAACAACATTTTTTATACTCTACCTAGGCCATGATTTTGTTATGAGTACGAAGAGTTTATGATAGAAATACATCTATTATTGTTGAGTTAAAAGTAGGTTAAATATTATTTTTCTTAAAAAATCACTTTTATATAAATGTATGTGTTTTGGAGAACGAAGCTACAGTATTAATAAGTGATTGACATTGATGGCTATAAATTTCAAGGTGGGGACATTCAATATAATTCATAAGGTGTTATAATATTAAATGCTTTCATTGTTTAGTTATTTTTAATCAATGTTGTATGATTTATTGAAAATTTTTTTAATATTTAAATGTAGGTGTTTTGGGGAGTAGCAGTGATAGATCTAGCTCATTGAGAAAGGATATAGGTAGAGAGGAGGAGTGACCTTGACAAGGATTGAGACATGGATCACCTCAGGGTGGTAGATATGAGTGGAACATATCCATAGAGAAGGATAGGCGAAGAGGATAGATATAGAAAAATGTGATCAACATAGATTAAATAACAAATAAAGCATAAATCAAATACTTTAATAGTATAAAATATAAAATGTAACCGAGCATTTGTGGGTTTGCATCCCACCAAGCATGTCAATTTGTAAGCATTGAATTTAAATAAATGAGACATTGAGGAAAATAAATGTAGACTTCAAATTGAATTAAAAAATCACCTCTAATAGAGTGAAAATATGAATTACACAAAAAATGAACTAAAATTATAATGAAATACATATTGACAAATGGATATATCTTGTGAATGATAAAATATTTATTGCCCAACTAGATAAAATATACTTGCTCAAAATTGAGACGATAAAATGATGGATTTGATCTCAATTTATAGATTTTTTATATGATGGATAAATGGCTAGGATTTGATCATGTATCATGAGTTTAAAACCCAATTAAAATGTGGCTACTATTATTACCTAATTAACTAATTTATTTATTTAATGAAATTTCTTAATTATTTTGATCAATGAAATGTGGCCCTTCTTTATTTTGTACTTTACTATGGAAATTTTTACAATAAATATTTTAATTAGTTTAGGCCTTGATTGTTTTAGGTCTGAAAAGAAAAATTAATTTGATTTTGATAAACTGTAGGAATTAAGGTATCATGAATTTATTAATAAGTGGATGTTAGGTGTTCGGGTGGGGACCATGGTATGGATATGAGTGTATGTGAGATTTAGTGTCTACAAAATCCAAAGGTAAATCAAAATATTATAAACATCAATTTTTTTTTGGAAGGATAATATAAAACCAAATCTAAACACAATATAAACATTGTAATCACAACCATACATACTATATATATGAGATTGCATACAACCATGTGTAAAATTTACAACCATGTAAAATTTATTCATATGTTGTTTATTAAGAAAAAATGTCATAAATTATATTTCTAGAAATAAAAAGGACTAAAAATATGGAGAGTTATTGACTTCGAGACTTTTCCAACAGTTCAAACGGTTCGCGAATTGGAGTCCCAGATCAAAAGTTATGGCCCAGGGAAGTTGGTGCACTTTCTAGAAGATACAATTGCAAATGTTCTTTTGAAATTTGAACTTCAAGTTGTAATTTTCAGCGCCAAACCACCTAAACTCAAATTTGAATGTTGTTATGGATCCAAACTAAAGAGGAGCTCTATTTATGGGTGGGTTTCTAATATTTGGGTAGCTTTTTGGGGACAAGCTCGCATATTACGAAGGGTTATTCTATAGCTTTTTGTAACTTGCATGTGTTGTAGAACTTGGGGATCTAAGATCCTCTGCATGTAAGAAGCTCCAGTTTCTGAATAATAAACTTATTCTCTTGTTTGTGGGTTATTTTGTATGTCTCGGGTTGCGCCCTTATCATTTACTAAATAAATTTCAAAGATTCATGTAAACAGAAAGTTACAAACCCTAAATTGTGGAATAATTTGTCATTTATATGTGTTGTATTTGGTGATACTTTTAATGACTAAGCTAGTCGTTGAGTCCACTATTTTGAAAATGCTCCTTTTATGGAGGGGCATGATATGTTGATATGTTTGCTCGACTCAATTGAGAAGCTTATTGATTATTGAGATGGCATAGGTATGCCTATTCATATAAGTTTTTCTTTCTATATAACAAAATGGCTTTTGTTTAGCCATGACCAATAAGATGAACATGGAAAAAGTCTAAACTCAAAGATTATTAAAAATATTTTTGAGGTTGTGGGCATCTCACCAAGTTAGCACAGGTTCAAACTCTATGTTTGGGAATTCCCTATGTGGAACGTGGCTCCTCATACATAATCCAATAAATTATCTAACCACTTCAAGAACTAGTTTCTATAACCATCTTTATATTAGTTTTTATAACTAATTCTTGTGGGCATTTTGGGGGAGATCCACGAGTAAGGGTGGTAGCGGGGGAATGGAAGGGAGGATGATCTGAATGATGGCTAAACCCGTGTCATGTGAAGGAGAAATTTTTTCTCCTCTATCGACGGCTAGATATATCATTTCATATAACTGATTCTTGGGAACTCAACTTGGGAATGGATGCGGGGGAGGCTAGTTTTGTTAATAGAAGAAATATTTTAGAATCTGATCATCATAGAAAGGTTGTCGCCAAGCGAGCAAAAAAAATCCAAAATTAAGTTCATGTCAGAGGAAGAATCCTTCAATAAAACGGTACTGTACAAGTTATGAGCAGGAGAAGAAGATAGGAGGAGCAACTCAAATTGACAACATAACTAGAAGATTGGTGTGAGCTCATTGATATTATAAGTTAAGTGACTTCTATAATCCCTTGTTGATTTTGTTTAAGAAGTATTTCGTTGGAATCTTCAAATGTTCTTTGTAACACAAATAATGAGAAGAATAGTGGTCTCTTTTGCACGTAAATCATACTATGATTAATGTAAGGAAATAAAGTGGATACATTTGTATGTCACAAATGGTTATGAATCATCCATGACATTGTTCATATATTTTTTGATTGTCAGTGAAAGGTTGAGAAAACTATAGAGCAAGAAAGGAAGTCTTTAGAACACCTTAAGAGATTATTCGATAATGTTGAATCTTGATTAAATGCATCGAGATATTGGGTATTGAATCTTGAGAAGTAAATGGAAGGTCGTCATAAACCCTAGATATTGGAAGAATGCAATAAGGGACTTTTGAAAATTTTTGGAATATCTAAATCTTTACATTACATGTTTGTAATAAATTATGGATTAATTGTAAGTCAGATTGATTAGAATGGTTTTCTTAAAAGACTAGTTGTGTCTAGAGAACCAATAGAGTAATTAAAACATCAGATTGTGAAAGTTCTAAGACAAGTTAGAGCTATGTGTCTAGATGGCATGACCAATCAGAGTGATCATACTTAGCTAGAAGGGATCTAGAGTTGTATGGTTGATTGAGTTTTGTAGGACACATCACTAGGACTCAGATGGTGAAACTTGACAGCTCCTTGTATCTATACTCTTCGAGAAGGGTTGTGTCACTTCTAGTTAGGAAGTGCACGAGGGACCACTTGAGTCCATTGTTGGAGGAAAAGCACTCAGACGATGCTCTCCCTCTATAGCAGTAGACTCTCTAAGGCTTGTGAAGATAGAGATCAACATTCCAGATGCAGTGAACTCCATGTTCTGGCTTATGACAGTTAAAACTTGAGGTAAAACTATTCTTATGCTAAGTGTATCTTATGTGATATAAATGAATATTGTAAGGGATTATCTTGATTCTAGTTATGATTACATGTGAATTCAAGTTTGAATTTTATCTAGAAAAGTTCTACTTTATTCTTGTGCTTATGCAAATGATTAAAAAAAAAAATCTCTCTCTTGTTTAATAAGTTGATTTACCTTCTAGTAAATTCTTGAGATTACTTGAGTATTAAGAAGAGGGTTGTTACAAAAGTCCTATTGAAAATCATACTTGGGCTTTTAGCAGTAGGCTTTCGTGAGTTGATAAGAAGCTAATTAATAGCACATAGGATGAAATTCAACAATTTTGACACTGTAACTCTAGATTTACATATGAGGTTGGAAACAACATTTTTTATACTCTACCTAGGCCATGATTTTTTTATGAGTATGAAGAGTTTATGATAGAAATACATCCATTATTGTTGAGTTAAAAGTAGGTTAAATATTATTTTTCTTAAAAAATCACTTTTATATAAATGTAGGTGTTTGGGAGAATGAATCTATAGTATTAATAAGTGATTGACATGGATGGCTATAAATTTCAAGGTGGGGACATTCAATATAATTCATAAGGTGTTATAATATTAAATGCTTTCATTGTTTAGTTAGTTTTAATCAATGTTGTATGATTTATTGAACGTTTTTTTAATATTTAAATGTAGGTGTTTTGGGGAGTAGTAGTGATAGATCTAGCTCATTGAGAAAGGATATAGGTAGAGAGGAGGAGTGACCTTGACAAGGATTGAGACATGGATCACCTCAGGGTGGTAAATATGAGTGGAACATATCCATAGAGAAGGATAGGCAAAGAGGATAGATATAGAAAAATGTGAGATCAACATAGATTAAATAACAAATAAAGCATAAATAAAATACTTTAATAGTATAAAATATAAAATGTATCCGAGCATTTGTGGGTTTACATCCCACCAAGCATGTCAATTTGTAAGCATTGAATTTAAATAAATGAGACATTGAGGAAAATAAATGTAGACTTCAAATTGAATTAAAAAATCACCTCTAATAGAGTGAAAATATGAATTACACAAAAAATGAACTAAAATTATAATGAAATACATATTGACAAATGGATATATCTTGCAAATGATAAAACATTTATTGCCCAACTAGATAAAATATACTTGCTCAAAATTGAGACGATAAAATGATGGATTTGATCTCAATTTATAGATTTTTTATATGATGGTAAATTGATAGGATTTGATCATGTATCATGAGTTTAAAACCCAATTAAAATGTGGCTACTATTATTACCTAATTAACTAATTTATTTATTTAATGAAATTTCTTAATTATTTTGATCAATGAAATGTGGTCCTTCTCTATTTTGTACTTTACTATGGAAATTTTTACAATAAATATTTTAATTAGTTTAGGCCTTGATCGTTTAGGTCTAAAAAGAAAAATTAATTTGATTTTGATAAAGTGTAGGAATTAAGGTATCATGAATTTTGTTAATAAGTGGATTTTAGGTGTTTGGGTGGGGACCATGGTATGGATATGAGTGTATGTGAGATTTAGTGTCTACAAAATCCAAAGGTAAATCAAAATATTATAAACATCAAACTTTTTTTGGAAGGATAATATGAAACCAAATCTAAACACAATATAAACATTGTAATCACAACCATGCGTACTATATATATGAGATTGCATACAACCATGTGTAAAATTTACAACCATGTAAAATTTATTCATATGTTGTTTATTAAGAAAAAATGTCATAAATTGTATTTCTAGAAATAAAAAGGACTACAAATATGGAGGGAAAAAATTAAATAATCTTAACATAGCAAGGAGTTTACAAAGTGATATAGATAATTTTCTCAAAAGAAAAAGGATGTGTTGTACACAAGACAACAAACCACTTTTTCATGTTTTTTGATGTCTAAATTGAGATGCACGATTATTTTAAAATGTTCACATGCATCTTATAGTGGAAAAAAATGTAATGATAAAATTTGCATATCCATAATATTCCTATTATATTTTTTGCTTTATTTTGAATATATATATATATATATATATATATATATGGTGCAATATTGTGCAAAGTGGTAATAATTCGCCTAGAGTTTATGACCTATGATATAGACATAAATCAAACACTTGAACTCCATTTTTTCCTCACACACATCTTATCAAAGCATTTTTTTGACACATATCCACATATCCACACATCCACTTTTCCTAATGAATCTTATGTGTATGTCTAATGGTGGCATGTGGAAGGATAAATATGGTTATTGAAAACTTTACCACTATCTTGACAACTAATCATGGCTATATGATTATCTTATTGTAATGAACCTAAGTTCATTCGATAGATATTAATGAAGTTGAATTAGGAAGCATGGATCATTGTATTTTATTATACACATTTTATGTTTAAAAATATGGGTCTAATTTTTGCAATATTGAAAGTTAAATTTCTTCAATATTATATCCAAGGTATAGGGATATATTAGTGGTAAGAGTAGTGTAGGATAAAAATGAGAATGTATAAAGAGGGGAAGGTCTAGAAAGGTAATGGCATGGTAATGGAAGGAGAAGTTACACTATAAGGTTAGATGGAGAAAGCATAATGATTTTATAGGTATCATCATGCTACTAGAAATTACTCCATATGAATCACATGTTGATGATACTACTATAGGGGTATGCACATGAATATTTTATTGTAACTGATATTATTATCAAATAATATAATTGGTTCATGTTTTTGGTTGTGGGATTTTTCTTCAAAGAGGATTTTCCCATGTACATAATCATGTTATAAATTTATAATTTATACATTTTTCTTGTAACTAAAATTAAATCTATTTTGCATATTTATCTCTTGATAGGTTAATATGGACATTTTTAATGTTACAAATGATAGAATTTGTGGTTCTATTTGAACTTTATAACTTTATATTGTTTGTTTCCATATGCTATTAAGTTCTTATAGATATGTTTCGTTTGGTCTTTCCATTTAGGAGCAGGGTATCCATAGCTTTGATTGTTGAAATGGGAAGGAATATTTTTAGGCTTTTAACCATAGTAGCAAGGAGGTGAATTTTTTGATAAAATGCTTTGGTAAACATGTATGAAAAATGTGCTAGCATAGACAAGGTAGTGAATTGTTTGAAAAAATGCCTCAAATAAATTTGGTCTGATGGTGATGGAATGCCATGAAAATCCATAGCTTGTTTGAAAGCACTTGTTTTAGGCTTTTAGCCACAGCAGCAAGGAAATGAACTATTTGATATAATGCTTTGATAGACATGTATGAAAAATGTGTTAGCATAGACAAGGCAGTGAACTCTTTGAAAAAATGCCTCATAGAAATGACGTCTCATGGTGATGGAATGCCATGACAATCACCTCATTTCTTTGAGGCATTTTTTCAAAGAGTTCACTACCTTGTCTATGATATTGCTTACTATTATGCTTTTGATAGATTTTTTTGAAGCATCCATAGCTTGTTTGAAAGAACTAGTTTTAGGATTTTAGCCATAGCATCAAGGAAGTCAACTATTTGACAAAATTTTTTGGTAGACATGTATAAAAAATCCAATTTGAATTCAACAAATGTGAAAAAAATTGCAACTAGGGTTTTGAAATTTAACATATCAATGAATTTAAACTCCAAAGAATTTGGATTTCAATTACCTGGTGCTCGTTATGGAAGTTTAGGTTGATGAAGTTTGAAGAGACCAAGTTGAAGTTGTGTTCACCAGAAAGAAGAAATCAGTTCACCATCACAGTTTCAGTTTGCTGCACATAGGGAAAGCAATGACAATTTGAGAGTGACATTCGAAATGAAAGATTTGGTTTTTTTGTCATATGCAAAGCGGTTCGGTCGAACCTGGGTTCGGCTGAACCCCTTTAAATATTGTTTTTTCCCATTTAGGGTTTGTGGTTCGGTCGAACCATGGGTTTGACCGAACCATATGGTTTGACCAAACCCTTGGAGAGGTTCAGCCGAACCATATGGTTCAGCCGAACTCGTTGATTTTGAGGAAAAGGAAAAAATCAAAATTTCCTTCCTCATATAAATTGTAAACCACTATTATAAAGGTACCCGACAACTATGAACAAAATGGAAGGAACACATTGGTGAGAGATATCCTTGTGTCTCAGCGAATGGAAAGCACGTAATGAATTACATACCGATATAGCATTTTGTAGTTTGTGATATTTCTCACCAACATCACAGAGTCAGGGCGAAACAGAAAGAGCATGGGGTGATAGTGATATAATTTCCTTTGGTGTAATACCCCCTCTGCACTTTGTTTTTGTTGGCGTCCTCCTCATAGAGCCTTATTTCTTTTGGCTATTCGCCCTCTGTAAACCGAGGTCCTTGCTTTGCAGTTTCAGCATTTAAAAAATAATAATAATAATAATAAATGCATATACATTGCAGTATATCCAAATTCCAATATTCACTTTCTATTATACTTGGCAACCTGTCATAGTAACAACATTTAGAATGGAGGTATTGTACAAAATTAAATAGCCTCCCTGAAACCACTGGCAACCTATCGCAGTTGCAAAACTTGAACAAAATAGGAAGTTTATATATATATATAACCTGCTTGATTTTACTGATAATCTATCATAGATGTAGCACTTGAAAATAAATATTGTCAATGTACTAATATATTAGGGAGTCTTCTTAATTTTTGTTGCGGTTGCCTTGCATGGGAGGGAGGAATTTAATTTCAAACCGATTATGATGGATTGCATGTGCCACCACTAAAACAAACTAACTAACATGCCATGCAAACTAAATTTAGCATACCACACTTCTTGTAACCACCTCTTGTCTAGAGAATGTCACCTTATGCATTATTTTAGGCTTGTAATAACAGTTTTAAAAAAAAGTTAATTAAAAGCCTCTTTATGGCCACTATAAGTCGTGTCATGGGGAGCACGTTTTTAGGGGGGCTTAACTTGTAATATAGTTTTCTCTCCTTGCATGTCGGTACCCATAGGAGGGCTTTGAGCAGGAAAATGGGGAGTTGTAACAATAACACTGAATAATGGTTCCAAGATGCGGGTAAGAGGCTTCAGTTTTTTTGCAGCAGACAATATGATAATAACGAAGGGCTCTGCACCACTCGACCATGTTAAGGCCTCTGTGCTTGCAGCCATTCAGTAAGGCATTCCTATGCTTAGGTTGGTTATCAAGCATTTGATTCTGCTAGCCTGTACCTCACAAAAGGCATATTGGAAGAGTCTTCACTTTTTGTTCTATCATTGAGGAAGGAGTAGGAGGACATGGACTCGAGAACCAGTGATTCCTCTATGCGAAAGGTGGAAAGAGTCAATGAGAATCTTTTGGAAGATGATGGCATTCTAGGAACAACTCGAATGAGAGGTCTACAGGACTTTGGATTGAAGATTGTTCCCAAGAAAAAGCAGCCTTATTTGCCTGCAACATGTGAAGGTATTCCAAAAGCAATCCTTCCTCAGAATGTTGTTCATAGTCCATCTTATATTGGTCGTAGCATAGGTTGTGGGAGCCCTGTGAACAGTAGTAAAGGCTCTTCTTTAACATTAAAAAAAAAAAAAAAAATCTGAAGTGGAACTTGTGCAAGAGAGCTTTTCAAAAGACGTGATCAGCATCATCCTCTTACAAAGGTTCTAGAGAGCAGTGCAAAATTACCAATTCTGAATTTTTTTGATTACAATTATAGTGTAATTGAATCAGTCCGTAAAGAAACCATGGACAATGAAATTGGTATTTTGCAGTCAAAGCTAGTTAAATCAAGCTTATCAGCACTGCCCCGAAATAATTCAGAGTATACAGGAACCTCTTTGGAGAAAGATATCTCATTGCAGACTTATCCACCTGTCTATGAAAACATAAATTGAGGCATTCATTCTGTTTCTTTGGTCACTGAAAATGCATGCTCTAATTTATCAGAGCATATGGATGTTAATTATTGTGATAAAAGATATTTGCATCCTGACTATCCTATGGAGGAAAATGTCCTTACAGATGTTACCGTACTTTCAAGCTCAACATCAAGGAGGTTTCGTTCTGGTATAGCAGGCAGGCAACCTGGTCGACCAATTGAAGGTCAATTAAGTGTAACAAGAAAGGAAGGACTTGACAAGACTGGATTTTTCAGCTATTTGTGTCACTCTGATTCTGTTGAGCAGAACATGTGTGGTATCCCTGATTGACATGTCTCTAAATGGCAGTCAAAAGGGAAGCGTAATGCAAGGCCATCGACTATCGCTGAGAATCATCCAACTTCATAGCAGCTTGAGGAGGATTGTCGAGGCTAAAACTATGTTGGAGAATCAAGAATAAAAGCACTCTCATCGCCGACGTTGGTTGGATGAATCAAATCCGTCTTTACTATCACCTTGAGGTACTCTTTTTGTATCTAGCTCAAACCATGTTGAAGTTTTTCTTTTAGAATTAGACTTCTATTTGTCTTTATTCCTATCATTTTAACTGGTGTTGTGTATCTCGATTAAGCCAGTAGATTGTTATTTATCTTAGAGGTATAAGACCAGACGACCTCGTTTATATGAACTTGTAGAGACCCTAGTATGGAATAATGGATAATCTACCTATTTGTTAAGAAATCTAGAAGTCAATTTGGAAACTTTAGGAATCCTTTCCTTGAGTAGGTGCATCTTCTAAACTTCTTGTTGGAAACTCAAACAGCTCTATTCTACCAGTCATATTTCCTCTTGTTTACCATTTTTAACGCATGCTTTGTTATAAAGGCTCCTCTGTGGCTTAGGTTAGATGTACATAGAGCAGGATCCTTTGGAAGTTTCCCCTCCCCTTCAAATAAACTTATGCATAATATGGCCCCCTTACATCATATCTTCCTTTGTCTTCTAGCATGGCACCGTCCTGTTAAACTACATCCACCATGGCCTTGCTGTTACATTTCGCATGATAGACCTGCAGCATCATTTACACCTTCTTCTTGGCAAGATCATGTAAGGATTATACCTGAATGAGATTTCATGTGGGGTGACGGTTGAAAACAAGAGCTTTCTCACACCATTTTGCACGCGTATTAGAGCATGATTGTGTTTCATTCTCTTATTATTGACTATGTACGTCAGAGATTAAGGATTTTCTAAAGTATCATAGTATAAGCATGCCCTTGTATAGTCATTGCATATTCACTTGTGTTGAAAATTCATTTTTGAGGTCATGTTTGAAAATTCAATGGCCATATTTTATTTGGGCATTCGAATGCATTTGTATACTACAATCTTGATTTCTATGTTGATAATATATGTTGATAGTCTTGACATCAATCTTTAGTGTTTGTTGTGTCTCCTCCCCAATAGTTGGATTCTTTTTATAAGAAAAATGATACCTTTCTTTGACCCTCTTCAACATTCTAAAATCTATTCAGCCACCCTGAGATTTGCCCCAAAAAAATTTAGGAAGATGATCATGGTTCAAAATTTCACTTGAAATAGTTTCTTCATGATACTTACAAGATTTTTTGAGAAGATATCGAACTTGATATAGGTTATAGTTTAATCCGTTAAGTACATTCATCATAGGCTTGTTTCATGGTCATTCATGGGTTAAAATGGAAGTTAAATTCCATAGATCATCTTTAAATCAGATTATAGTAGACTTTTACTTTCAGATTTCTCTTAGTAGAAAAGAACAGTAAGGATTCCATAAGAAAAGTCGTATATTGGAATATATAGTTCATTCAAGATAAGCATGGAAGACATTTGTTCTAAATTGATCAATCTCTCAATTTCGAGTTAAGAATATCCTTGTGTCTTACGAGAGTTATAGGCTTTGTGGCTTGGCTAAACTCTTATTATAGAAACACTTATCCTAATGAGGATTTAGTTGCTATGGCATGAAAATTCAATCTTGTTGATCAAGTTACTTCTAGCCAATTAGTTATCATTGAGTAGATAAATGGACTTTTGAGAAGATTTGACTTTGTGATTGTTTGATTTTGAGATTGAAGATGATTTTTGAGAACAAGTTTTATCATCACTCTTTGGGAAACCCTTGTTTTAGTGATTTATCAGTCTTCCAGAAAAAAGGAAAGATAGGTGTTGCTTTATTATTGGCCCTCACTTTTGGTTCTTTGTGAACTATTGTTCGTATGATCTATTTGATGATTGGGTTTAGCCTTGCACTTGAAAATAGTTTCATTTTGAAGATTTTGTGTAGGATGGTGTATGCTTTGCTTAATGCAATCTATCATGTGGCTTTGTATGTTGTGCATGTGGGCTTACCCTGATAGTGTCTTTTGAGTTTTTGTTGTTTATAAGGAAAGTGGCTTTCAATGGGGGCTGAGACTCGGAAGTGGTCTCAGGGTAACTCATTGGAAGTTTATTAATCAAGTGAAAACGATAATATTTATTTAGGGGTTTTGGATAGAATCACACATTAACAAGATATAAGTGAATGCCTCACTCATGACTCAAGTGCTTGTATGGGCTTGAGATGAGTTGATAAGGCCTGGAATGGCAGAATCATTGTCTTGTCCTTATGAAAGATAATCGATGACCGCATTGGGTTTCATGTGGGGCTGGGTTTCGTAAGAGGTCACCAGGGTAACCCAAGTTGGGGGCCGGGGCCTAGGAAGATTCACCAGGGTAACCCATGCAACAATGCGATGACACTCTTCCTTAAACAACCAAGTATGTTTTGTTTTCCCTCTATGTTATTCTTGGGCCTCTAGAAGCACTTTTTGGCATTTGTATGTTGATGTTTATTTGGTTATTCCTTATGTTGGACACAACTTGTGTTGGTTATATATTTGTGCTGAGGTTGCCTTATGTTATTGTGGATCTTGTTGTGAAGTCTTGTATCTTTGTTCTGTATGATGGTTATTGTTGGGGATCCTTCTTGTCATCTCTTAGCACGGGGGGTGGGCCTTCGGGTCCACGTGGTTGGGTGGAACGTGCTATGCACCCCATTGGGTCCCTAGTTGTCGATCGAGAAGTGCGTAATTGTACCTTGCAGTGTCTCCTGAGTTGTATCAGATTTTGATCCAGCATTGCAGCTTTGTACTCCTTCATATCAAATGTAACATTCCATTTTATTGTATCTTCTCTATTCATGTTGGGAAACGACATTGTAATATTGTAATTCTTGATTTATTTATTAACCATGCTCATGTTATCCTATGATTACTGGTGTATACTATCTCTCATGTGATGTAATAATGTTATTGTGAAAAGTAATGCAGTCTTGTTAACCCAAAGGATTTGTTATATGTGGTTCTTGTTTAGTTTCATATTATGTGATATATGATTATTATGATGTATGTTAATACTTAAAAAAAAAATTAAAAAAAAATTGGTGCCATAAATACTAGATGTATGTATCCTTTGGGTTTGCTTGGCGGGGCATTACATTTGGCATACTCACAGGATTGTCTTACCAACTATCTCGGTGAATGATTAATTAAAACTCATACACTATGGCCTACATAAGAATTGCTAAATATAGTTGCAGGCTAACATGGGGATTTGCTCGATTATAATAGTTGGTTGATATGGATTTTGGCCGACATGGAGTTTCAAATTGATGTGTCTATTCTAATGCTAGTGTATAAATATGCACTCCCGATTGTAATTGAAACAAGAGATATTATATTAGATTTTAGATTAGATACAATAGGTAGAGATGGATATAGTAGAGTAGAATTTTCTTATCAGAGACTATGATGCATGTTTTCAAATGGCAATCTCAATGAAAATCAGTTGGTGTGGTAGTTTATTTTTGGTGTCAATTGTCTATTGAGTTTATTGAAAAGTATTGCTAAGTTGTCTCCAAGTTGATTCTTTTTGGTTGTTTAAATTGATGTAACAAGTTTATTTTTAGTTTATTAGTGCACATTTGTTGTATCTGTGTGGTTAATTAACTGGTTCTCTCAAGAAGAGATTAAATCCTTTTGGTTGATCACAGTAATCAGGGAGATTCATCTAGATTATTAAAGAAAATCTTAGTAGTCACATTCTTGCATGTTTATACAAGTTATAAACAGAGCATATGCCAACAATTTGAGTTTCTGCCAGGATAAGTTGCCCACTTCTATTTCATTTGACTCCACATACCCAACAAGGCATTGGTCTTTGCATTTCATCATTTTGAATTCATTTAGTTTCTTTACATCTGTTAATTGAGCATTTTAGGATTTAGATTAAGAAGATTGCTTTCAAGTTCATTTTCATTTGTTCACTTACATTTGCCATTGTGGACAAATCATTGCAAGAAGGAATATCATAAGTCAAGTCTGCTTCATTCAAAAAGGTACACCCGCCTAGGTCTGGCAGCACCTAAAGAGTAGAAGGTTTAATTCATTTGACCTTGTTTGTTACCCTAAAACATATCAAGAGATTGGAATCCTCTTGAGGCATCTCACCTGCGTTTTTGAGAGCTAATAGCTAGGACGAGCCAACTCCCTCAACCCTATGTATTGCCTCATTAGGCTAAGTACCCATGTGTGATTGTATAAAAAATTTCAAATTATTTTTTCCACATCCACACATGTTTGGATCCATTAGAGCTTGCCAAGATCCTCCAATATGAGGTAAAGGCATTGGGTGGCACAAGGAGTCCAAAATATGGTTGGGTGCCTCTCCATCAAAAGTCTACTAGCAACAATATAATTTTTTGCATTAGCAGTCACTACTTGAACCAAATTCTCTTCACCCACCTTAACTATCACCTCCTTTATAGCCTTACAAAGGTATGTGGAATTTTTGACATGGGAGGAAGCATCAATGGAATTGATGAAGATGGTGTCACCTAAAGAAAGAAGCAAAACCAATTATTCAATAAATTAGAAAAAACATAAATCAACCATATTAATCACTAAATCAAATTCAAATTTTAAATTATTCAATGCATTGAGGGAAGTACAATTAATTGTGGAGGAAATAGAAAATTAAGCATTGTCCTATTTCTATTATCAATCCAACCATTGGTCTTGATGGTGCAATCCAAACTCCTTGATTGCAAGCATTGCTCCTCTATTTATGCTTTTACATTTACCATGTTTTGAGTCAAAAGTGAGACCTTTAATTTGTCTTCACTAGGGGCTTTGGACCTTGCCCCACATATGGTTATTGCATCAACCATATTTTTCCAAAAGGGAGACCTAAAACATGTCATAAAAAAATTAATAAGATACCTAGATAAGTATTGTAAAATGAAAAGTTTTAACTTTAAATTTAAAATTGATAATCAAATACATCTAGATTCTAAATATAAAAATTCATGAGACAAATATATTAAGAATCAACTATCAAACTATAAATTTTAAAATAATTAATCAAAAAATAATTACTTGGCTACATGGAAGGGAATGGTGCAATAGTACCAGAAGTTTGCAATTGATTTCTTTGCTACATATTTGGGTCCTTGTTCCAAACCATGCTCTCAAGTGATGGTTGGGAACTAGGAATACTGCATGGTACAAAATATGAATCCAACTCAGACTTACAAACTCTAAGGCTAATGCTAACACTCCCAGTACCACTAGTAGTAGCGGCAACACCAAGACTACCATAACACCAACACTAGTAGAAGTACTAGCACTATGATGGTATGCAGGCATGGAAGAAGAACCTCCAACACCACCAATGCTTGCCAACTCCGCCTTCTACCTCTTTTTCATTTCTTTTTGTAATTTAAACAATTCTAATTGCACTTGCACCTAAAAAATAGCCTTAGGAGGTGCAAGAGGGAAGCCCACTACATCATGGATGTGTATGCATGCAATATGGTATTTCAATCTGTTTATGCCTCCATTAAAAAGTGGTTTGCAATATTTACATTTTTCCTCTCCTTTTTTCTACTTGGGAAAGATTTTAGCATGTTTCCAAGCAAGGTCTTTTTGTATTGGGCTTTGAGACATTGTGAAAATATGGTTTGAATTGCAAATGAAGGTGGCTACAATAACAAGTAGGGTTTCTAAAATTATTTAAGTTGCAAGTAGGGTTTGTAAAAGAGAAATGAAAACTCAAAAAATAATGATTTTACAAATGACAATGAATTTAAAAAAAAACACAAAAAACCAATTAAAATCAAACTTACCTCTTAGATTTGGCTTGAAATGCAGTGCAAACTCCTTCCAATTGTTGGTAATGAGCTCTCAATGCACCTCCTTGCTATTATGAGGCTTCTTGAATGCTATTTGATGATGTATTTGTCTTTAACTTCTTGTTGGTTTCCCTACAATGAACTCTTTTTTTTCTTCATAGCTCTCTTTTCTCCTATTTTTCCAAGTAAATGAAATGAGGTTTCTTTTTGGGTTGGGGAGAAGATATAAGTTAAAAAAGTAGATTTGATAAATTTTTTATGTTTTTTTATTGATTTATTGACTCAACATTTTCGGCCGCGTCCTGGTGATGGGACTTGCTTGGACTCAATGAGTCCAATGAATCTGCCAAATTTGGTGAGTCCAACTAGGACTTGGTAGGACTTGGTCAAGTCCAGGTTTGAGCCCCCAGAACTTGACTAGGTGGACTTGACTTGGGACTCACCAAGTCCTGGTGAGTCCTAGTGAGTCTCGTTTCTATGGTTAGTACTAAAAGGATTTGAGTTGATAAGGAAAAGAGACCTTAGTCTTAGATTTGTATCAAATACCAAATTTCATCCATTGAATGAATGTTAGACAAGAGAATACTCTCGTGAGGACCAACAAGCTACAATATTCCAAGTCACTCATATTCCTTATGGATCTACTGGCTAGCACACTATGTTTGCTAGGTTTACATGCAATATGATGGGTTCCACAAGGCTAGGAAGTTGTGGCATGATAAGAAACATATGAAACACATGGCTCCATTGGAAAGAAATTTGTGTTATGCTACATGGCCATGTTATAAAGGGTGTTCAATTTCATGAAATGGAAAACTGCATTATGCCAAATCCTTAGACTATCTTAAAAAATATCACATGTTAACATCCAAGGGGACTGATGGTAATCACCTTAAGGGATGAAAAAAAAATTAATGTTTGATGGGATGAATGAAAAACACCTCAGGGGATGCATGAAGTTTTAACGTCCAAGGGAATGAATGACAAAAACTTCAGGAGACGTACATAATTTTAACATCCAAGGGGACACATGAGAAACACCTCAAGCGGTGCACACAATTTTAACATCCAAGGGGATGAACAACAAAGCTACACCTTAGTTACAGTCTCGAGTGATAGGTACCCATAGCATAAAGTGGACGCTTATGATATTTACGTTGTTTTACAATTTTGTGTTTCATAAATCATTTTTTAGATTTTATAGTTTTTGTACATGTGTAATCACCTATACTTCATTGATATAGGGTGTGTTTATAATCCACGAATGCATATATAGTTCTAGCATTGTCAAAATCTTATGATCCCCCAATTAATAATTAAATGAAGTCTCTCATGAAAGATGAACATTTTAGTTAGGAATTGACCCTCTAAATTGTGTGTCTACCTATAGCACCAAGTTTATCAAACATTAGAGAGTTGTTACACCTCCTACCCCACAAGTAGTGAATGGACCTCAATCCAAACTAGGTATCCTCCCTTGACCATATGGTATGTATGTTGTGGTTCCCTCTCTTCCATCCTATAAAGGACCAAGGGATAACCATGTAATTAATTTTATGCCTTTGAAAGAAAAACTAGTCTTTAGGAGAAAACATTTGAATTTGGTGGTCTCCCAACCAAAATTGGTCCCTTCAATTCCTCCTCCAAATTAAGAAAAATAGACCAATGTTGGGGAATACCTCAATTACCCATTCAAAAGTTGAATTTCATGCAAGAATAAATAGAAGTGCAAAAGAGCATAAATGAAGATGTCATGCTATGGATCTTCAGCTTGTTGAAGAGCATAAAACAATACCTAATGACCAGCCATCCATCCAACTAAATTTTGATGAGATACTTCTTACCCATTCATCTGAACATCATCCCCTAACTCCACCTTGCAACCCTCGCTAAACCATGAATCTAAACCTTATTTTAGAAAAAAAAAAGAATAAAAATATCACTAGATAAAAATATGGATGTTAGTTTTCACAATGATACTAATAAAACTAATATGTAACCTATTGTGATATGTTTAGATAGTGAAGAAGAGGATAGAATAGAACAAAAAGAAGAACATAATGAGTTAGCTAGCTTATTTTTTCCAAATCAATAAATTTAGATGGGGGAAACCATGATGATCCTCTTGAAAAGAGTGACCCACCATGTGTTGATTGTGGTAGTTCTCCTTTTATCACAGTTTTTGTAGTTCCTTTAGTGTGTTTTCTGCTTTCCACATATGATGAGCAAGATTTGGATGTAGATGATTTTCCTTAGATCAGATTGCATGTGTTGTACCCCTTTTGTGTCTTTCCATGTTTTTTTTTCATGTGATGCAATCTCTCATGATGTGACCTAGTGTGTATTTGTGGTTTTTAGTTTTCTTTCAATGACCCTTGTTGTTCTTGTTTGCACAAGGATACAAAGAAAATGAATCTATTATGGAATTCATCTTTGTATATCTCCATTCCTCTTTATGTTGTGAACACTATGTCTTTTTTTCCTTTTGGGAATGATGCAAGGAATTGAGACATTTAGGTCTCTTCCATGTTGACCAAAAACCTTTTGTCTTCATGTGGTTTTCCTCTCTTGTGTTCATAGTTTTGTAAGTATTTTGGGAATGATGTTGATTTAGAGCATGATCATATTATACATTATCATTTGTCTATACTGACCCTTGATATGTGAATCCCTTATGTTAGATATTTTTCTTGTTAAATAATGTATCTTTATTTTTGGGGCAACCCCTTGTCATTAGTCATCTTTTTTGGGAATATATCATTTGCAATAGGGTTACCCAATAAACTCTCATGTATTATAAAATATTATTTTATTCTACCAAAAAGGAAATTGCTCTTGGTTGGCATTAGCAATTAATTTAAGGTGAGGGAATGCATTCCACTATGTGCTTCACTTTTTTCAAACACATTGAACTTTATGATACATTTTTGGCATATTGATCATATTTTGTAGCACCTTATGAGAATTACTAGGAAGATAATTCTTGGTATGGTTAACATGAGAACCCACCTAGTGAATATCAGACTTCACTAGGCCTTGTGTGTTTTCATTTGCTACCATGGAAGAAACTCACCTAGTGAATATTGAACTTCACTAGCCTATGTTGTTTCTTATCAAATTTCACGTAGTGAATATCAAACTTCTCTAGCCTGTGGTGATTTCTTTCATGGGTCACCTATCAAATACTAGACTTTGTTAGACTATGATTCATGAAACACCTTGGGTGTGGATTCTAGTAAGAATTTTATGGATCTTGCTAGTGCATGATTCTCATACCTCTTGTACATCATGTTTGCATGGTGTTTCCATTGTGTTTGCATCATGTAGTATTTTCATTATGTTAGTTTTTTCATTTTTGTTTCTTCATTATGTATGCTTCATTGCACCTTGTATCTATGTTCCTTTGTCTTTACATTGTTGTGTCATAGGATCTTAAGCCTGGAGGCTAGCACATCCACTAGATTTAATGCCATCATATCTCTTTAGTGTTTGGATAAATGCACCCTTCTTGAATTATACTTATTAAATAGTGTAATAATGAGTGTAAGTTCATAATCTCACTAAAGTGGGGGATAAATGTAGCATCGTAAATTGTCACCCTTAACAAATCTGCACTAGGTTTAGCTCCCCTCTATGTGCTTGGACCCATTTGTGCTTTTAATTTTCTCATTTTATGATCATACCTAGAAAATTAGATTTCAATTGGGAATTATTAATTAATAATTATTTGATGACAAAAAAATACCCAAAATAGATCTAGATTAGGGTTCTAGCACCCCCCGACATCCTATTTTGGACCATTCAAATATTTCGGTGTCAACATTTTAACATTTGGGAATTTGAATTTACTTTTTGACTATTGGTAATTAATTTGGGAGAAATTAAAGAAATGCATATAAATACAAGTAATTTTCACCATTTCAAATTCTAAGGAATCCTAGGAAATCGATGAGAGTGGTTAAGCCTCCTAAAAATTAGTCAAGAGTAGAATTACCAAAATTATTGTAGTGTTATTTCAGTCAAGTATCATGTTAGCAATGCATCAAGTTTTCATGTAAGTTTCTTCATGTTTTATGTTCATTGATTTTGTGATCGATCACTAATGCTTTAAGGAATTCAAATAAATCTTCCAATTCTCCTTGAAGGTGGTGAGGGAAATGAATTTAGTCCATCAAGGAATTTTGATCTAAGTGGTAAGTTGAATTTACTTTTTGACTATTGGTAATTAATTTGGGAGAAATTAAAGAAATGCATATAAATACAAGTAATTTTCACCATTTCAAATTCTAAGGAATCCTAGGAAATTGATGATAGTGGTTAAGCCTCCTAAAAATTAGTCAAGAGAAGAATTACCAAAATTATTGTAGTGTTATTTCACTCAAGTATCATGTTAGCAATGCATCAAGTTTTCATGTAAGTTTCTTCATGTTTTATGTTCATTGATTTTGTGATCGATCACTAATGCTTTAAGGAATTAAAATAAATCTTCCAATTCTCCTTGAAGGTGGTGAGGGAAATGAATTTAGTCCATCAAGGAATTTTGATCTAAGTGGTAAGTTGCAAAACTTATCAATATATCATTCTTTTATTTATCTACCTTTTCCCGACTGAGGGTAAGCACTCTTTTACATCATCATAGTTGTTGTGGAGGTAGAAAAACCAAAATGGGGTTTGAATTAGGCTAGCCCCTCTAATACACAACTCTTTAACCTCTTCCTTTTATTCAGCTTATAGATTTGAAGTGGATTTGGGAAAGGATTGAAGACCTAATTTATCATTCAAACATTCAAGCCTCACAAGTCAACAAATTAGGGAAAGTGGAATTTATCAACAACATGTGAAGTATTAAAATTAAGTATAGAAAGGAAGAACCTATAGACAAGGACCAACTAGGATTGGAATTCTATTTTTAAAGGTATGCATTCTCATGTATAGGGCTCTAGCACCCCTATCCAGCTAGATCAAGATCAATTTTACATGTTAAGTTCCTCTATGTCTTCACTCTATTGCTTTATACTCTATTTTTTGTTTGTTTTTTATGTTTTCCTGAAATCATAATAGTTTGTTACATTTTCATGGTTAACCTAGATTTACATCTACATCTTTAAATTTAGTCAATTAATAAATATGAAATCATCCTCCAAAGAAAGAACCAAAACCCTAATTGACCATTCTAGCTCTTCCATTGAAGTTAGTAGCCAACTGGGTATTGTGACCATTCTTTGTTCCTTCCAATATGATGTAGGAGAAAGTGTGATATAGACCCTAGATCACTTTTCCCACATTGGATTTTCACTAAATAATTAGCTTTAGCCACAATCTATGCTTACAGTGAAGGAAGTTGTCCTTGGTGATTCTTCTTGACTCCTCCTTCCTTCATTTTTTCATGTTTTAATGTGTGCTTGTTTATTTTTGAAGAAGAAGAGTATTTTCCCATTATTTTTATTTCATTTTCTCCATTTGTAAGAGATATATATTGTACATGGGTACCTCATCAAGCCTAGTTGTTAGAACCCATATTTTTCTCACATATTTTTTTCCTTCATAAGTTGTAGTTAACAAGGGAGGGCGGTTGTTGAATTTAAAATGAGACTTTATCTAGCTAGTTATACTTGAAGACCTATTCAAACCCTGTCACTTTAGTTTAATTAGTTCATTTTAAAGTTTTTTCTTGTTTCATTAGATTTAAACACATGACCAGTATGAGTTGAAATGTTTTATGGTTTTACCCTTGTGCTTATAGCAATATCATTTCATTACATTGTAGTGTGCTATAATTTTTCAATGGTAATATAGCAATAATTTTTGATAGCTTCCCATTATAGAAGGTTTCTTATATTTTCCAATAGATTGTTATAGCGATGATTCTCTCCTTTATTGCAACAAGATGAAAAAAATGGGTAAAAAATTATACTACACTCTGTAATTGGCATCCTTGTTTCAATAATATATATTTTTTAATTTTAGTAATAGATAAAGAGAAACACATTATGGTAAAATTTGGGTCTAAACATCTACAATTAACCATTAAAAATTATTAATAATAAAATATTCATAATAAAATATTTGATTAAAAATTAGTAATATATATAGACTCTATAGAGAGAATGACACAAATCATTAATTTAAATTTATTTAAATTATTGATAATTAAGGTTTCACAATTGATATATAATTTTTTTTTATTAGAGGTAAAAATTGGGTTTTGAATGAGCTTGAAACCCTTTACAGAAAAGAGCATTTGAAACTAAATAAAAATACATAAAGCATATATCAGCCCATATGCAGCACATCATCAACATGACAACATCCAAAAAGGAGGGACACAAAAAATAACACTACATATTCTTCAGTATATCAACGGCCCCCATGTCGCTCGCCATAACCTTCTGACCATCATCCATGACTTCAGAGAGATCTTTAATAGGAGCCCTAGCCTGAACCTTGGTCTTGTTTCATGTTCTAGCCCCAGGCCCACCCACATTCACCTCACTAATCAAAACATTATTCTTATCACCACCCTTATCAACATAAACCTCTTCCTCCATAAGCCTGCCACCACCACCAATCTCCTCACTAGGAACAATTTCCTTGTGTTTCTTGGCACTATCAAAAGAAGAGGAAATTCCAATAGAGTCAAACTTAACCAAATATTTAGTCCCCTCCCCACCCTTCTCTATTGAAAATGGAGGTAATTATGTAGCTTAAAACTTGTAAAAATATGAGACTGTAGATCTAATTAAATGTTCTTTGTCACAATTATTTGTGTATGATTATCTATTTAGATCAATTTTACCAATTGTAGAAAGAGATAGAATATTATAGAAGAATGAGACAAGAAGATAGAAGTGAAACAACATATATGTGGAGAAACCCTTTAAAGGAAAAACTCCACTAGAATCAATAGTGCTTGTATTATTTAACCTTAGAACAAGATTACCATAATACTATATCAATCCTTGATTGATATGCTTCCTTTGCCTTCAAAAATCCTTCTTCACAACCTACAATAAAATCTCATCTAATTTTTGTAGCACAATCTATCCATGGATTCCATGTGACCAAGCATGAATCCACACATCCCATGCCATGCTTCAAACCCTCACACATGCACAAGCTCAACCTGATAACCTCTCATGAAAGTCTCTTCAACTTGCTGCAATTAATAGAAAATTAATGAGCATTGTAAACTCCTAAGAGTTATCAAATAAAAGAGCTTGAAGCTCCTCTAAAAAATTTATGCCTAGATTGTGCAAGTAGAGTTCCACAAGGTAAATAGAAGTCAAACCAAAGTCTTCCTCAATTTAGGTGCCCCAAATTAAACACTTAACTAAACTTCAATCAAGAAAATATCTTGCAAGCATCACCTCAAAGTTGGCGCCCAAGAATGGGCCCACTTAAATGAGCCTTGTAAATATCTTCCCATGTAAAAGGTGTTAACTCAAATATGCCAACTTGGGGACCCAAGGTGGGTCCAAGTCAATCTTAGTTAACTAAAACATGTCTCTCCATCAATCTATGCAAAAATTATGCATGATTGATCATCCTCACTTAACTGAAAGTATCTACATGTTATTTGTCATGCAACTCAAGTCAACTAAATTCAACTAGCATCCAACTCAAACTAACTACATGCAACTAAAGATAACTAAATTGAACTGAACTAAACTAAACTAAATTGATACTGAACTAAACTGAACTCCACTCATGTAAATATCAATTCCTAATTTTTAGGATCTTTACATGCATTACTGGAGTGTTATCAATCCTCCAAATAGTTAACTTAAGCAAGGTGGGTTCCACCTTCCATGTGGGCATCCCATGTGCTCCTATCTTGTAGGAGCTCTTCTTGGATGTCCCCACATGTTCCTATCATTTAGGAATAATTACAAATGTCAATTTACATGTTCATTTCATTTGAATTTAATCTCTTTCTAATCATAGTGTTGGGGAACACTTTCCAAGGGCTTAGGAGATACATGAAATATGTTTAGGATTGCAATTAAATGACATCATATTCCCAACATGCTCCAAATTAGCACAAATTCTCTCCATTTAGTCCTCCAGGGTGAGAATTATTTCCTTAAGAGTTTGCTTCATCTTTAGTGTTTCATCCGCCACAATTTTCAAAGAGTCAAACATTTCATCAATCTGGTTATGAACCAAAGAATCATCATCTTTACCGATCACACCTTGAACTTTAACATTGGTAATATTAAGTTAATGGAAAACCCATTAAAAAAATTGAAAAGAACAATGGAACCCTCTCTAGCAGCTCCCAAAACATTAGAAATGTCTTCCCAGTCAAAGTAAAAAACACCCTTACCCACAACATCATCCTCTTGAGAGGAGCTTACCTTGTCCTAACTAGTAGAGAAATCCTTACCCTTAACAAAAAAAACTAAAATTTTTATTTTTCAACTAGATTCTACAATCTCCTCAGCCACAACCTTCCTTTTCTTCTACGAGTCCAAATCCACAAGTAGGGAATCCATGGCACCCTGCCCACCAGCCATCTTGAGGGGAGAGTCAACTTGCATAATAAGCAATTGGCTCGTAGATCTAACAACCAGTTTCTTCTTATTGCCCACCTCCAGCTCCATCTTATGCTTTGTCCCCAAAATAGGGGCCAGTGAAGACACCTCACCAACCATTTCAATCTTCTCCTTTAGGCATCTACTCGACATTTCAGTAGCCATATCCTCACTGCAAGTCTCATAACCCTTATTAGGGCTCAACACCCCTTTCTTAGACTTACCCATTTTAGGGGGTTGTGAGACCATCTCCATGGAAGCAAGAGAATCTGGGACATAGTCCATGTCCTCCTTAGACCCCGACTCCTCTTCCAAGATAGTTTCCTCTCCTTCCCTTACTTTCTAACCAACTCCTCTTTAGAAACAATTTCATAGTCCATAGCCAACTTTTGTTGCTTACCCTTAGGAGTTGCAATTGACTTATATACTTCAAAAGATTTAGCATAATTAGAGATTAAAAGAATGAGCCCCACATGTAGTACTAGATTTTTGGGGTTCATTTTGTGGTCCTTCAGACAAAAATCCAGCAACACCAAGACATAATAAGGAAAAGAAACTCTCTTTTTTCTGGAAGAAATGATTAAGCATGACAAAATGGTAAGAATTTACCATAGAGAAGCACCCTTCAAGGTTAATATACCTCATGAGTTCCTTGGCCACATCCCCCCATAGCGCCTTAAGTGAGCTTCACTGGTAACCAACACTCTTCATCATCTTCAAGTTTTGAGCTTCATTCCATTTGAAAAATATTTGCATGGCTTACTACGATTCCTTCTTGTCTCTAAAAACTTTCTTGCCATCCATAGACAACCTAGTGATATTGGCTATAAAATCCTCATTCACATCAAAATTTGTTTCGCCCAACTTCAAAACCCTATTGTTCCATGCTTTAGCAAAAAAATCCATCATCTATGAGTTGTTTCCATGCAACCTTGCTAGATACAGAGTCAACCCACTTTTCTCTAAAACCCACCATACCTCTAGCTTCTTCATAACATCATCATAAGAGAAAGGCTCTGCATGATTCCTATCACCTCCCATGGCATCAAAATTTACAAAGTTGAGAAGCTTGAAAACTTTGAAAGCAATGAGAAGAAACCTAGGGAAGGAGATACATGAAATGCCCAAAATCCCTGTGACAATGGAATTATGGTAGGGGAAAATAATGAGCCTAGAGTTTCATTCCATACAGATATCAACCAGGGTAGAATTTTCTTGATCCATATCTAGCTTACCATCACTCTAAATAATAGCATGCCATGTGAAGATAGTCATGCATGCCCTGAGCCTTAAAAAATCATCAACCAATTTAATTTTGGCAATCATGAATAATACAAGCAATTTCCTCCATAGGGATGGGGTCATTCACACCACATTCCCTAAAACCCCTAACACCTAGATTAGTGAAAACATCAACTAATCCATTTCCTTGTCTCAAAATATGAGAAATGTAATACTCATTGAAGGATTTAAGAATATCAATAGCATCCATACTCAAAGATTCAATAATCCATGAAGGGGCAACACAATTCTTCAAATTATTAATAATATTGAGAGAATCCCCCTCAAGCCACACTTTCTTGTAACCTTTTACTTGTGCCAACTTTAAACCATGATAGAATTGATATAATATGTTGAATGTTAGAAAATTTTCTTCTTCTTTTTTCGCTTGATGAGGTTGAAAAGTAGGACACATTATCATTCTTTCACCCATTACTAACCTTGATCATTGATATCTAAGTTGCATGTAAGGATGGTGTTCATCAACATTTTTGGGGAATAGATCTTGAATTGTTAGGGTCAACTCTTCTAGGTTGAGTTATTTTTATAGCTTGGAGAAAAGATTTTAAGAGAACATTCACCAACGTGTAAGTAACATATATGTAAATTTTGATGCAATGAGTTTATAGTTTTCAAATATTTAAGTGTACTTAAAATATTCTGTGTAGTTGTGAGTTTCCCTTGATTTTCAAGTGATCCCTTTTATTGATTAATGGTACAAATGAATTTCTTTATACATAAAAGCATAGGAATGAGCTATACAAATATGGATCAAGTGAACTCACAATAGTTCGTAGGAAATGATCCTAGTCTTAGAATTTGAATTTGAATATTTAAATATTGAGTTCAAGAGTGTCTTTGAATTGATGTCAAGTGGTGTGAAATAAACCTTAAATGAGGAACTGATTTTTTTGAAGTAAAGAAAAATATATGAAAATATCTACAAATAAGAATAAATAAATAAATAATAAGTAATAAATATGTACAAATAAAAATAAATTGAATTGAATTAAATATAAATATAAATTAAATTAAATACAAAAATGTATCAATTATGATATATAATTATACTAAAGAATTCTATTGAAATAATTCAAAATTGAATAGGAATTAGCATGGGTATGAAAATTTGGTCATTAAAAATAGAAATTGAAAGAGGAGTGCTTTCTCTTTCTTTTCTACATCTATAAGAATAATCATCAACTTTATAAAACTTGTCAATCACGCTAGTGAATGCATTTGATTAGCAATCTATAAAGTAGAAATTGCAAGAGGGTGTATTTCTCTTCCTTTTTTTTGTCTACAAGAATAACCATTAACTTTATAAAACTTGTCAATCACATCATTGAATGCATTTGATTAGCAACCCAATAAAGTAGAAATTGCAAGAGGTGTGTCTTTCTCTTCCTTTTCCTCATTGACAAAAATAATCATGACTTTATAAAACTTTTCAGCCATATCAATGAATGCATTTAATTAACAATATAATAAAGTAGAAATTACAATAAGGTATCTTTCTCTTCACTTTCCTTATCTACAACAACCATCAACTTTATAAAACTTGTCAGTCACGATATGAATTGATTACTTTTCCTGAATTTACAGTTACTTTTCTTCTACTTGACACGTGACTAGTGACTCACAACTCGCCACCTGTAATCAAATGCATTCACGACTAATGACCCATAATTTAAGGGAGTCTGATAACGTGTGGAATTCAAAGCGGTGAACATCAAAAGTCTATTCGAGTAAGAAAAAATACAAAAAAATATTGGCGTGTATGTTTTGGTTTTGCACGGTGGGACTGTTCTACAAATCGACATTTGCCTTTCCCTTCCATAGTCGACATTCTCAAATTTGGTGGATTTTCGCTTTCAAACCCTGCTTTAGTAATCATATTAGTTTCGATTTTATTTTCTTTTACACTAACTTTGTGATTTATTACACGACCCTACTTGAACAAGATCTGTTATCGAATAGACTTTGTGATTTATTATTAAGATTTTCTTCTATATACTTAGAGTTCAGACAAAATCAAGATATTTTGATGATTGAAAATGAAAAAGTAATTTTTAAAATTAGAGTGTTCAAATTATGGGATATAATCTTGATAACGATCTCATTTTTAAGATATAATTTCATTTAAATTAAAGTACTTTTTAAATATATAAATTGAATCTATAAAGAGAATGACACAAACCATTAGTTTATATTGTATTTAAATTATTGATAATTAATTTTGTGTAATTGACATAATTATATGTTGAATGTTAGAAAATGTTATTTTATGTGACTTGATGAGGTTGAAAAGTAGGACACATTATTATGCTTTCACCTCTTACTAACTTTGATCTTTGATATCTAAGTTTCATGTAAGGATGGTGGTGTTCATAATTACCTTTGGGGAATCTCTTGAACTGTTAGAGTCAACTTATTTTAGGTGTTGAGTTAGTTGTATAGGTTGGAATAAAGATTTTATGACAACATTCACCAACATGTAAGTAGCATATATGTGTATTTTTATGCAATGATTTTATTCTTTTAAAATATTTAAGTGTACCTAAAATATCTCTCCTTGTAATTGTGAATTTCTCTTGATTTTCAGGTAATCCCTTTTATTGATTAATGACACAAATTAATGTCTTTATCATGAAAGGATAGCAATGAGCTATACAAATATGTATCAAGTTGGCCCACATTAATGAGCTATACAAATTAATGTTCAAGAGTGTCCTTGAATTGATTTCAAGTGGTGTGAAATAAAACTTAGACGAGGGAACGATTTTTTAAAAGTTAAGAAAAATATATGAAAATGTGTGCAAATAAGAATAAATAAATAAATAATAAATATTTACAAATAAAAATAAAAGAAATCAAAAGTAAAACTAAATTTCATACAAAAATATATCAATTGTGATATATAATTATATTCCTAGCATTCTATTGAAATAACTCAAAACTGAATAGGAATTAGCATGGGTATGATATTTTGGCTATTAAAATAGAAATTGAAAGAGGAGTACCTTCTCTTCCTTTTCTTCATCTACAAGAATAATCAACAACTTTATAAAACTTGTCGGTCACGTTTGTGAATGCACTTGATTACCAATCTAATAAAGTAAAAATTTCAAGAGGGGTGTCTTACTCTTCTTTTTCCTTGTTTACAAGAATAACCATTAATTTTATATAATCTTTCAATCACATCACTAAATGCATTTGATTAGTAACTCAATAAAGTGGAAATTACAAGAGATATGACTTTCTCTTTTTTTCCTTGTTTATAAAAATAATCATAACTTTTATAAGACTTGACAACCATCTCAATGAATACATTTGATTACAATATAATAAAATAAAAATTACAAAGAAAGACGTCTTTATTTTTATTTTCCTTATCTCCAACAATCATCAATTTTATAAAACTTGTCAATCATGACATTGAATATAATTGATTAACTGAATTTTTTCCAGATCACCCATTCATTTCCACCATATCTACTTGAACTGTAGAAATGAAGAAAGTGATTAAAGTGACTCACGACACGACTTGTAATCAAATGCATTCATGACTATTTTAATGAAGTCAAATAATGTGTGGAATTTTAAGCGGCGAACATCAAAAGTCCAGTCCAGTAAGGAAAAACATTGGCGTGTATTTTTGGTTTTGCAGGGCAAGACTTCTCTTCTTCATTGTCGTACAAATCAAAGTTTGCGGGATGCCGCCAGATGTCAAAGAGCCTGTTGCCTTTCCCTTTGCTAGTTGAGATTCTCAAAATTTGACGGATTTACGCGTATAAACCATGCTTCAGTAATCATCAAGCACAAATAAATTAAAAATTGAAAGAAGGGTGTCTTTCTCTTCTTTTTCCTCATCTATAGAAATAATCATGAACTGTAGAAACACAGAAAGAGATCAGAATGAGCCATCACTGGTGACTCAGGACTCACGATCCGTAATTGGTGGGAATCTATGAAGGAAGTCAAATATTGTGTGAAATTTTAAACGACGAACACCAGAAGTCCAAAAATATTGGCGTGTATTTTTGACTTTGCTGGCAGATTGTCAGAGAACACGTTCTCTTTCCCTTCGAGTTTATAAAACTCGTCAATCACGACGACTAATATATTTGATCATTTGTTCATTTCCACCATAGAAATGAAGATAGAGATTAAAGAGACATGTGACCAGTGACTCACGTCTCGAGACTTGTAATCAAATGCATTCATGACTATTTTAATGAAGTCAAATAATGTGTGGAATTTTAAGCAGCGAACATCAAAAGTCCAGTCTAGTAAGAAAAAATATGGAAAAATATTGGCGTGTATTTTTGGTATTTTTCTAAACCAATTATTAATCAGCGACCAACCAACTTTTGTGTGTTGATGATTGATTTAATTACAAAAGGAGAAATGATTTTAATGTTTTTGTGATTTCTAGTCCATAAATCTTTGACCATTTGATGATCTACTAATGTCTTAGCATGATGTCTTTAAATACATATCCCTTGACATGTAATTTTTAATTTTCATCACCCACACTAATAGGTACCAAATAGATCCCATTGTTACTGGCCTTGGAGTGCTTGAGCTCAAATTTTAAATGATGGGGACATGAACATGGCAATGATTTTGTTAAGTGTTAGAATCAAAATAATGATCATGTCCAAGATGAGTAGACTACTTGATGTAGGAGCAAGGTGTAAGAGAAATCTTACATCACCCAAAAAAAATGTTTATTTTGATTTTTGATTTTTTTTTTGGTGAATACTTGTGAAGCATATTTCCTTTAAAGTCCTAAAGAATAGCTTAAAAAACTATCAAATTTTCAAAAGGGTTAAAATGGTTTATATTTTTAGTAAGTTTGCATATGAGCACGTGGTACTTAAAATTTTCCCCAAAGCTTCATATTGGTAAAGTGCACATCGTAGGTTAGTTTCAAGCCAAGATTATTTATGGAATTGAAGATATTAATTATTTATGTTATTGAAAATCTTAGAAACATTATTAAAACTGAGTTTTGAGGCTTCAAGTGACTTTTTCTATCATTGAACATCATAGAGTAGTCTAAATACTTCAATTTAATGAAAAATGGATTCGATCAAGTTCTTGGATCAAAAGTTATGACTCCAAAAATTTGAGCTATTTTTTGGGGTTTAGAGTCACAAATTTCAAAATTTTCTTGGAGGTGTCCAAGGCTATTTATAACATATTTTCTAGCATTTCAAAGTAGTGCAATGATGATGGGATGGTGGTAGTAATACAAAAAGAGGGAAGACATGAATTAAAATCAAATTTGCAGCTAAAGAGTGGAAAAAGGCTCTTGAAAACTTGGGAATGAAGCTGCAATTGCAATATGTTGAGGATTTGATCCTCTATTTCTTTTCATATATTTTTTTATGTAAATAGTAATATTTTAAATAAAGAATTCATATTTTCATCTGTACATTTTTTTGTTGTGTTTTGTGTGAATGAACCCTTCATCAAGTGGTATCAGAGTAGGAGTTATTGAGTGCATAAACATACCATGAAATGTGGGGTAATTTGCACCAAGACATGTGATTGTGGGTGTGAGGCGGATTTGATAAAATTCCTTCATGAAAAAATTATGGTGGGAGAAATGTACCTATTGGAGGAGTGTTTTAGAGCCCTCTAAAGATGGATTAATGCACTCTAAGAGAATATGCAGAGAGGATGATACTAGAAGAAGAGAAGAAAGTGAAGATAACATTGAACAAGAAACATAGTCAAAACAACAGAAACAAGTATCAAGAGACCCATATAAAATCATATTGGTAAAGGCTATTTCAAAGATTGGAAAAAGAACAAAAATATAATTTTCTACCTATTTTAGAAATATCAATCTAAAAAACTTGATTGATTGGATCAATGATACAGAGGAGTACTTTGAGTATAAAGATGTGGAAAATCCTAAATGGGTCAAGTTTTCTAAAACCAAACTAAAAGGTCACACCAACATTTGGTGGAAGGAGGTACAACTATACAAAAATTGAAGAGGAAAATAAAAGATTACAAAGTGGGATTGCATTGTGGATAAGATGAAGTAATTTATTCTAGTTGATTATGAGTTAGAGTTGTTGAAGAGGATATAAAGAGTGAAGTAAGGGTTTAAGTCTCTTAAATAATACATGGAGGATTTTTACAAGGTCATAACTAGAATAGGCCATTTTGAGGCCAAGAAGAAGAAGGTAGCTTGTTACATAAATGGGTTGAGACCAAGTTTTGAAGAGGAGCTAAGATTTTTCACAATAACTAATATATAAGATTTCTTCTAGTTTTTCATGAAGGTAGAAGAGAAGTTAAAAAAATTATTTGAAAGCAAGAAAAGAGGAAGAGGTTTTGGTGGAAATACTACTTGAAGATCCTATGGAGGTCAAAATGAAGATCAAAATAAGAATGAAGAAGTTGGAACCCATCAAAACTAGAAAGCAAACAATGCCTACCATCCTTGAATGACCAAATAATGGTGAACAAAGAGGAAGAGGAAGAGGAAGATGTAGATGAGGATTTGAAAAAGGAGGCTTCCATGGAACCTATTTCCAATATGGAGAAGGACATTGAGCATACAAGTCTCCACAAATTCAATGAAGGACAAATAGAATACCTAAAGATAATTTGCTTGAGTTGCACATGTAGATGAATATGTGAAACTTGAGCATTCTAAAGATTAAAGAAGAGGATAAGATATTGTCACAAGAAAAGCCTTGTTGAATGACTTGAGAAAGAGTTAGTTCAAAGGAAAATTGTATTCCATACTAGATGCAAGAGATAAGGTAAATATTATAATATTATCATTGATAGTTGTAGTGCTATTGATCTTGTGCAAGAAGAGATGGTTATCAAATCTTAGGTGGAGAAGAGAAAACATCCACATCCATATGTGATTACATGGTTGTAGAAGGACCATATAGCTTTGATCAATGATCAATTCTTAGTAAAGTTTAAGAATGGGAATTAGTATGATGAGGTGATGTGTGAAATCATTCCTATGGATGCTTATAATATATTTTTAGGAAATTCATGGTAGTTTCATCTATGTGTAGTACATGATGGTCATGCTAAAAATTATTCCTTGATGTGGGATGGAGTTCACTAGTTAAAGACCTTAAAGGAGGTGGAAGAAAAGGTATGTAGTAATGCAAGAATTTGTTTGGTTGATGGAAATAAATTTTTGGATGGCATGTGACACAATAATATGTGTTGCACATTGATTCAAAGAGAGAAAAAAAATAAGAATCTATGAAGATATACCAACAAAAAAGTTTAGATCTATAGGAGGAGTTTCTTGACATTATATCAAATAATGTTCATGAAGGATTACCACTAGTGAAAAATATAAGTCAACAGATGTAATTAGTACTAGGAGAATTTTTTTCAAATGAGGTAGCCCATTAGATGAATCTTGTAGAGAATGAGGAACTAAACAAATAGGTTTAGGAGTTGTTGAAGAAAGTATTGATTAGAGAGATCCTAAGTCTTTTGTGCAATATGCACAGTACTAGCACCGAATAAGGATGGGTAGTGAAGAATGCTCATTGATTCTAAAGAGATCAATAACATCATGATCAAGTACAAATTTTCATCACCAAGAATGGATTATTGTTTAATTGAAAAAGGGATCCTATGTCTAATGTATAGATCACTAACATCAATTCTTTTTCAAAGAACACTAGGATACAAATCAACAAGGGGATTAGATATAAATTTCAACCATGAAAGTGAATCAATCAGCCTTGGATCTAATCCTTTAATCCCTTGGAAATTAATTGGAATTGAATTTCTTTAATTGACCTTTAAATTAAACTATATGACCTAATCTATAAATGCAACTTTTCAACAATTAAGAAACTGTAACAAATTCTAATAGCATATTTCAGAAAGGAAAAAATTTATGTACCTGTCATGCAAATTTTAATCTAATTTTGTAGGACTAAGTCACCTAGGGTGACTATGTCCTACTTGAATTTTTTTGGATGTGAAAATGTAGTCCTTTAACCCTCTATCTTTCTGCCATTTCCTTCTCTACAACTTTCCATCTTTGGATCCAAACCTACAATCAATTTAGAAAAAAAATGGTAGGGGGGTGGCTATGTAGGAGTTTTCCTCAGTCAAACCCTTGCTTTGGTATTTATACCTCCATAAATAGCCAATAAAATGATTGATAAATTTTTTTATTCTTTTAGCCTGCATATAAGGTTGTAATGAGTTAAAATGCATAGAACCTTCCTCAAGTGCATTACAGAAGGATTGTTAAATGACAATGATAAGATCTACCTAAGAGAAAGTCAAATACCCTTAGTAAATCTAAAAGAAAATGATACCTTGCCTTAGGCAATAAGTAGAATGAAGCTTAAAGATAAGAAAACTTTGAAAACAAGTCATTAGGTTGTAGAAAATGGCCAAGAGAAATTTCCAAACCTAGATTCCACCATGTCCTTCTACTGGCATCAAACTCTAATTATTGAATGAAACTTGATCAAATCTAAAAATATGCTTGAAGACCTGCAAATTCAAATCTATTTTGGCAAAATTTAATTTGATCTCTTTCTTCTTCCTTTTCTAAACTTTTCCAATTAGTTTTCAAATGGTGAAATGATTAGGGATTTATAGGAATTTAATTTAATTTCCCAAATATTAGATCTCAATAGCTGATATTTAACATTTAAAATTCAAATAATAAATGCCAACTCCAACATATTAAAATTTGGAGGTAAAATAGGGGGACCAAGTCGCTTAGGGTGACTTAGTCTTGGCCCTATTTTAAAGGATTTAAAGTGTCAGGAGCAAAATATTAATTTTTTATTTGATTTTGTAAAGGGTTTTCTTGGTAAGTGTCCAAATGGATGACAAAATGCATAATTTAGGGCATTAGATTTATAATTAGGTCCAATTACTTAGAAGAGAGAAAAAAATAGTTTGAAATTGTTGAGAATGACAATTTACAATGCTACATTTAGCCCCCACTTTAGTGAGAGTATGAACTTACACTGAAACTAGAGGTTGATTGTCCAAATGTTGAAGAGATAGGATGACAATAAATCTAGGGGGAGTGCAAAATCCTTGGGAATCAAGATCCTATGGTAAGACAACATAAATACAAGGGAACATGAATGTATGTAATACAACAAGACAATACAAAAATAACATGCCAAAAACACCACACAAAACACTACACAATACACAACACAATACGAACACAACGAACAACATATACAAACACAACATAAGGTTAGTAATAAAATGATTTAAGTTGGTAAGGTAAAGAGACCTCAGTCTTAAATTTGTTTCAAATATCAAATTTCATCCATTGAATGAATGTTAGATAAGAGAAAACTCTCGCGAGGACCAACAAGCTGCATTATGTCAAGTCACTCATAAGCCTTATGGATCTACTGGTTAGCATGCTATGTTATGTTAGGCTTCCATGCAATATGATGGGTTTCACAAGGCTATGAAGTTGTGTTATGCTAAGACATATATGAAATGCATGCTCCATTGTCAAGAAAATTGTGTTATGCTAGGTGTCCATGTTATAAAGGGTGCTCAATTTCATGAAATAACAAATTGCATTATGCCAAATCCTTGGACTATCTTAAAAAATATCACATTTTAACATCTAAGGGAATGAATGGTAATCACCACAAGGGGTGCACAACATTTAAATGTTTGAGGGGATGAATGGAAAACACCTTAGGGAATGCATAAATTTTTAACATCTAAGGGGATGAATGAAAAACACCTCAAGGAGTGTACAAAATTTTAATGTCTAAGGGGATAAATGAGAAACACCTCACGGGGTGCACAAAATTTTAACGTCCAAGGTGATGAACAACAATGCCACACCTTAGGGGGTGTTATAAACAACACCGCCACAAAGGGTGTCAAAGGGGCACTCCTTAATGCTTAAAAGCTCACACCTTAGGGAATATCATACATGATACCACCACTAAGAGCAAACAAGTCATGGAACAAAAGATCACACTTTAGGAATACAAGTTGTAGTATTCCCACCAAAGGGAACATCACATGCCATAAAAAGTTGCACTCTTAGGAAGGAAATATCGAGCCTAATATAACCACAAGGGAGACACTAACATAGAGTAGGGAGGCCATGATTTTAATCAAAAATGCCACATGCTCTAGGATTTATATGGTATCATCACTGAAAAGGGACAATTTCTTAGGTAAATAATGTGTGGGGGACCCTTAAAATGTTAACTATATTTTAAGGAGATAGAAAGGGATCCCTTGTGGCAAGGAATGCACCTAATGCAAGGCTACCCAACCTTTTCCCCCCAAGTGTAGGTACAAAGACGAGCCAAAATGAATGATGACATGATGTTCCTTGTAAAATTAAATTTGATTGCATAAAGCCTAGTTTATACCTCCATTCATGGTAATGGGTATTATATGATACTACAACTACCACATGGAAAGGATCAATCAAATTTATCACTGTAAGGATCAAATTCTTCCACTTTATTTTTCAAAACATTTCATTCATCAATAATGTGTCCATATGTTCTATGATACACACAATAGGATATGTTTTTATTCTTTTGTTTAGTATCTCTTCTTTCTCTCACAAGTGGTAAAGTAATGAATCCTAATTGAAAAAGTGTAGGTAGAGTACACTCAAGATTAGATAAAGGATGTGGGGTAGGTAACAAGCCTTTTCTAATAGCACCATGAATATTGTGTATCTATTTTATCATATATTTAGCATCATTTTTTAGAGCAATGTTATGCATGACTATCTTAGGATTAGCCCTTGGCATATCCAAATAAGTCCAAGAAAAAATTTCAAGGAAATCATGTAGAAATGTTTGTGATCTTCTGGTTCATCGTCATCAAGAAATTTTCCTAAATTCAAAGCACATTTTCCTCATTATATGGGTCCATTGGTATGTTTATGATGTCTCCCATAAGTAACACATTATGATTTGGAACATTAGGAATTGTTTTGGATTTATATTATTCACCATCACATAATTTAGTTTCTTTCCCAAAGTATCCTTTAGCATTTAGACATTAAGGAAATCCATGGTTATGATGATGGCTAGGAAAAGTGTCATACATACCCAAAAATTCCACTAGGGATTCATCAATTTGAAAAGTACAATGACATATCGTTACTTGTGGTATCTATCAACCCAGGATGAAATAAATTGGTAGTTTCTTTAGAAGAATCTTTTGTGATGACATTGACATTGAGTGAAGGTATTTTTTATGCTTTTACATCCTTTTAAGGATAGTAATCAAGACCCCTTGTTGTTTCTTGTGTGTTTAGTTCTAAGGGTATATAAATACCTTGTTCTTTTATTCCACATCCTTTTTCCATTATAGCCAAATTATTTCAAAATTTGATAACCTCTTCCATAAATAGCTTAGATTTCTTTCAAAGAAGGTGGTTTTTCATAATCGTGCTTTCATCATGAAATCTTCAGCTAGGTTGTGTTGATACCACTACAAATTCTTTCTCTATTTTTTTTCATGGTGAAATATTCCATTCACCCATGAATGTAGGTGTGAAATCTAATGATCCCCAATCATCCTCTACTAGATTTTTATAGATGAAAGAAACTCCTCATTGGAATTGGTAATGGTTCCACTTTTTAGGTTGTGATTAAAGTACTAAAGGGTCTCTGAGCTCCTATCTATGTTTGTAAATAGTTTTTAGAGTTAGGATCAACTTTTTCCAAGTAAGCCTTATTGTTATATGTGTATTTCATTAAATGATGTAGTGTTGAAGGCACTTCTTTCATCTCATTAATCCATGGTCTACCCAAGAGAAGAATATACAAAAGTTTCTCAAGAATTACATGGATGGGAGTTTGCAACACCATATGACTAACTTTAACTAGTTTAATGTTATTACACCAAGCAGTTGTCTCCCCACATTATCAAAAACACATAAATAAAAAGAATCGGGTTGAATTAAGGCTTTATCTCCTCTAATTTTTTCTAATATATGAACACTAAAAACATTAAGTCTTGAACCATTATCAATAAGGGTACGCCTAGTCCTAGTGTTGTTAATAACAACCATTATCATCAAGGAATAATTTTTATTTTATGTTTCAAAAGGGGTTAACTCACTTTGATGAAAAGCAATGTCCAAATTAGTTGAATTCATACCCTCAAGAAAAGTTGCTAGATCATTTGGTTGCACACTAAGAGGGACCACAACTTTTTGCAAAGCATCTTGAAGAATACCATGATAAACAAGTGATGTTTCAATCAAATCCCATAAAGAGATCTTAGTGGGAGTAGCAAGAAGTTTCTCCAAAAGATCATACTCCTTACCATTATGTTGGGTAAATGATGTGCACTAGGTAAGATAGGTTGTGGGATTGGTATCGACGTGGGAATGGCTTGGATTTGTTTTGGTTTCTTATTATTTATTGAGTTATATGTATGAGAAACAACATGATAATACTGTTGTTGTGATACACTGTTTACATGTTTATGTTGGGTTAATTGCCTTCAAAAAATCAAAATGTGTCTTGAAGGTTTTGGTTTTTTGTGTGGTGGTCCTATGATAAGCACAGGTTTGGTTTAAACTTTAGGTTTCTTTGTGGGTGGATAAATGATAAGTTGATGTGTGATTGCATTAATTTTTCTTTGGTGTATTGGAATATTAGGAAGCCTTAGTGGATGACCTAGGTGAGGGGAATGTGCACCAAGATGGGGCACAAAAAACTAGCCAAATTCCCAAAAACAAGCAAAACACATTTGTACTTTTAAGAAATTCAAATAATGCGATTGTGTTATGGCTTGGATTTTTTGAGCCATAGCATGATCATGTTATTTAAAAAAATAATGTGAATTTTTTTTAATTAAAAAATGTCTACATGTTATTATCAAAACATAACACACATTTTTTTAATGTGCATGTGTTTTTAACACATACACATTTTGGTGACATAAAAATGTGTACAAATTATTCTCAACAAAGTTATAAAAAGAAAATGATAGTCCATTTTACTCACCAACGACCCATGTTTTCAGCAGTTTTGCTTGAACCCTCAACTAATAAAAACACAAACATTTTTTTCCCTTTCCAATCTTGCTTCACAATGCCATGTCAAAAAGATGTAAGTCATTTTTTTGCATTTGATTTAAATTTTGTTTGTATTAGGAAAAATGGAGAATTTTTTATTAATTTCATGTTTCTTTGGAATTATATAATAGACCATGTAAACCCTGAGCCACAAGTAAATTTAAATGATGAATTACCTAAGCCACACTTGATAATTTAAATGATGAATTTCCTAAGGAAAACTCTAGGATGCTTGAACCTCCTCCTACCCTTCCAAAAAACCCTAGACAAACCTAGGATGAATTTTTAGGGCATCTAGAGAAAAAAAAAGTTGCAATTCATGAATTAGTTTCAAAATTGAGGGATTCAATATCAAAAGAGCATCACCAATCCCTTGGCTTAGCATTGGAAGCCATGTTGAAATTTTTTGAAACTTTCACAAATGAAATAAAACAATTAAAACCTATAGATATTAATGTCATCAATATTATGCAACAAAATTGTCCTATGATGATGTGAAAAATAAAGAAATAAGAAAAAAAAGCATATGTATTATTTTTATAGATCCTAAAACCAATCAACCTATTCCATCAAATTCAAAGAGGTTTCCAATTTATTGGTGTAATCATGAGGAGATAAGAAATAAGTTTTGGGATAGGAGGTGGATGGTCTTTGACCAAACTCCAAGTAATAATTATGAGACCTACCCTTATATTTTCTAAGAAAAATATACTGTGATTTTATCCTTCATGAAATACCCAATTTCTTTGATATGAGGGTGTTTCAAGGTAGAGGTAGAGGCTCTACATAAAATAGATTAGGATCTCGTCGGGTAGATAATCGTGCAAATTAAAGAACACTAGCATAAAAATGTATTTATCATGTGATAGTTCACATTACCATCAAGGAGAGTATGGAGGTGCAGACTCACCATGTAGTTGGTAGCCTAACAGACACAATTATAGAGCATGACACATAAATCTCCCAACCTTTAGCATCATAGGATGATGCACTAGCTCAACTATCTAGCTCTAGTGCCCCTAGCTCTTATATAAACCCAAATTGTTGTAATCTATGCTTTGGGAGACATAGCAATGTAGAGGGTGCAGATGGTTCCACATCCCATGTGTGTTCTCATTGTTAGTATAGATGTCATAGGTGTAGTAGGGGTCATCACTGTGGTGCATCAAATGATGTTGTGATGAGAAATGAGTTGTTGAATGAGGTGTAAGCTAGTCAAATGCAAGTATGCTGATTTGAATTTATAACATTTTATATAATTAATTAAAATTATAAATGTAATTTTTTTTACTATACAATTGAATTAAACTGATGCAAACATTATGCATTTCAAGGTGTAATGTTAGAGCTCAATACATCATTGAGCATTCCTACAACAACTTGTACAGTTGCATCTATATCTAAGGTAAAATTTGTATAATAGATCAAAATAAAATAATACTTTCTATTCAAAATAATGTTTAACAATTTATTTTTTTTCTATTGAATAGGTGGGCATGGCATCACCATCTACTACGCATGCTACCATAGATGTTTATGACATTAGATTTACTCAAGTACACTATATAACCCATTTAAGTTTGTTTTTGCATATTTCAAATTTGTTGTTTATATATACTTGTGAACTTTTGAGTTTATTCTAAATATTGTTTATTTATTTGATGAACTCATTAACCACACCTTTTGGGATAGGAGAAAATTTGAAACTTGATGTTACTACAGCGATTTTATCCTCCATAAGCTTAAGTCAGGTATGAGTATGAATATATGTGTTTAATAATGTTTATATTGTGTGAATTGATATTAGTAGGCCTATCAAAAATAATTGATAAATATGTCTTTGTTATGTTATAGGTGGATCTAAACACCTCAGTGCAAGGACAAACATCTTTTAATGATGTTGAGTGCCTTCAGCAAGAAGAATCAAACTACCAGTACGTTGTAAGTGTGTTTATAATACATGTATTATTCTAAATAATTTTTATAGTTTTTGACTTTGGCATAGTATCTAATTTTATATTTTGTGGGTATAGGTTATAGTGAAAAACACTAAGGAGCATAGGAATCAAAATGATGTAAGACACTAACTGCTAGTAGTGACCAAAGTTTAGTTAGTCAAGCTAAGAGGCCCAATGTTTCACGATTAGTGCTCAATATTCATAAATTAACACATTTTGTATGCCTATACATGACACAGATAAATTTTTTGTTGTGGCTTGTATGTGCCAATGGTATTTTATAGATTAAGAGGCAATACATTGGCCTCATGGCATTATATGCCATTTTGATGACATTTTGTGCACCATCATGATGGTATTGTATCACATTTTGTGTGCTCTCTTGATGGCATTTTATGACATTTTGTATGACCTCATGGCTTTATGGAGATCAATTTATATAAAAAATTTATTTATAAATTGGTACCTTAAATGATCTAAAATGTTCTTATAATTTACTTATCCCCAAGCGATGTATGTATGAATCATATCCCATATCCAAATTTTAATTTTTGAAT
This sequence comes from Sequoia sempervirens, assembly GCA_007258455.2. Classification (NCBI taxonomy): domain Eukaryota; kingdom Viridiplantae; phylum Streptophyta; class Pinopsida; order Cupressales; family Cupressaceae; genus Sequoia; species Sequoia sempervirens. The sequence continues at coordinate 202,906,603 of VDFB02047230.1, read as the reverse complement.
CTAATTTACTATCATGTGACAAGTTAACTACAATGTCAAGTTCATCACCTTATCAAAAGCAAATAATTAATAAAGAAAAATATTTCCCAATAAACATGGATCTAAAAGTTATATTTATAGTGTGTTGGCACTGAAAAATGTCTCGAGCTTGCAAGTAACATTTTATCATTAATTTGACTTCTTTCTTGCATAATTAAATCATTTTAATTATTTAATTATTTTCTAATGTCATATTATTCTATTAATTAAATAATTCTTAATTATTTAATTAATTCACTTTATCTTTATTCCTCTCTTGATTAATTTAAATAAATATCAAATTTATTTAAATTACATCACTAATTATCCTTCCCTTTATAATTAAATAAAATCTTATTTATTTAATTATTTATCATTTCCCTCCATCTTTTATTAAATAATTATTTTAATTATTTAATTATTCATTTTCTCTCCCTTAAATTAAATAATTGGTATCATTATTTAATTTATTCCTTCTTAGCCAAGCCCTAAATCTGAACTAATTTCTTGAATTTTGGTTCATCCTTCCCATATTTATCTCTTTATCTTCTCAATTAACCTCATTCATTGATCATGATACATCATCATCCAATCCTCACCCTTTGTTTGAATTGGGATTTCTATGAAGAAAGCCATCAACTTCATTTCAACCTACCACAGTCTTGGAAGTTTTGCTATCTTGAGATCTAGTTATCTTGCATCAACATCAAGTTTACCAAATATCTTGCATATTACAAATTTGAGGACAAACAAACCAAAATGGAGAAGAACAATGGAGATGAATCAACTTTGGAATAAATATTGAGTATTATTGCATTATAATTGGGATTTATGTTGTAATTTGTGCTTCATTGTTGGATTAGGCTCTTATTAGCTTAAATTAGATAGTTTTTTGGTTGCTATTATGGATTCATGTTTTTTTCTAAATTCTACCTTGATCTATAGAGTGCAATGCAACTAAAACAATAATGAATAAGTTAAAAATAATATATCTAAAATTTTAAATATTATTTACCAAAATTCAAATTACCAACTACTAGATGATCTGAGAATATTGTACATTTGACTGTCCTATAGGTTCAATGGACAATGGAAATGGATGCCCCACTTCTATGTTAAGGGAAAGGGATCCAATTTCACACTATTCACATTCTAGAATACCTTAGAGATCTCAACCCAATGAAGGATATCAGATCTATCTAACAATAATGTATTCTAGGTCAGAGTTTAGGATTAGGAAAGATTGAATGAGGGATTCACCGCCAAGTGAAAACTTGGAAAATATAGAATGTTTGAAAACACACTATGAAATGAAAAAGACCAAGAAACATGAATAGAAATGCAACTAAAGCCAAATAGAAAGCTATAAAATAGAGAGTGTGCACTTGGAATGTGTTGAAGATAGGAAATGATTCTAAAATTCTAGAAATGCTAATTTTTAGGCATGGTGGGACTCATTCGCCATTATGGGTGAATTAGTCTTAGATTTGAAAAATTGTATCAGAGCTTGTTTCAAAAAAATGGGTATCTAAATATGTAGAAATCTCTGGAAAATAGGTACAACAAGACTCATTCACCACTAATGGTGAATTAGTCCTCTTTGAATTTTTTGAAAATCCAAAAGTGGAATATGAAGCTCCTAATATGTACTATCTATTTTTCTAGGTATCCAGATCCAAAACCTTAATTTCTGACACTATGAGTAACATTTTGTGGATATTCAAATTTATGACTTAGCCAACAAGGAGATGACTTCAAAAAGTTTTACAACCTATTCTTCAATGATCTCCAAGCCTTAAAGGTACCTAAATCATGATGATAGATCTTGAATTGCTACAATGATTGTTGAAGAATTCTACCCTTGAATGCCTTTGAAAGCTATCTTGATGCAAAACCCTAGCTTGCTTGAGAAGAATGATGAATGAATGATTGGAGTGTTGAATGAATGAATTAGAAAGTTAGTTAGGTTTAAATGAGAGAAACCTTATATTTATAAACAATTATGTCCTAATTCTCAAAAATACATCATAGGCGGACCTTAGGTCTTAAAGAATAAAAACCTGCCAAAATTTTGAATTTATTTTGATTTTTGTGCTAAGAGGGACTCATTTTCCCCTAATGGCGAATGGGCCCCACTCAAGGGATTTAAGTGGGTGTTGGAAATTATGTTAATTTAAATGATTCTTATTAGGTTCACTCAAAAAGACACTTAAGTAAGGCCTTGTAGACATAAAATGGGGCCAATTAAATTATAAGAAAGGTATAATTATTGATGACAAGCCTAGAAAACCATGAAGATTTGTTACAAAAATTTAGAACACTTTGAAATAAGGCTTGGTAAGTGATAAGAAGTTATTTAGGTGAATTATAATAATAAGATCCTAGAAAAGTGTGAAGGTGTGTTACAACACTTCACAACACTTTTACGAGGCATCATAAAGTTCTTAATGATTCACAAGGGTCCAAGATCTAATGTGAATGTGTTGACCACATTACAACATTAAATCAAGGAAAAATCAAGCTAAAAACACAAGGAGGGCCTAAACAAGGAGAAAAAGTAGAAGGGTTACTTTTTATGTGACCACATTTAGACCCCATTTTGTGAGAGGATGAACCTGCTTCAAACTCACACTAAAGTAGACATTCAAGAGGGGTCTAGTTGTACAAATGTAGATGAAAAAGGATGAAAAATATCAAAGAAGGTTGTGCAAGCCCCAAAGATCCAAGATCCAAAGTCAAACCAACATAAGCAAAAGAGGACATGCACAAGGTGAATGATGTGCAACAAAAAAAGATACACAATCATGCAACGACAAGAAATAGAAGGAAGAAAAGTACAAATGAGTGGAAAAAAAGGTGGATCAAGCTTCAAACTTTTTTCCAACACAATGTGGATCAAATCTAGGTTGTTTTTCTAAAAATGTATACTCACTTTGAGGCAACATAGTTCTTGGTTTTCTGTTGGGTGGGAAGTCCTAAAAGGTGAGAAACATACACTCATGGCTAGTATGCACTCACACACATGTAGGTGACTATTGGGAAAGTCGTGCCTTAGAATGGGCTTCTAGCATAAACCATACTAAAGTTATACCTCCTAATAACTTTAATAAGGAACCATAATGAAAATGATTTTTGAATGCCATGTAAAGATTTGTTTAAAGGGGTTTTTTCTTTGTTCGTGCAAGGTCTCATATTAGGGAACATCATGCTTAATGTCTCCAAGAGAGGATAAATGCAAATGGTCTCATCTTGTTTACAAGAGAGGACAAGAGCAAGGTCTCATCCTAGGAAACATTGTACCTAATGTTTCCAAGAGAGGAAATCACAAGAAGAAAGAAGATTGCACAATGAAATATCAGTGTCGATGTATGCCCCCACTTTAAAGTGGTTGTTAACACCATTGTTGTGAGCAATTGATTTAAAGTAGAAGTAGATGTATGAGAGCTTATTCATAGATCCCTATACCAATTCATATTTTTTCTAATAAGCTATGCCAAGAATAAGGTAGTATGTCATGTGTGCGAGCCAACTTAAGACATGTCATCCACATCCCAAGATTGCTCTTATATGTTGATGAAAGGTTAACAACTAGCTGAAAGAATCAACAAGTGATATGAGGACAAGGATAACTAACCCCTTGCCCCCACTTAGTGCAAGACAACAGTGATCCAAAATGATGGATAAGATGCATGGTGGAGTGAAAATCAATATCAATTAGAGGAATTAGGTGCCCTCACATAATAGAGAACACCAGACTCCTTGAGATGTTGAATTT
>VDFB02047230.1:202886086-202902710 GCA_007258455.2 Sequoia sempervirens | reverse complement strand
ATTCAAGGTAAAAGTATAAAGGAGTGCTAGTCAGCCAAAATCAAAATTAGAAAGGGATAAGTTCACATCCATGAGATCGTCCCCATATCCACAATCTTGTCCTAGAATGAAATAATGATTAGATCCAAGTGACAAATGACTAAATGGAGGTAGATGCATAGATAGTTGTGATAAACAAATAGGTATGATGAATGTATAAGAGTGTATAAATGGATAGGGTAGTGCTAAATGTCTAAGAATGTATATATAAGGATCACCCCAATTTCTCACAATATCATGTCATTTGTCATTATATACATATATTAAGACATTCTCTCAAAATACACACAAAACTAAAATGAAAATTGCATGAATATGTAAATTTCACCACTACAAAATGATATCAATTAATAATAGAAAATATAAACAATTTAAAAATAGAACCAATTAAAAATTACAAAACAAATTTTAGAATGGCATCTTTTTCAAAAAATACAACACCATTTACCATGAGAATGCTAAATCACCTTGTTTGGTCATGTCAAGGGATTGAGAAATAAAAAGTAACTTTATCCATAAGTAGAAAAATGAAATTAGAGTTGACCTTCAATATTGCTGGACATTTCTTAAACTCTTCATTTTGCAAGCACTCTATCAATCATGTCCTCACATGTCATTTCAAAGTGGTCACCCACAATACCAGAATTCCAGAATTACAATTTCCTATGTTGAAGTATTTTGTTGTTAGAATTAAATAATGATACCTCATCCGTCTTTGTGCACCATTTATTTTGGCTTTGGCTCATTTTGGTCTGGAATTTGCTTGATCAAAGAATGACATCAGTATGATTAATATGACTTAGCTACAAATAGAATTAATCATAATGTCTTGAAACAAATTCATAGGGATCATAAGGAATCCCATACCTCTAAGTTAATGAATATTTTGAAAAGCCTTTGGGATGGCAAGATATTTGATTTTGGAGTTAATATGCAGGTCATCAATTATTTTAGCATTAGGAATTGGAATGAAGAAAGATCCTCCATTGAAGCTTCCCCATCATCCTTGTGTCTGCCATCTTCACTTGATTTATTTAAATCATCTTCTTGGAGAATCTTTTTCTGTTCAGATTGCTTTTGTTCTATGAAATGTTCTTCAAAAGCTACAGAAAGTGGATTTACGTGTCTATCTTATAGGTTTTCCCCTATTATAGTTGAATTTGTAACCAACTGTGATCCATAAAATTATTGAAAATCATCAGTCTTTAGCTAGGAAATCAATTTCCTCTTTGGATGAATCTTCTGAAATTGATTCCATTGACAACCTGTCATAGCTACAACACTTGAATATAATGGAGTGTGTAGGTTTAAATAACATCCCTGATTCCATTGGTAACCTATCACAGTTGCAACACTTGAAAATACAAGGGTGTAAAAGCTCAAATAAACTCCCTGATTCTATTGGCAACCTATCACAGTTGCAACACTTGAACATAGAAGACTATAGAGGTTTAAAAAAACCTTCCTGATTCCATTGGCAACCTGTCACATCTATAGTACTTGAAAATAGAAAGTTTTAGAGGTTTAAATAACCTCCCTGATTCCATTGTCAACCTATCACAGCTGTAGCACTTGAACATAATAGGAAGTTTCAAAGGTTTAACTAACCTCCTTGATTCTATTAACAATCTAGTGCAGCTGCAACACTTGAAAATAAAATATTGTAACGGTTTAAATAACCTCCTTGATTCAATTGGCAACCTGTCATAGCTACAATGTTGAACATAGAAGGGTGTGTAAGTTTAAATAACCTTCCTAACTCCACTGGAAAATTGTCACAGCTGCAGCAATTGAACTCTTGAAACCAAATGGTTTTCATCCTCTAATCTCCAGAAAAACCTAAGGAATTTTCATCCTCATTTATGATTTCTTGAACATAAGTGCTTAGGGAAAATTTGAAAAGAGTTTACAAAATATAGAATACTACTTCAAAGAAAATAAAAAATATAGCAATGGCCTTAAAGGGTTTAAGAAGTTAAAAAACAATGCTGAGAATAAATACTCACCTTATGAGAAAAATATTTTTACAGAGGAAAGCCATAGAGTCTAGGAATAGCTTGTTGAAAGAATGAACAAGGAACCCTTTGCAACTTGTTGTCATTGATGCCAACAATGTTTGTTGTCAATTTTGCTTGATCTAATAAAACAATCTTTGTGTCATCTTAATCTGATATTCTGGTGCAAATTTGCTCATGTTTCAAGATCAACCTATGCGGTTATAGTGTGTTGGTTAGGAATGCTCAATACACCTATGTTCAAGGTTTCAATGGTTTTGGTTAATCTAGCTGAAAGTTATAAATGACAAAAGTTTGAAAAACTATATTTCAGATTATCCTTTTTAAGTTCCTTTCTCTTTTATATTACTATTTCTCTTTTTGAAGCGATTCCTTAGTATGGTCTATTGCTCAAGGTTCAGTGCTCTATAGCTGTATGGTCAGATGATATTGTCTTGTTATTTTCTGATGTATGATTGTTATTAATAAGCTTGAAAGAATAAAATTGTGAATTGGACAGTCAAATCCCAAACTCCTCTTCCATAAAATCTTTGTATTTTTCTCCAAAGCTAAGATCTGCCTTCCACAAGTGTTGAAACGACAAATAAAATAAATTATAAGCTTATCAAGCATCAAATATTTTTATTAGAAGAAATAATTATTATTCAAATAAAATCAATAGTTACAAATACAAACCAGTAAAGGAATGGTAGCCAAACACAGCAAGTAACTGCAGTCCTTAGTCTCTCCTAAAAAGTGAAATCAGAACAACAATAAGTATATTATTTGATAGTCATTTGCCAACAACAGCCCCAACAAGACCATTGGGATTTACACTGAAAGAGTATTGAGAGCTTCCCTTGCATGATATGTGGTAAGGATGTTCTATCATTTGTCAAAGATGATCCACTATAATGAATGTACTTGGGAAAGTGAAGCTTAGATGCCACCAAATAAGAAAGTTTCACAGGAATGTCTCCCAAAATGCAATCCACTTGGAAATTGGCAGCTAAGGCTGTCACATGTTGCATGTTGCTTCCTCCTGATTTGTAAATTAATCCACCTGCAATGAACTTCAAGCTTACATATGTGTTCACTATCCACGGTTAAAAAAAGAGTATATCTTATGTAAAATCCAGGCAATCTAAAAATACATGTTAAGCATAGGCTACCATGATTCTGTTGGAGTGAGTTACTTTTATGCTCAATAAATTTTACCTTAGTTTCCTATCCGCAATCCCTTGAACCCCCTATGGGTGCAAGTGCTAGTTTGATAGTTCTTTCATTCTTGCTTAGACCACTTTGGACTGTTCTCCACGATCACACACAAACAAAGGGAATTGATCTTCTCTCCTTGGGTAATTATTTTAGAGAGAGAATTTTTAAGACAATTACTTTTTCTAGAATAAATTTTTTATTTCCCTCTTTTTTAACATTTTACCTCCCTCAATATTCAGCATGCATTTTTCATTTTATGAAGCTTCTTCTTTGAATAACTTGCACAGATCAAAAGAACACGAGAAGAATCAAAGAACAAGAACAAAAAAAGGAGGCACCAAGAATAGAGGCACGCCAGGAACAGAGAACAAAATAGGGGTTTTCCAATACGACAAGGGCTATTTCATCAGAAACGAAAAGGGGCTTTTCAGAAAATCAAAAAGGTACAAAGTTCAGAGCAAGTCATGAGTCCAGGATCTTGGGCAAGTGACAACAATAAAGATTTTACGAAGGGCCTTTCAACAACAAACCAAGTGTGCCCCATGTTTTTGTCTTTTTTGTTTTGTTTCATACAAATGTACACCCTCATTTCTCAGTTGAACTATGTGGTTGTTGAATTTGATTGAGTGGTGCCCAGAATTCATTATTTAATCACCAAGGCACCGATTTGAGAAGATTTTCTTGAAGATTTTATTATTCCATTTGAAGATTGTTCTTTCCATGTTATCTATATGTACCTTCAAACCAACATAACTTTAAATGATGATTTTGTTATGTCCATTTTTTTTTTCTATCTCATGTTGGTTTAAAAGCACATGGCTATTTCAAAATTCCACTAGAGGTTCTGAATCAAAGTCAACAATTTGGCATAAGATTGATGCTATGATTGAACTAATAGCGGCACTTCTTGGTGAGCATACTTCTGAAATGTTAGTACTTGTACCCAACGATGAAGAGATATGTTCTAAAACCTGATGAAAGCACATTTCAATATTAGTTCTGGGAGTTTACAGTGTAGATGATTAGGAATTTTGAGTCATTAACTTGTCTATTAGAAACAAACTTATGCTCAGGTCAATCAGGTATATTGAGTTTTTTTTAACCTGTGTTAAATCAGGTGGCTTGGGAATTTCAAAACCAGGAATTTTAAATAGAAACCTATTGCAAAGATGGTGTTTAGCCATGGATGTATGATGAGACAAACCTCGAAACATAGCATCCTTTTTTTTCTATAAGACTAAGTTGTCGGTTCTGGTATGAGATCAAGCACGAGTATGGGATACGTGTACGCTAGTATGGAAATTTTTTTGGTACTAAATTGACAAGCAACATTTAAGAAGCTAATAATGAAATAATACCTTTGAAATTAATTTGAAACCCAAGCTAAAACATATCACAAACTGCTGCAACAAAAATGGATGATCTTGATTGATATATGGCTCAAACTCAGTATAGGTATGGTCTGTACAATTTGATAAATAAGTTGTATAGAGGTGTTGCATCAAATTAGTTAATGATAGGTTGCAAACCTCCTGGAAACTCAGATGCTTCTTCTAGAAATTGTTACAAAATATTGCACCATAGGAAATTAACAATTTTTGCACAAGCATATTAATTTCAGTGATTCAAATTAACTTTTTTTGCCTGGCAGCACCTTGGGAGTTTCTGGCAGCGCCCAAGAAGGACCCACTAAGAACCCTGGGCTTCCTAGGTGCTCCTAGGGTGCTCCCCAGGCTGCTCCCGTACCCAAACGCTCTCAGAGCAGGCACAAGGTCCATTTTTTAAGAACCCGGTAACATAGTATAAGATTATATTAAACAATGATACAAAATCGTTGTAACATATGCTTGTTCATCTTTACCTAATATTCATGTTCTCTAAGTAATACTCAGGTTAAAATTTGTACTCTTATTGTTGACAGTACATGGTGCATTAAGTAGTCCTTCAATCTCCCCCCATCATGGATAATTTGTTTACAGTCAGACATAGTATAAGCACACATATTTAGATTATTTAATGAATGACATAACATGAATATTATTCCATTGTATAAATACACAAGTTCTGATTTGAACTATCAAATCAATGATATATAAGACAAATATTATATCCTGCTTCTTGATACAACACAAATCTATACCATAAATTTTGTAAAACATGATTAATCAGAACCATATGAATACATAGCCTATTATTATTATGTCTCTTGCAAATTAGTGACACAAATTTATTATTTATCATTACATTAAGAAACATTAAAAAGTGAAAACAGAGAATAGATTTAAGCTAGAGAGATAAGCAACTAATTATCAATGATTTATTAATTTAAGGCCAATTAATGAACCCTCCCTTATTATCAGTTTTTATAAATCATAATATTGTGTTCTACAGTGTAATGTCCCCTTTCTACAATATCGTGTTCTACAATGTAATACAAAAATGTGAATTTTGAAGATCAAGTAATCCTGAAAATCAGTTTGACTGATAAATTCCCATGCATAAAAATATATAATGCCCAGGTTATCATGAAATTTAATATGAACATGTTAAATTAAAGGTTTCTCACAGAATTTTGATTCCATAAAAATGTATACTATAACTAGCCTCCCATGTATCTCCTGGTATTCCCTTTAATGTTGTGGTCTTGGTAACTATGACTAAAATTAATATAGATCCTAAACCGATTATAATATAATTTTAGTTTCATTATACAGAAGTCACTCAGAATGATTATTACTTCAACACACTACGTTTCAACAAAAAAGAAACAAAGCACTGTTATATAGCCAAAAATCATAAAAGAAAATTCCACGTACTAATAAGAATTAGTTCTATATTTAATTTTGGCTATCCAAGAGTCACCTGAGAAAAAGAAATGAACTTTCCACTATAGCTAGATGTGTTAGCCCATAACCTTTGTCAATCATCAGATTGAAACATAGAAAAATGATATAAATTTTGTGCGTACAGCTAATTATCTTTCATGTGTACTCTAAAATTTCATAACAGCTGATTATATTTCACGTGTGCTCTGAATGTTCTGCAATAAATAATGCATTCACCGAACACCACAGTTTGGATTTACATTTACAAGAGAATTTGTTCATGTTTAATCCTAAATGACATGTTCTTTACCGGGCAAGCTTAAAAGTTAAAACCTTTGCTCCAAAGAGGCTACAATAAATCAAAGTCTGTAATTGCCCCATTCAAAAGCCAAGTTTGGTGTTTTGGTGTGGATATACAAATACCCAAGAATCAATCCACATTCAAGTTCATAGTCGCAGGTTATACAACAAGCAATCTTAAAGCCTCCTTATAAATGAAAACTTTATAAGTGCCCAACCCAACACCCTAGTTTGGTGTTTTGGTGTGGATTTAAATTTATAAAATAAGTGATCTTGTTAAAATTCCATGGTGCCATGTTGAAATCCTTGCAAGGTTAAAACCTTCACTCAAGGGAGGCTACAATGAACAAAAGAATGCAAGTGCTTCACCGAACACCAGTCTGGTGTTTTGGTGTGGATTTATAGAAATAAAATGATGAAGAGGGTTAAGTAGACTAATTCAGTGACAAATTAGATGTTTCAAGTACATTTTTTTCTTTCTTTTTCCCCAAGCTTTTCCAACTTTCATTTACATTTCTAAATTCTTCCCTTACATGTTCCTTTATGTTCCACATGGATTCAAATTGGTCTACAGTTTTTGCATTTAAAAATCCCTTTCTTTAATTTTTCAAGGCATGGCTCTGTAAAAAAAATATTCAAAGCTAGGGTTTGCAGTGGTTAAATTTCCTTTTCTTATTTTCTCAATTCTAGGATTTGTACTCTGTACTCAATGGCATCAAGAACTGGAAACCAAAGCATTCACAACATGAATCCCACATGAAATCATGTCATACCAGAACTGACAGTAGTGAAAATCATCTCTACTAATGGTTATCTTTCTTGTAGAAATATCCATGAATCTACATGCTTTTGATTGGTTTGTAGTTCGGATGCTGACTGTGAAATAAGTCTAGATGTAGAAGAAACCAGAGTTGCAGAGATTTGCAAAAAATCACAATTTATTGTGATTAATTGGTGCTCAACCTGGGTGCCCATTTCTTCATTGAAAAACTATGATTATTTTATTTAATCATTCAATGTGATTTTAGACTCTTTTTTTGGCATTTATTTTCTTGATAAAATTGCAAATTTCTGGTGAACTTTTTTAGGATTTCTGGTTTTTTATTTTTTATTTTTTGTGTAGATATTTTCCCTAACCCTTACGGAAATTTTTTCCAAGTAATTGCAAATTAGTGACACAGATTTATTATGATTATAATTTTTGTATTTTGATACATTTGGGGTAAGGGACATGACACATAGAATGTTTTAGGATAATAAATACTCAAGAAGCATTAGAAGTTATGTGGATTCTTTTTCAAGGAAATACTCAAATTAAGAAAATGGCACTTCAGTCCTAATTAGTGAATTTCATAACAGCATATTTGCTACCCCCTTTGCATACATCTGATGCATGAACTAGCAGTAGTTTCAGAGCCAATGCTACAACAGTTATAACACAACTACATACAAAAATTTAAATAAGATACCCGTTAAAAGCCTCCTAGTTTGGTATATGCCTTGATCTCAGAGATTGAAGCGCCCAGTCTGAAAAGATGAGGTTGTATGTGTATGTTAGCAACATCAGTATGGGGAAACCCTGAGTAAGGTGTCATGCCTAGCCCCTGTAGGATTAAAGGATTATGGTGCTTAGTCCATGGGCAGTGAACTAAATTCAGAAGTAGCTATGTTTTTAATTGTACAAAAAATGTAATGGAAATCAAGTAATTTGAATATTTTGAGTGTTCTATTAGTGGATGTTTGTAACGTCAATGAATATAGCTTGCAATTTTTTTTCAATTGGCAAAGTTGTTTCATTTTATTTTTTTACTTTTAACAATTAACCTAAAAGACAATTTTGTTTTTGGAAGCTTTACGCAATCAACACCTATGAACTTTATGCAATTGACACCTAAGCAAGAGAAACACAATACCTTAAAGCTGAAAAAACTTTGGAAGTTGAGGATTGTTTATGTTTTTCTTATGTATGGAAACATAATGAAAATTATGTATGTTATTGTTCATGTGCTAGTGAATTTGACTTATATTACTAATATCAATTGCATATGTTCTTTAATTAATATTTTGTCATTTTATGTCATTATGTGTTTCTTTAAGAATGTGCCAATGGGTACTCCTAATTCTACTATGGGGGATCCATTGATCTTAAATGGGCTAATTGAAATGCTAAGGAATGGGCAAGGGCAAAACATTGCGATGATGGCGAATGAGGTAAGTTTGAAAATTATCTTTTATAGGTTCAATTATCTTATGTTTCATATTATATTATGTTAATTTATGTTTGTGGAATGCAGGCCATCTCTAAAGTCGTGTTGACACCTTTCACGCCCTTTAATACATCTAGTATTATGCTAGGGGTAAGATTTGATCTAGATTCTTGTGCATTTAATTAACTTATTTCACCTTTTATATTTTTTTAATATTTGTGTTTTTGCTATAGGACATTTCTAGAGTAATTCCCCCAAGAATGCATCTTGTTGGCATGCAAGATCCAATTATGCCATCCGATACACCCAATGTTTTGCAAAAAGTAAGATTCAATCATATTTTTGTGTGGGTTTGATTATGTTATTTCTGCCATAATACCACCTTAATATTTATATTTGTGTCTTGCAGGATGTTTCAAAAAGATGTGTCATGCCCTCTACATCTAGACTGGAAACACCTATCACAAGGGTGGCATCAAGCACAATACCTCATAGCATGCCCTCTACATCAAGTCTAGGTTCAGTTAGAGTTCTTCCACCAACACCTGAACAAGTTTCCTTGAGGAGTCTTATAGAGTCATAATCAAGAATACTAAGGATCCTACTAGATACTCCTGAAAATGTTGAAATTAGGAGAGAAATATCTAAGAAAATTGAGTTATGGGAGAGGACATTGTTGGGGAGTGCAAGGCTTACTTTAGATGAACAGGTATAATTATATGGAAATATTATCTTATTATTCTTTTCTAGTTCATATTTTACTTTTATCAATGTAATAACATGTTGACTAGTAAAAACAGTATTGATGATTACATGGTTACTTTGTGATTCTAATTTGTGATTAAATGGTTGTTTGATGATCTTGTTGTAAATACAGGAAATAAATGACAATGTGACTGATGTACCTATAGGGGAATCTACCTCAACCCCTATGACTACAACAATATCCTTGGTGACCACAAAAGGAACGCAAGAAGTTACAATCTTGCTCACCTCAGAAGGAAATGTCTTGAAGGATCAAATGGGGTTGAAATTCTTTCACTTCATTTTTCATCGTGCAGAACAATTATTTGGCAATACCATTCAAATGGATTGGAGGAAGCAAGCCAATGCTAAGAAAGATGAACTATTTAAGGATGTCATAGTAGCATTTGGAAATCCTGGTTTTAATAAGGAATTTATTTTAGATATTGCTCAGAAATACATTCACTCTAAACGAGACAATCTAAGGTCAAAGATAACAAAAGACTTAAGATATCCACGTCGAGCTTGGATCACAGACCAAGTGACATGGGATGAGCTTATGAAAGATGCCAAATTTAAGAGGAAGGCCCACAATAATCCAAACTATAGGCCATCTGCACGACCAGGATCTAAAAGACGCCTTTGAGATACAACAAAAGCAACCCAAGCTAGGGTGTCAAGTATTGGATCTCATAAATTAGGATCTGGTGGGTACAATAGCATTCGTGGTGGCTTGGTAAGTCAATATTTTCATCTATTGTATTATTTATTTCATAAAAAATTCATGATTAACTTGTGAGTTAATTGTATCTTATGAGTCATTATACCTTATAAATTTGGTTATAATTGTTTATGTAGGTTCACCAATTTCAAAAGGAAGCTTCAGAGGACCTCCTAAAATATGCTTTACTACATGGTTCCAAAGGCCTTCAACAACATATGCTAGATCAAGGGGAGAAATTAGTCACTAGTCATGAATCTGATGTAAGTTCTTTGCATGATGGGATATAATAAAATTTCATATTTTTCTTTCATTTCCATTGCAAAACAAATGATATAGATATTGAAATAGATAGATACACCTAGAATTATAATAGTCTCTTTTTTGCATAGAGAAATGAAACAAGCAAAGCTAAAACTGTGATCTGATATGTTATTTTAATGAGTTAAATTTTGTTGTGTATAGGAAGCCCAACAATCCAACTCATCAGGTAGTGAGCATGAAGAGGAGCTAGAGAAACATGAGGAGCAAGTGGGAGAAGAGAATAATGAGGAGGGTGTCCAATGTGATGAACAATTGACACCCACAATTAGAATAGTGCCTCGTATTAGTATAGTTCCTCATAGAAAGAGGACATAAAGGAAGAGGATGGATAGAAACAAATTAACAAAAGACATGTTTGCTTCTTATGTTTGAGTCTATTGTTGTCTAATCATGTGGGATTGATCGTGGATAAGAAAACAAGAGAATATATAGATTAGAATTATTTTTTTAGCTCTTAGGACTTATTGGAAGAAAAGAAGAACTTAACAAAATGATTTTTTGCAAGATCTTTTATGTTCCTTACATCGATTATTGCAAGCAACTTGCCTAGTTTTCATTCAGATGAAGAAAGTTCCCTGGTTTTATACAATACATTGTTCATTGCCTACTTTATATATATATAATGTATATAGTGTTTCATGTACAATTCATTTTGTGAAGTCTAATCGCTGGTACAAGAGAAAAGTTCAGAGTACTTTCTATAGTTTAGGGATTTTCCTTCAACTACTCACCTCCAAAAGAGGACATAGTTATTCAAAGTAATGCACCTAGTGACATCTACATACTGGTATCAAGGGAAAGTGGTAAGTAGATTGTTTATAACTCTAAATTTGTTACATCCTTGTGGTTCTCTTTATTGTCATCTTTATCTACTTTACAAGTTAGCATGCATAATTAGATAATCCAGAAACTCTACTCAAACTAATTTATGTTTTTTCTGTTTTGTAGGATGAGATTGCATCTACGAAGGAATGGAAATGAAGAGGTAACATTAATCAACTCTTGTTTGATATTTCCTAATTATTTCATTATCTAGTGGTGTGATTGTGAATACACAAGTAATTCAGTTATCAGAATGGTGAATCTAAAGAACCTTTCAAAATTTTCACATTTTTTTTCATGTCTATTCTATCACCAACTAGCTTATGATTGGGATAATTAGTAATCCCATAGCACAAATTATTAGAACCTTAACAATTTTGAACGTTAGTCTAGCACCACAAATGACTGTATTTTCTTCTATGGGTCCCAACATTATCACTCCAGGCATCATCAAGGTGATTTACTGTGATCATCACTTCCAGATCATGAGATTCATTCTAAATTGTAGTCTAATTTGTGTATTCTCGTCACAGTAGATCATTCCATTCTATAAACAAGTTGGCTTGGGAAAATTCAAAATTCCCTTGAATATACTTGAAGGATTTTGTCAAAAAATTTACACACAAAACCTCCTTCAAGGAATGTTGAATAGGTCTGCAATCAACATATATATACTGATATCTTGCACTTGAAATCCTACCCTTTTTTAATGTGGGGCAGAGAAAAATAGCTTGACTGAAAATTGTGCACTGTCACATAATCTAAAACATTATTATCGAGCTCTTTTGGACTTTAAGACAGCCCCCTTAGGTGACTGTCACGTGCATTTGACTAAACAATGAACCATAAAACCCTATGTTGCATAGTCATATGCACTATATTCAGTCACATTTAACCCTGCACAAGCTGCACACATTACAAAGGCTTTAAACAGGGTTTGTAACTATGCATCAAATTCATTCATGAGATTACTATCCTTGCCACTGCATAGGTGTACTAGATAACAAGTCAGTTTCTCTCAAAGAATGCTGCCCCTATCTCACACATATGCATTTCACTAATGGCTACTGTCTCTTGGAGACCCTTGCATCCAAACTTTCATTTGGAATGCTCCTTGAAACCTTTTAGACTGTGACTCTCGAATGTTGTTCAGGGTTTTAGCTTGAACTTGCCCACATGTGAGACTGCTGCTATTTTAAAACCCTTGTCAAGTATCAATAAGATGTTCCAAGGATCATACTTTCAATGTGGAATCAAATTCATACACCTGATCATGCTTTGATTCAATTCATTTGGTTATCATATGAATCTTCTCCCATGTATATGCTAATAGGGCAATAGGTGGATTGTGACTCTGATGAAAAAGTGAAATCACCCTGCGACACCTTATTGACTGTCCATGCCAACATAAACTCCATTATACATTGCATGATAGGAATTCCACCTCCATTTATAAGTCACATTTTCCCCACTAACTGAAATAGAGCCATAAAGATGTGACTCTGCAATCAAAACGTGATCTTGTTGCTTTATGGCTTCATGATCTAGGGGTTAAAAACTTCTGTGCAAAGGATGTACAATATTGATTGTTTGCTGACAACTTAAAATAACAAACACACTTTTACATCATCTGACCTCTCTGCACAATGTGTACATCAATTAAAATAAAGCACACTACTGAAAGAAATCAATGAAGATCAGAACACATCCATGGCTAAGATCAAATCTAACGCTGAAATAATTCTCAGCTCAAAGCTTGACATTAACAGGCACATGGAGATTCCTTGGCTTTTATAACATGTAGTTGTATTTAATTTTTCTTTGCCTTCTGCATGTATGATTGATATTGCTTGTCAACTGACATTTGTATTTTGTTTTGGCTGATTTTTCTTGTATGGATGATATTACTCTTTCTAATGAATTTGTGGTAGAAACTCTTATGTTTCTTCTCTTTGCAGGCCATGAAACTATCTCCCTCTCCATGGCAATGAGTATCATGTTTCTTACAGAGTGTCATTGGGCAATGAAACAACTCCAAGTGAGTACTATTAGTAAGTATTTTTGGAACTTATTATATTTTGTTTACTTCCTTCCCTTGGGATTTAATGAATCATGTGCAGTAGGTATTGACGCAAAAAGGACTCCCCTCCCTCTACTCAAGAACTATTCACAAATTCAAAACCAAACAGATAATTACTGTCTTAATTCACTAAGATAAAGATTGCAAACAAATTTGATTTTATTTGATTCAATTTCAATTACAATCACAAGGCTTTTCATGGCCTCATCATTCCACACTCTATTTTCTTTTGTACCATGTATTCTTTTTTTTTCTTTCCATTTGGGTTTAACTTATTGTTTTCATTATGATGGAAGTATAGTAGTTGCTAGCAGAGAATGATCCTTATATGATTTCAGTTTTCTTGACTATTAATCATAATAGTGAATTCTATCATCTCGACATTGTAGAATTAATTTTTCCTTGACATCGCCAGAACTAAAATATAATATAGCTTGGTTGAGAGGATATGTATTTCTTCATTGGCTGCACCTGGTCCTTCTGAGTTAAGGAGGAACAACTGCCTGCTCTTGGACGCGACACATGATCCAGGCGAGGATGTCTTGGCGGGCCCCTCATCTGGGGATTCACATGCTGGGGTGAGGCTGATAGCCTATAGGTGAGGTTTGGGGAGTGCGTGACTTTACTACAGCAGAGGTTCTGCCAGGCCTCCGTTTAGAATTATTTTCTACTAATTCTGTTGAAATACACTTTAAATATTGAATTGTTTTTCCACTTTCTCTTTGTATCTTTGATCCATCTGGTTTGTTTCCTTGAAGAGCATTAAATATATTTTTATGTCTAATATGACAGATACTTTTCCGTTTCATTGTTTTAAACAATTGAATGAATGGAACTCCTCTTGACTGGAAATAAATTTGTTACACTATAAAATTGAAATTTGATCATTTCATCCTATAGAAAGGCCTTTATGCTTTCAGGCATTGGGGACAAAAGGAGTTCTTAGTATTAAGTTTGAGATACCCTGCATTTTCTCATTGCATGTTTTACTTGTTGATTCCTGCAGGTAATTCATGGTCTGGTGGACAGAATTATGGAAGTTGTCGGTGTACCGTTTGTTTCAGTTGGAGATAACTCAGGCTATTATATAAGGCCATCTCATGTAAGATTCAAATGGTTTTGTTTAATTAGTATAGGGGAAAAAGGATAATGAACTTTCTTTGAATATTCTAGTAATCATATCTAGCATAAACACTTTACTGAAATTTATAAATAACATTGCTCTGATGTTTTCTGATTGCAGGAGCCAGAGTTTTTCCCTAGTAGACAAGCAAATATTATGTTTAAAGGGAAGAGCATTGGGGCATTTGGAATTGTGCATCCTGAGGTAGTACAATATGCTGGCATTTTTTAATGTTAGAATGTTAATTTGTTGATTGTTAATAATTATAGTATAAATTATCTAAAGGTTGTTTTACATTTGCTTTCAAGTTGAAGAGCAAGAAGAATGTGTTATTAGCATGCAAATTTTATCTGGAATCAATTCTGGCATTTGAACTCTAATCTAGGTAAGGGTGCTTAAGTTTGAACTTGTTTGAACCATTAGAGATTAATGTAGTCTAATCTACTCATTTTCTGAAGAATCTATCTTTACGATTACTCCAATTGGACCAATGGTGATTTTAACTATTTATACAAATCTAGTGAATGAGTCAAAAACACCCAAAGAATTATGGGCTAAGATCTAGAAGCATCAAATTTAACTCAAGACAAGTGTGAGTTGTTACTCCAACGTATGTCAAAAGAGTATTCAACCATGTTAAAGTTTCCCTTGAGAACCCAATCTATAATGGTGAGTTATACCTCATCCATTTCCAAACTTAGGTCATATTAAGAGGTGATTGGGGTCATAGATAGAGCAAAGACCAAACATTCCTCCTTGAATTTGAATGGTGACCCAAAGATAGTAGTTTCTAAGGTCAACACTAGTTTTGGCACTACTATGGCTGTCCTCTCGTTCCAGTCCATTATTTTGTGTCTTTTTCTTAAAGTGGGAGATGGCTGTAACTTCCAGTTCTTGGTACTTCTTCTCACAGTTGTTTCTTGTATTGTACTCCTTGTTATGCTAAAACTATCACAGCTTCTAAACTGTTCTTCATTACACTAAATTTCATAGAGATTTTCCTTGTCTGTTTATTTTTTTTTCTGTGATTGATTTACCTTAGCATCATAATTGAAATTGGCTTACCTGAGAGTTTTGGTTGTTTTGTGTGTTGGTTGTGTCTAAGCAGAATTTTATTGTTTATAATTTATAAAGTTAGAATTTCATGTATCTATCAGATCTATTGGTTTCTAGAGTTTTATACTTCAATTGGGATATTGGAGGTCATCAGCCAGATTTTGATTTGGAAATTTAGAAGTCAATTTCCATAATTTAGATTTCCAATGTACTTCAAAATATTGTTTTCTACAGGAATTTGGTGAAATATATGAAGCTGAAGAAACTTTGGAACTAGCTTTGGAATAGTTTGAGCGAGTTACAGGGCTCTATCAAGGTGAAGAAGTTACTAGTACGGCTAACCAGTGCCAACTTAAAATTGCATAGTTTGCAGCCCAGCTTGACCAGTAAGTTATATGAAAGAAAATATTTGTGAAAGTTTTTTGGGATCACATATTTTCACTTTTGGGCTATCAAATGACTAGTGTAGTGGTTGCTTATAATTGGATATTTTTTGGGGGTTTGATTTGCAGATTTATTATTTTCAGTTAATGTGTAGAGACTTGTGGATTTATGGTTCTTTAAATGAATAATGCAAATGGATTTACTTGTTAAATCTAATATTGTTTGCTTGCAGGAAAATTTTTCTTTCACCGTATTGATTATCTTAAAGGAAGAATTCAACTCTCTCCAAAATCATATCAAAATCTTGAAAGGTTGTGCTATGCTCAAAGACAATTTGGAAATCCTGTCGTTCATCAATAACAAAGTATATGATTTAGTGGATTGTTACAATGAAAAGTTATCAACCTTTGAGAGGACCAGACATAGGCATGCAAGAAGAAAGTTCCTGTTCTGAAGCAAAATTGTCTAGTCCAAACAATTGTGTCAACTCTTTGTCAAGCTACATTGCCATGCTCGAAAGAGTTGTGCCAGTAGTTGGGTATATTCCAATGGCTTTTAGGAAAATATTAACATTTTTTCTTTCCTAGAAATTAATTGTTTGTGTATGTCATGTTATGACGTATGTGTTGCTCATGATTGTATGAACAAGTTTATAAACTATAAATAAAAAAATACTTATTGGCATTTATTTTATGAATTTGGATTAGGATGCATTATTTTCTTTTTTTTTTATGAACATTATGCTTTGTGTATTCGACAACTATTCATTGCTCCCAACTTCAAAATC